>JAVKLF010000038.1:19781750-19796227 GCA_034783495.1 Millerichthys robustus
GTCAGGTGGGATTGTTGAGATGTCAGGTGTTAAGAAGGTTCTGTCAACAGATCGTTAGCATAAAGTGGTGCAGCAGTCAACGTTTCAGTATTGGAAGTGATGGTGGGAAGTAAAATCATTTATGTATGCTCCCTCCAAGGTAATATCATGTCAAAGCTGAGAAGTCAGCCTTGTAAACAGATCTTTTAAATGGGCATCACTCTAATCAAATAACTGGCATCCCCATAATATGAAGGCATATCTCCTTTTCATATGATGAAATGTAAATGAATGCCTCTTGGATGGTGAAACAGAATTAAACAGTATAGATCTCTACCAGTTCATTTTATGAGGTTTGCATTAGAGGTTTGTGCAAGTGAGAGGGTAAGCCTCCTTCCAAGCTTGGAAGTACAGGTCTGAGATGAAAGGATTTTCTCTTCCTATTCTAATCCACACAGACAGCTAGGCCCTTGTGACTACTCCCGCCCCCTTTTTTCCACTCGCCTCTTTGAATGCTTGGTCTTTCTAATGCACCCTAAAAAGGGTTTCAAAAGGGGATTATTCTCTTGATAGAAATTAAAGGGAGAACACGTCCATCCTCTGGGACCACTGTCAAACATTTATGAGTTGACGGATTGCTTGCACGTTGTAAAACTGAAGTTGGAACAGTCGCACCTGGTTTACATTTTTCTGTCTTTTGTGTGTGTCAGCCTGCTAATACCAATCTTTTTTTAATCTTAAACTCATTGGGAGGCATTTGAAAAACAAAGCCTTGTAGACGCAATCTAACCTTAACCCACCAAACCAGCAAATCAAATCAAACTCTGATTTGATTTGATTATAACATTCAGGGTTTAAATTTTAACTGGTACCTACAGATGTATAATTAAACTGTCAGTTATATAGAATAGTTCAGTCTTTTTTTAAATTTAGTTAATTTTATAGATATTTGTCTAGCAGTCAATATGTTAGAACAATTTCCATACATTTGAGAATGCTGACGACCAACCTCTGCATGAGGCTTTGTTTAGTGCAGTTTTAACTTGAGTATGTTCTAACCTGTGTAACCAAGTGTTCGTGTTTGCTTCCAACTTGGAGTTGGTGGAGAAAAATAAAATTAAAAAAACAACGTGAAGAACAAAAGAAGACTCACTTAACACAAAAACACAGACCTAAGTGTCTTACCCATAACAAAGATAAGCCTCAAAAGCTTCTGTTGATATGCAGCGACCTGGTGACTGCAGCATGCTATTTCATCACCTCCTGCACGCTCCACTCTGGAATATTTCATGAAAGTGACAACCCCTCGGCGTGGACAATCTCCTGTTTGTAACACCTGTCTTTCCTGTGTGTAACATGTGGAAGCTCTGGATAATGTACAAACCAGATTTTTAGATTGTCAAGTGGTTATGAAATTCAGCCTAAATTGATATTTAGCTTGTATTTGCAAAAGCACTACAAGACTAATGTTAACCCATATTCCTTTTCCTTTCTAAAATAAACTGTTTCATCCCATTAAAGCAAAACCTTAAACAGTCCTTATTATTTTAGTAGAAAACGGATTTATTCAGTGCTTTTTTCATTTGTTTAGCTTTATTTACCTTGGAGTTAGTCATTTAAAAAAAACAAAATTATCCTATGACATTACACTGAAGCTGCTAACAGTAAATATTTCAGAAAATGTAAACTTTTGACAAAGAAGTAAACAATATTGTGGCATAGTAACCTAGTCTCTCCAACAGCGTACGTTCCTACCCTTAAATCTTAACCACTATCTGCTGCTGCTCAAAAGGAGGTCATAAATAAATACATTTAATGTAATAAGTACACAAACATTCGTGTCTTCCTCTGCTTTCTTGCCAAGTCCTTCCAGACTTGATGACATGTAACTGTTTGACTTTGGCATCAAGGAGTCGGTCTCTGTTGGCCTGACATTTTATATTTATGTAGCTGGCAGAGACTTTTAGACCAGGCCAGACTTGGCCTGTGAAGGAGTAAGTATTAAAAATAACATTACAAAAGACATTATGATGGAGTACATGTCAGCCGAAATGCCCAATTAAATCTGCTCCACTCTCCAAAAAACTGAAATTATATATTTCCCAAAACTAAAAATGCTCTTTACCAAAGGAGAGAAAAAGTGTTGCCCAGAAGTGGATCTTACAACATTGTAAATTAGACGGGGACAATAAAAAAACCCTTTATAGTCTAAAGACTAAAAAGTATTGAATTTGACACCTTGCCTGGGACAATATTAATACAATGTCAGCCATTTAGTGCTTCAAAACACCCAGTCATCTAAATGTTCCGACTCATGTTCCAGGCGCTTTAACCCTGTTTCTTGTGAAGTATTTCCTTGCACATGATTTACAAGTTTAAAAACCTAAATGCCACAGATGATAAATTTAGGTTGTCCTTTGTATCTGAGCTCCCCACTCTCTTTAAAAAATAATTGGCTGTATGCCAGTGACTTTTATAGTCTCCCTTGTATGAAGGTTGGATTTTTCTTATGCTTCCTTCTTTCCTTAAACAAGAGTACCAAATGCATCAAAGTCACCCCTGCCACAGCAGATAGTCTCCTTTATGAATGCTGATATGCTCGCTGGAGACCGCACAGGTGTCCTTGAATACAGAAGTGTTGTATTATCTGTTGTGAGTCCCCCTGTCGAAACATTGTTCACCGTAGTATCCTGGATTTTCTTTTCCCTATTCCTTGTGCCAGATCCAATTGGTCAGCAGTCTAGTCAGTTCTTTTTTTAAAACAGTTATGGGCATAGCTGTGATGTGAGACATGTAGAATGTAGCTTGTTTTATGGGTGCTTCCTTGTTTACGATGAGCTAATTCCAATGTTGATGTCAAAGGGACCAGCCCCTGAGGATGTGACCAGGTTTTCTGTAAATATTGTAAGAACATGATTTGTGGCCATTTTGTGTAAAGTCTCCAAAGCCACAGACCGACTCGGAGTGAAATGGTGTCATTAGATCTGAAAATAAACATTCAACTAAAAACTGTCTTGGGGTTTCTGCACATGTTTTGGGCTTCCAATTTGGACAAATACTTAAGCCCATACAAAGACAGTAAAGAACAGAAAATCTGTGTTGGACCAAGCATTACCATGCAGAGATCAAAGCAGCTGGATTGTTTATATTCAGCTTAAATATAGAGTAGAAAGATGAGAGTACCCTGACAATAGCTCTACAGCAGCTAGCTGATTACAGCTAAAGTGTGACTCGGAGAAAAAGAGTGTCGCAGGTGAGCATTTAACAGACAGGGAGGATCAGTCTCGTAATTTAATTAGCGCTCAGAAAGAAATGTAGTTCACTGTTCTTTCCCTTTGCAGTGGTTGCCACAGCAAACAAATTTGCGCAGAAAAATTGGCAATTGTTGTACACCTGTTGCCCTTCCTGATGAAACTTGAGCTCAAAACTGCCCAGTAAACAGTTTAAAATAACTTAGTCCACTGAAAACAGTGCTTGGTTTTGATGAAATCATTAGAGTAGTTTATCGTTTAGGTGAAATAACAATCAACAAAGATTAAGTAGTGCGGTCGATTTAAGTGGTATTTCTCTGTAGATTCCTTTTGCAGATTACATTTTCTGTTACTTGATAAAAGGCTTTGAAATAATAAAATATTGATATGTTCTGCATTATTACCGATTTTATTTTTCCTGTGATATTGTACATGCACACTGCTGTGATGAGAAGTGGATTACTTTGCAAGAATTCATACATTTTTCAAGGATAGTCTTCCAAATTTATAGCTGCTGAGAAAAGTTGTCTTCTAAAGTCAAAGGGTGAGCAGTAATACAGTTGTACAGTTTGTTTCTCATTATGTTAAACAGCGCATTTTGTTCTCCAAAATGTACATTTTCTCTGGTCTGAAGTATATTCATCTACGTAGCGTGTGCTGGTGTGGATACATGAGAAGAGGATGTATGAGGTGTTAAATGAAGATTAAGTTGCTGTGATTAAGTTAAGTGTTTTGTTTGTAAGAAAGGACAGGGTGTTGCTTTGTCTTTGACAATAAGCTGAGCTTTCAACATTAAATTTGGTTTTGCATGAGGAGCCTCTCCGTCCATCTCGGAAACTAGATTATCATTAAAACATTAATTCTGTTTCTGATTATTATTTTCTTTTTAAAAATATTTCCTGTTCGAATCATTTCTTTGTTATTAAGTATTGTTGTATCTTCAAATATTATTTTGGAGATAGTCTTGGGATTTTAGTAAGGGTTGTACAGAGCTAATCTCTATTGCATTGGGGTCTCCATCAATACATCGTTATTATAATGTTATCTCTTTCTACTCACATTGCAGGGTTTACTATATATACAGATATGTGACAAACATGTCACACCCTGTTATAGAGCATTCGTCTATCTTTGTAGCTGCAGTACATACAGCATTACCCCTCCCACTTTTTGGGCTGTCAGTTTTGACATCAAGTCCTCAGGATAAATAAAGATGAAGGTATCATCTGTGTTTATGGATTGCATCTGCAGATGAGGAGGGAGTAAGGGGAACCACAATGCACTGCACTGACTGTTTATTTTTATCAGGGCATTAGCAGATTAGGCACTCAAACTAACAAGGTCATCAAACTCTGATAGCTGAGAGCTGCAGACCTGTGTTTAGCGCCTGGCCAAGAGGGAAGATTCAGTGTGATATAGTGGGTTTCACTTTACTCCTGCACCGTCGACACAGTCAGCTTTTATAAACACTTAATGATCAGGAGAGAAGATTTTTTATTTGTGATTCTGTACCACCAAGTTCAGTTTCACAGTGTTGCTTTATTGTGCTGAGTTGTTGTAATGCTGTACAAGTATCTTAAACACTTGAGTGTTTCAATCTGCTTTTGTTGTGCATCTGCTGAGTAGATTTGAACCTTCTCAAACTGTTTTTACATTGATTTAATGTTTGCATAAGTAGATTTGTTTTTCTTGTCTAATTTGGTTTCACTCTAGGAAAAAAAATAGACTCTTTAAAACAAAATAACAATTCCTTCAAAGAAATTTTATGTTATTTTTAAAGTTTGGATTTAGAAGATGTGCGCTCAAAAAAGATCTGGCGAAAAAACTTTTTTTTTCTTTATGGTATGGCTAAGATAATTGCTGTTTTGTGTCTTCCCTTTACTTTTTATGTTTTGTTGGTAGCATTTACATCTGTTACTCTGTTTATTACAGTCTTGTGTAACTTAATCTATACAATTCAGCCTAGTTTATTGGGTGCAATACAAGTGGTGGAAATGTGTCTAACTTGCAGTTACATTTTAGCAGATTCTTAGAAGTAGCCTTCAAATTTGCTTAACATTTACTGCATATAAAACCAAGTTATGCTCAGGAAGTGGAGTGTGTGGTAAATTACTCTACAAAAATATATGTTAACCTGCTTTTTCAGGTATTTTCTGTCTCACTTGTAAGCGTTAAAATGTCATGTGATATATGTTGCTGCAGTCATCACCTCAGGGTGCTTTCAGGTGTAAAAGTCTAAAAGATTTTTGAGGCTGTGGTGCAGAAACTAGTGGCACTCTGTAATGGTGCACATCACCATCCATTTAGATAGACACGGTTCAATGAGACAGCCAGCAGTTGAGGTCAATCAAAGTAGCAAGCCCTGGTTAAAACAGCAGCTTGTAGGACAGAACAGCGAGTGCAGCTCAAGGGCCATTTGTAGAACAAAGCTGAGTACACTCCTCCATATGTACCGATATATATCTCTACTCCTACAGCCAAAGCTTTAACCTGTTCTCATTTATCATCCGGATCTCCAACTAAACAGCTTAAACCTCGATTGTAGGTTTTCAAGTGGACATGTCATGAGTGTGTTTTGATTGGACATCAAAAGGTTATCTAAAGGTTTTCGGATTTTGTTGTTCTTCATTATATGGTTTGATATTGGTGTAAAATAATTTAGATTTTTAATTTTTTTTAATAATATAGAATGTTATGCTTGTTAGTCTAAGCACAGCAAATATTTGTTTTAGTGTTACTCCATAATACACCGTACAATAGAAAGTTATTTAGCGTGACTGTGTTCTAACAATTTTTTGTTTATTTATATGCGATTTAGGATTGTCTTTCTAGTGTTTGGAGAAGACAACACCCGCAGCAGTGTTAACGCAAGGGAAACCGATTAACAGAACATCTATAAATAGTTTGAGGTTAGGACCTCTGGGGAAATCTCACAGCCTGAATAACAACTTGTTTTCTTTGTATGTAATGTGGGACTTATAAAATGATTTTTTTTTTTTTTTTTGCTTGGCTGATAAACTTTGTGGATGGTATATCCAGGAACAAGTATTATTGACTAGCTTGATTGAAACAGCTTTTGGCTTTTAAAATTCAGGATAAGTAGGTAGGTGAAACTGGCCTTTTGGTCATGACTGTATCATGAATCAAGTAAAGCCCGTGGGTTTGACTGACTTTTTTTCCTGACTGTATTTGGCCAAATCTTTTAGACTTGTGAAAAGTCTGAATCATCAGTATTTGGGTGGGAATTTAGATGGCTGAGCTGTCGATGACAGCCTCTCAGTTTGCTGTCAGGTTTCTCTTTGCTGTGAGATAAGATTTATGACTATGGAGAGGACTGGCAAGAGAGAAGTCCTTGTGGGCTCAGCTTAGCTTATCTGGATTTCAGTTCCCAGTGCAGCTTCTCTCCATGTCGGACCCAAGTGGGTGACCTTGACAAGAATGTGGCATTTTGTTGTAATAGATACTGTTGTAGTCAATTGACCTATATGTGTAGAATGAAAGAATGATCAGTGTGGGCTGTGGGTGGAAGCCAACACTAGCACGTAGTTACTTGTGACTAACATAGAAAGAGATTAAAATTAATCAAGTTTAATCCTTATAACATGGTTGGATCAACTATTGCTTTAACAAGTGGTCATCCTAAAAGCTCTTATGTCAACCCCTGTTTATGTATTTTTTTAGACAAAATAAAAAAACAGACTCCCAAGTTGAAGCTATATATGCCAGAATTTTCTTTGAACAGAAAGTTGCCCATAGGGCCCATTCTTATGTCACAACAGACACTTTAATCTGATCACTTTTAGGTGTATTGAGTGTTGAGAAAACCTTTCAACCAAGAAATAAGATTAAATTTGATCTTTGTGTCCGTCACAGATTAGTTTTGCTCATTTTTGTTGTTAGAGTACACATGGACTCTAATCAGCTTTTCCTTTTTTTTAGACATATTTTCTTTGCAGTGAACATAAAGGGATGTCCAGTTATCTTTTCCTCTTTACAGAGAGCTTTCACTGCTCATGATAGCAAATAGGCCCACCGTAGTGCACTTCCCACCAAACACGATTCCTACACCCACTTTGTCAGTTAGCAAACAACACCAGGCCTGGTCTCAGAGCAGCCAGCTGAGCCAGAGAAGAGGGAAAGGAATTAGGTTGACAAGGTCAAGCTGAACCAAGACTTGAGGAAAATGCACTCCTCTATATTAGCCAGTCAACCAACCTGACATGCAGCCTGGCACCTAAATATCTCAGCCAAGCAGTGAATTGTTGCCTTCTTTTTTATTATGTAGTGAAGACATTCCTATTTGTTAATGGAGTTACATTCTGCTATACCAGTGGTTCTCAATTGTTTTCTGTCATGGCCTCTGTCAAACTACAAAAACTAGCAAAACTAATCTGTGACAGACCCAAAGATCAAATTTAATCTTCAATTTCTTGGTTGAATATTTAATTGTTTATTTGTACAAACAAATGTATGACTTTCTGGCACCAACATTCTGCATAAAAATACCTCCTTTATTTTTATTTTTTTTAGCTCACTGCCCTCCCGGGGGCGTGTGACCCACTATTTGAGAAGCACTACGCTACAAACATTATATATTCTCTTACATTTGATTGTTGGCCTAAGTCCATATTCAGATCATAGTCTGTTTTTAGTGTGAAAAGTACTATAATTTGTTTTTGCAACACTAAAAACACTGTTTTTTTTTTTTGTTCTTTTGTTCCCTACTGTACTGCTATTGGTGTACTCTGTACCAGTTGTTCTTTCCAGAGTGTGTGTGTCTTTAAGGGAGCAGATACATTTTTGTTTTCTCAAGGATTTTTGTAAAAAAGAAACACAAGTAATTTATTTTTTAAATTTCCATCACAGTAGACATACTGTAGTGATTATTAGGTTTAGTCACTCAGCTGTTGGGAGAGGATGACTGGTTTTAAAGCACTTCAAATGGTACTCATTCTTTTTTCTACTTTGTTTTTTAGTTTTAATTACTACAGTAATTCTAAATGTTAGGCTGTGTAGTAGTTATACTGGCAACAAGATCATTACAAGCTGTCAGAGAGAGCTTGAAAACAAAACCCTTGTTAAATGCAGACTTCCTTTTACAACCACAATTTGATCATATCATAAAAACCGTGAAATGTGTCAGTTTTGAGACTTTACTCTGTAAATTAGGCCACTGCTTCATAAGTGAGCAAATTGGTAAGCTCCACTTATCTTGGCTCAGTTCTTTGCCCTGCGGTCCCTGGTGCCTTGTGCCTTTTTTATATCACTTTTACTTCTCATTATGTTGCTGGTAGCTGTAGCTGAGTATTTTCCTGACAGGTTGTTCTTTCATCAGTAAGTCAATTCAGGTAAAATCTCTCATGCTTTCATAGGATAGAGCTTCATGACAAACCCTGTGCATCTTTTTGTTTTAGTGTATTTTGTTTAAAAAAAAAAGCTTGTTACATTTTTACCTGTACAGAAATGTATGTAAATGTGTAGTGTTTTTTAACAGCTTATTTCAAACACGCGATACAGAAGTTTGCAATATATGGATCCATTTCTAATGAGTTTATGATGCAACACTGTGTTGATGTTGGATAATGGAAAAATAAAAGCCCTAATGTTTACAGTAGCGGGCTTGACCATTTTAAACTTGCATACTAAATATCCACTTGTACTAGTTTGTTTTGTGATCTGTCTCATCTACATGTGTAGAGTTGTAGAACGATGTCATATGGCAAACAGCTTCTTTGTCAGATTGTTGCAGCTTTAAATAGTTTACATTCTTTGTTACTCATTGCAGCTTTGGAAAGATTGTAGGTCAAAGGTGACTGATTTCATCACAGCTTAGTTTCCTTGCTCTATTATTTATGTGTGCTTATGCTTTCCCTGAAATCACAATTAGCAGCTAAAATAGAAAGTAGTTGCCTAGAAACAGAGCACCTTTTCCCAGCTGGTGGCCTTACAATAGATGTCAGGTGTTCCTGTTTGTATTTTCTCTGTGTGTCTGATTAGTCTGAGCTTCATAGAGACTGCTGCTGAGGTTTTAGAAAAGGAAGTGTGTAATGGTTGAAAACAGTCACATTAGGTTTTATGACTTGTTGGGGAAAGCTGTCACTTTATATCAATGTTGTCTGCCAGTGTCCTCAGTCTGAAAGAAATGTAGCTATAAATTTGAAGCTTCTGCATTTGAATTTAACTGCAGTTAAAATCCTGCCCTGTAAGTAAGGGATTATGGGTCTGCTGTTACAAATGGGGAAATGCATGGATTCAGCATAAGTTGTGTCATTTTAACCTGTAATAAGAAAAGATAGGAACTTTAAGTTTTTAAACAGGTAGGTGTTTCAAGGTCTCTTTAACAGCTTTTTTCCTTTTAATACCCACAATTAGAGGTGGATGAATCTGTAATAACTGACTGTCTAAACATAGTTTATTTAACAAAGAAAATTTAATGTAGTCTGACCTATAAAGTCTATATTTTTTAAAAATTTTAACTTAACTAACCCCAATACTTGGGAACAACACCAATACAAGAGTCAATACTGGTGTTGATACTGCACTGAATGTGCTACAGTTTACATTTCAAGTGAAAAGCTTGTCAGTTCCATGTTTAAGAAATGTATACAGGTTGAAAGAAATATATAGAACCTATTTTTATTTCTTTTAGAATGTTGCAACAGCATCTAGCATCTATTATGCTGCATATTTGATTTGATCCCATCAGAGGGTCTGTAGGTCTATAAGGAAGAAGAGCCACCTTGTTCAAAATAAAAGATGTGTATTTAAAGTCATTGTGTAATGTTTAGGTTCTAACTCAGTAAGTACTCTATATTGGTACTCTGTATCGATGAGTACCCAAACTGAAGTACTTGAAATCAGTATAAGAAAAACTGGTATTGGGATACCCCTAATAATACTTTAAAAATTATGTAAAAATTATTTAAATTGTGTTCTATTTGACTCGTCATTGATTATGATGAAGATGAGAAGGATGGAAATCTGCTGATGTTATTTTTGTTGTTTTGTTGACTACTGCTTCAGATTTCTTACTCTGCTTCAGCACAGACTTTACATGCTTAGACTGGGGTTGATCTGGCAATGCTTCAGCTAAACAGAAGGAGCTTTAATATTTGTGCAGCAGAATGTTGTATTACACCCATCAAGCTGCAGAGTATTTAATAAACTCACATCTCATTTCTCCTGGTGTGTGGCACAAACATGTTTTGTCTCAGTTTTGATATGACTGAATTGTTTAATTTCACATATGTAACGTCCAATCCTGTGATTCCATCTATGTTGTCCTCATGATGGAAATTGTAGAGCCACGGTTACTGGTGCAAAGCTTTTTTGCACATGCACTGAAACGTGGGGTACAACCCAAACTGAGACGGGTGACCATCATCTGGGTCTTACATAGGTCAGTCTAGATGTTTTTGTTTTAATGTGATAAAGTCTCTGACAGGAACATAGAGCTGAATAAAAGAAGTATTCCTAAAACTTGAATATTTAATTCAACATCCTTTCTTTTGAACAATCCAAAACTTAGCCTGTGTTCTTCTGGAAGAATTTCTGTGACATTGCAGTACACACTCACACGGATTAAGTGAAGCATCAAATCAAACATTTCTCCATTGAGGATATTTTTTTAAAGATTTTTAGTTATTTCAGTCCTGCAAGAGTTAAAGAGAAAAAACAAGTGCCATAAGTGATTTCACATCAATTATCGCTTCACTAATCGGCACAAGTATGCTAACGGACAGGTTGAGTTAACCACATGTTCCAATGCCCTGAAGGAAGCCTGCATGTGCTAAGATAACATGACATTTATACATTGTTGTTAGCTGTGAATTATTTACATTTCACAGGCTTGTTGGTTTAATCCTAATTACGTACAGCACCCTTCACCACCATCTCAGACATTTCTCCTCACACATTTTTACTCTATTGAATATTATAGCTTTTAGTGAGGTTTTCGTCTTTGTTTTTAATTATTAATCAAGATCGGCAAACGGAGACCGTAGGCCCACATCTGCAGGCGATCTGGTTTGTGTAATCTTTTTTATTGTATTGAGGCCAACAACCAAACTGGTTTTTAAAGAAGACAAAAACCTGGAAAAAGTTTTAAGAAAAAGGAATAGCTTTTGGTTTTAGTGGTCACTTTCTCACAAACATTGGATGAGTCACTTTTCTGCTTGTCTTTACCCATTGAATTTGTGTATTTAGTATTATTGTTGTTCTCCCAAGCAAATATTAAAATAACATATTTAAATAGTTATATTAAAATTCCACCTTTTATTAGTGTTTCCGGAATATTTATTAGGTTCCATGGTAATCATGTGTCTTTACACTTCAAATTGCTTTTTTTCTGTTGTTAAAGTCACTGAGCCTTGTTTTAAAAAAATGTATTTAATACTGGATTACATTATAGTAGATATTTTTAATAGCCGAGGCATTCCCAGCCTAATGTGTTTGGAGTCTTTTTAGTTTTTTGTGTCCATTTATTTAACAGAATTTGTTTAACCTAAATGTATTTCATCAAAGTCATCAAAGACATTTTCAGTTTCAAACGGAAATAAATTTTAGGCCATAATTTGCAACATTCCAGCATGCCAAAATGAGATTCTAAATTTGAATGTTAGACCACCTTCTCCCTAATATTGATTCTATATTGGCTGTAATTTCTTTTATGAATAGCAATTTCCTACTTTTTGTGGAGCATTAATGATCAATTTTCTTCAGTACAAATGAATATCAGAGCACATAAATAATGTTCCAACACTTGGTGATACTTTATTTTCTTACAAAGCTTTGCTAATAGAAAGATTTGTGTGCCTAAGAGCAATGAAGGTACAGACCTCTGTTTCTCAACCATGCCTGTCTTGTAAAAAATGTTTGAGTATCAAATTCCATCTTCATCCAGGTGTCTCTGTTTCAGAGCAGTTCCACCTGTAAAGTAAAGCAGACCAGGCCTTTGATTGATTTAAGAGCGAGCCAGTTGAAGGCAATAAAGCAGTCATTTCATATTATAAATGGAGTTGTATTGCCTTAAATTCACAAGATGGTTCTCATTTCCTTTTCTTCAAATTTGTTGAGCAGTTTAGTATAAAATGCACAATGGCTCAGAAATACCTGTTATTCAGCACTATACTCTTGGTTAAAATAACTGAAAATGGCAAGAGTAGCTGTGACGTAATACCTTTTATTGACATGGGAAAGGAGCATTGATTAGAGTTGCTCAGGCATGTGTACAACCTTGCACCCATGGTTATGGGTTCTATAACTTTATGATTAAAGACATGCAACATAATTTACATAGTTGCCTAATGAGTAAAATCAAGACAAATGTCTTTGTATGATACTTCGAACCAATATTCTCCCAATCTGTTTTTGTTTTTATCCCAAGATGTAAAAAAGTAAAATAAAATGTTTAAACAGGAGTAAATGTGTCCAGTTAAAAGCACAGGGTGCCTTTATTTGCCACAGTTTAATTTTTAATGACTAATCCAGGCAGAGTTTCTTCTCAGTCAGCACTCTAGTTTAACACAACTTCAGTTTAAGATTCACAATGTTTTTTCCAGTCAGTCAAACATTATTTTTCCCAGTGTGGCTTTCACAGGGAGTTGGCATGAGGTTTGAGTTTAGAAAAAGATTGCGTGACACTCTGGCATGGTGGTTTTCAAAATCTTTCTGCCAAGTATTTCAAGGAGGGGAAGACATTTTGGAATCTGGCATCAAACAGAGCATTGGGTAAAGCCTTGTAATCTTGCGAGTTCTGTAGTTCAGTTGCTTGTGGTTTTTCAAAACCTCTAACAAAACGTCAAGTGTTTGACTGTGTTTGTGTACGCTCGGGCCCCAGGGTGAAAGTTCTTTTATTCACTCACTTATTGACAGCAGCCTAAAAGTACAGCAGCTCCCTTTCTGCACATTGCAAACTGCTGTTACTTATATTGTCGTTTTGTAATTAATTTAAGTCATTATGCATTGATTACTTGGGTTTTATTAGGTCTTTTTTGATTACTCACTATAAGTCTTAGGTGTCAATTATTTTTTTCTGCTTTTTTCACTTATTTTGTAAAACAAATTATGTGGGAGAACTAACTTATTCAGACATGGTTAGAATTAGTTTTGAAAAAGGAAGCTGTTACTATGAAACTCTTCAGTTAAATAAAAGAAATAGTTAATTTCAGACATTTTGATTGGCGTTGCTCTGGGGGCACATTCAGTGGTTTAATGGAGACCGTCTGAGTTACAATGATTTAAACTCTTCTGAATCTAAAATGGAGGACATTATTGAACTACTTAACGGAAATGTTGAGAGGAGAAATGCACGTGCAACGTTGCTCAACTACCAAATATGGAGCAGGAGGTCTCTAGATAAGTGTTAAATATTGTCGGAGAAGGGCAATGTGCACAAGCTAGCTGAGCTTGTGATGGGGGAATGTGTGCCGTCTGGGCCAGCCCAGTCCAGAACATTCATGTTTGGAGTAGGACAGAATTTGGAACATATGAAGGAGGTAAAATAAATTGTTAAAAAATGGGAACAAGGAAATTGTACGAAGTTGGGTTTTTTGTGGTTATTGGGTCTTTTCTAAAAAGATGCGACAATGTTAAGATGTCAACTAATGTATGAATGAAACTCTCTTACTGTCCTGAGTGTTTTCTCTGTTCTTTGATTGATAATTACATTCTCAGATGAAGAATTTATGACACTTCACCACTTTCTGTCTCAACTTGGAATGTGAAAAATATGTTTGTTCTTGTTCATTTTTAGGTCATATCTCTTTAGTTGCTAATGATGTACAAATGTTGAGTTCATTTATTGAAGCTTTTGAATCAACTCGTTTAGTCACTTCACTGTTTGCTGTCACTGATGGAGGTTCTGTTGTAGTCTTTGTGTCTCCATAAGGTTCAGAGCAATGGGTGGTGACACCTCGTGTGATTACCTGTTCTGTTTCATTCACTCATCCAGCCGGCAGCCTCACTACATCGCGCATCAGAACTGACACACTCTGATTATGATGTCGTTAGCCCCAACCCCATGCTATACATGTAGTAAATCCCTCTGTGTAAGCACTAGAATAAATTGGCCATCTACACTGACACTGGGTGGGCATGAAACATAAAGCTTCTGTAGTGACAAGTCATGAGCTAATTATTATTGATTTTCATCAAGCACTAATGTTTAGTTTTCAAAATGTGAAGTTCGGCATGGATTAAAATCTCTCATAATGATTAATTCAGCTCATTAAATTCTTTTTACAATAT
>JAVKLF010000038.1:19798717-19814347 GCA_034783495.1 Millerichthys robustus
CCCAAAACTGAGACACAACTGGAGCAGTGCCTTCAATGGATAAAACTGTGTGGAAGGCTTCACTTCCAGCTGAATGTCTTAATAATTAACGACAGAAAGCTTGACAGTAAAGAAGTGGGCGAGACTTTTGCTAAAGGTCAATTCCATGAGATTCCACTTTTTTTTACAGAATTCCATTTTATTTGGCAAATTCCGCAATTCTATCTGCTTTTTCAGCATCGTGTAAATTAGAACCCTACTTGTGCTGCAGTATATTGCCAAGAAGAATAGTAGTTGGCAGCCAGTTGTTAGGTGGCCTTGATTTGTTTTGTTTTTTTCTCCTTCCTCTGCAGACAAGAGTTTGTTACACAGAGATATCTGCTCTAAAACATCATGCCTCATAACAAAGCCCTATTTTTTTCTCTAAACCTGCCGCTTGGGAATACAGTTGGCTCATTTCCTGCAGTGCAATCCTAGTGAAATCGTCAGCACTCAGTTTCCCAACCTTTGATAGAAACCACATTGAGCTGATTAAATTTTAAGATGTTTTAGTATCATTATCAGGTTCTGCTGGATCTGAAAAACTCCTTCCTTTTTTTCTGTTGCGCATGTGAAATAATGCAAACAGTGAATCTTCATCTCACTCTGCGGGCATGCTGAGTACAAATCGCCCACACATCCACAGTGCTGCTTGTTGTTTTACTTTGAGGAACCGAAAGCTCCCTGCCTCATCAACATTCCCAAATCACAGTCCCTGCCACTGAGTGAATCTCCCCCACTCCCTTTTCTGATTTTTGCTCCCACTCTGAGCTGTGTTTGAGTCTCTCCTATTTTCTGTATTGCAGCTCTTTTCTGTTACCAAGCATCCATCCAGTCACCCCTTGACTCTGTTTCCAGGCAAACTGGGAACGAGTGAGTGCACGGTGGAGGGCTGGAGGGCTGGGTTGGACAGGGCCACTTCTGTTAGTGACACAAACATGGCTCAGTGCCAACACCAGTACTATGTTGTGTTCCCTCGTTCTCTGCCTCCCACAGAGTGATTGAGCCTTCCCTTTTGCCCTGCCCCCTTCCCTCTTCCCCCAACCAAGTCTGTCCTTTGCCTGCACTCTCTCTCAAAGCTGGTATTTTGGCTGAAAGAGGTAGTGGTTTGGTCTGGTGGAGCCATGTTTTCCTGTGATTCTGCTCTGTCTGGCTCAGTGGGGAAAGAGGATGGTGGGTGCATTTGAGTGGTTTTAAAGTGGTGTGGTGGGGAGAAATGGCGGGGGTGTTAGCGGGCGGGGGGAGTGGGGAGGGGGTACTCTGCAGGTGTAGCACACAGGTTGTTATGGCTGTCAGAGCTTTAGAGACCAGAAGGGTAAGATTACAAGTGCAGTCTCTTTGAAGACAGTTTTTTTTTAATTGTTGGGGAGAGAAAATGGTTTAAACACTTAAAAGCCAATTAATCTGTGCTTTTAAATTTACTTTGAAATTAAACCTCAAAGGTTGTTGTAAATGTTCAGTTTGTTAGAACCTTTAAAATTCAAAAAATTCTTAAATGGTAAATGGTCCACACACCATTTTAACCTCTACAAGTTTTGAAAAGCAGTTTTCAACTTTTCTTCTAAATTATGTCTTAAATTAGCTTCACGGTAACGCAGTAATACAGTAAAAAATTCTGTTCCAAATAAACAGACCTTTTTAAAAGCATCAGTTTGTTCCGCTGGCACCTCCTAACATGCTGCTAACATTACCACAAGGTGATTGTAATTTACCAAATGGTTTGCCAACCATTGGTGTTTTCAGGGATGTTTATTTCACCACAACTCCCAAAGGAAACTCCGCAACCTTGTGCTTGTTTTTGTCACAAAGTAAAAGCAGGGTCACGGCTGAGCTACACTTTCATTACCAGAATGCAAGCCTACTCCTCCACATTACTGCAGTGGGCAGATGAGCTTTAAAAAATGATATAGCTAGATTCTTCAACTAGTAAAATTAGTAAAGGTGTACGTGTGTTTGTGGGTTATGGCATGATGTAGGAGCCTTGATTCAATTTGTTTGTGAATTTTCATTCAAGCAAGACTTTGGGAAATGAATCAACAAACACATTTTATTGGATGTGTGTGCGGCTTTTTTCAGTGTTTCTATGACTATCTTTTTTTTAGAGTGGTATGTGTTTGTAGTGCGTTGACGAAAGAATATTCTGTGCTTACTATGGCTTATCTTGCTCAGTGGTTCGCTGGTTAGCAGCAGCTACCATCGAATAGATTTTCTTTTCCTTCGGGTGGAAACATGTACACCTCGCATACAGTGTAGCTCTTGTTAGAACATAATTTTCCCTTTAACTACATAGAAGCCACATTACTTTCAAATACTATATTTCTATGCGAAAGGTTTCATGTTTGTCAGCTTTGTTCACCCTCTGTTGTGTTCACACTATAGTCAGGGTGCTGCACTTCAGTGTTCAGCCTTCTTGCAGTTCTCAATTCCTCAAAACATTATTACTATTAAAAATGATAGTTGGCATTTTATATTGATTGAAAATTATTCATGTCTGCATTGTGATTTATTCAATAAGATTATAACCCTTACCCCTAGTAGGAGTTAATGTAAACAGACTATATTTATATTAAATCTTCTTTTCCACCATATGAACACCCTCACTTGTTAAATAAAAATGTGCCAATGGGTAATATAGTTCTAAATCCTCAAACAGTTGCTGACATTTCTCCTTAAGATTATTGTGATAAATTAATGTTCTCATCAGTCTTGACTCGGATGTATGGAATGCATGTTTTGTGTTAATAATTGATTTGTATTGACTTACTGCATGACTTTCAGTGATGTCAGAATGAATGAGTTTGTTCTTGTGCTGACACTTTTTGAGCCATACTATACTACATTGTATGAGTCATGGGTGAAATAATCACACACTGTGAGAAGTGAAAGTGGCTGGCGCTCAGTATCGTCGATATGCCTTTGTGTGTAAATATTTGAAACATAGATTTTTAAAAAGGGTTTTTTTAAAATAATGTCCACTCCTGTTAAAAGCATTATTTTGTCCTTCAATTTAAGCTTGTAAAAGCTACAAATTGGTTTTGATTTTTTTCTGTTTTACACAGCCATTTCTTGTCTGCCAACAATAATTAAATAAGATTGTGCCATTTTTTTAAAAGTGTCTGGTGTGCCATATTTGACTAAAATGGTTATTGTCAAGTATAGGTGTCATTTACAGTAAAATCAGTGTTTGAAAGATACAAGAGTTTATCTTGTTGATTTTTGCAATGAAGACATTCTCAATGCCTTCCATTGTATTCCGTTTTGCACACTACATTAGACAATATATAGCTACATACTTTATTCCCTCTACATCATTTTAATGGTACAAGCTTCTAAAAAACCCACCGGCTGCCTTTTTAAAATGAAAGTGACCTAGTTGCTGTTCGCATCATTCAGCTGCTGTTCTCCAAACAAATGAGAACCAACTCAGGCAAATCCACACGGAGAGCCAGGAGAAAAGTATCCAACAGGAGCCCCAGAGACATGGCAGAGGCATCTTGATTAGCAGCGAAGTTAAGCAGCCCCCCACCTTTTCTCATGACAAGTCTCATACAGAGCTGTTTAGGCATCTAAGTGCTGTGTTTGTGTGTCATTTAGCATGCCATCCAACAGCTGCTTCATCACCTCCGCCTTTCAGCCTTGTGGGAGTAAACGAACAACAAGATCCCAGTAATTGTCTGTGTCTCACCCAACTCACTGAGAGCCAGCGAAAGAAACAGATGAGGGGGAAGCAAGCAACACATAATAAAAAGCCATCAAAGAAGCTGGACCTTTGTTCAGAGCTGACAGGATTCTTGGCTGCAGAGGATGAATGCTGGGTTGTTTTTTTTTTGACCTGCATAATTTGAGGCTTTGAGCATAGATGTAGCCAAAACCCGATAACAACTTGACATAATAGAACCCAAAATATGTCATAGGCTGCTGCGTGAACAAGATAACCCACACGCATCTTTAAAAAAAATACTTAAATTTCATTCATGTAGACTCGGATGTGAGAAAAAAATTGTATAATGTGGGAGAGAGTTTTTTGTCATGCTGTCAGTCTGGGGGCAAGTGAAGTGTAGACAGCAGGAGGAGGAGGAGGTGGTGGTTGTGGGGTCAGAGTCGTGGTATTTTAAGGCCCGTCACTGAAATGAATCCCCTCAGAGCAGACAAGGCAGTGTCAGCTCCTGGGGTCGGATCGGCAGAGCAATGTAGCCGACCCCTCCCGAGCTTAGCATGCTGATACCTTCAAATGCCATCTCCAAAATGCAGGAGAAGTTTATTGCTCTTGAAAGGCTGCCCAGAACGCCTTGGCTCCTGCTCCGAGGCAGAGGGAACACTGAGGGGGCCCCTTTAGCCAAACACTGCAGCTCCATGCCAGTGGCAGTGTGGCGTGTACACACACACACACACCAACCCTCCAATTCCCAGCAGTTTATTCCCAAAGCATGTCCCAGAGCTTTTTAGGCTCCCTAATAGATGAATAGTATAGAGCAGTGGTCCTCAATCCTGATCCTCGAGAGACACTATCCTGCATGTTTTAGGTGTTTCTCTGCTTCAACACATCTGACTGGAATGAGTAAGTGATTACCAGGCTTCTGCTGAAGAGCAGGGATACATCTAAAACATGGGTCTCAAACTCTAGTCCTCGAGGGCCGCAATCCTGCATGTTTTTGAGGTTTCACTGCTCCAACATACCTGATTCAGTGATTGAATTAACTCTTCGAATTATACAGAAGCTGTTAATCACCCATTCATGCAAATCCGGTGTGTTGGAGCAGGAAAACCTCTACAACATGCAGGATTGCAGCCCTCGAGGACTAGAGTTTGAGACCCCTGATCTAAAGCATTCAGTGACTTCGCTCTCAAGGACCAGGAATGAGGAACACTGGTATAGAGTGCTTGTGATGCACGTTTGTCTCATGGATTATTTATTCAACGCCCATCACTGCAAGCTTTGGCTTTCACGTTTAATAGCTTTTTGGGATCTTCAGTAAAGAAAAGTCAATGTGAAACAGATACCTTGTCTTGTTTTCCACCTTAACTTGCTCACTTCTTTGAGAGTTGAGAATACCGAATGAGACTGGTACTTCACTCTGTAAGTCCCTTGCCAGCTATGCTTCCTTGCCCTTTTGAAAATCACCTGTCAGTGGCCTCATCAGATTGTTTTTCCAGACATGAGCGGTGCCCACTCTGTAGAAACCTTCCTTGAAGTTAGAGTGAGCATTGTTAAAAAGGCTGATGGCCAGCCCAACGAGCAAGGAGGAGATGGAGTGAAAAATCAATCGCCTGAGACAAATCTTTAACAGCAGCAATTAGATCCTAAAGAAAAGAGCAGAATAAAGAAACTTTCTCTCTCCATAACAGTAATTTTTTTTCTAGTTATTTATCTTTACAACCCATCAAGCTGTTCTTTATCCACAGAAATTCTTTAAAATCAAGAGTGGAAGTGGCCAGTATCCAAATGGAAAATGAACATTCATGTTGTTTTTCCTAGTAGGAGGTTGAAATGACACTGTAGGAACTTCACATAGTCATGGATCATTGTTCCTGAGGGAAAAAGCTTGATTTGTTAGTCACGCATTTAGTTCCTGGGTGGTGTTGGCAAGATAGCGCCTGAATTAACCCAATTCTCATAAAAGAGACATTTGTTCACATTCTTATTGGCTGACAACTGCCTTTTTCCAAGCACTTAAACAGTCCTGAAATATAAATCATATGCCTGGAGGAATTGCAGGCTTTGCCAATGGTTGTCATAGGATATTGTGTTTCCCTTATACACGTCGAGGAGCGATTGAGTAATGTGCCTTTGGCAGATTCATCTCCTAATATCAGCACCATCTCCTTCAAGAAAACCACCAGAGGGGTGGTTTTCTATCAAGTGATTGTAGAATCACCCAGATGTTATTTAGGGAAACAGCTTTTTGTTTCAGTGCCAGTTATTTAGAAAAGCAACTATATATATATATATAAAGTTGGGAAAAAGTAGTATGTATATATATTTGGTAAATTCCAGCATTTTCTATGTACTTTGACTTTAAGAGTAAATTGTACAGATGTATATGGGAAAGGAGAAACTGCTGCATGCTGCTGATAATGTTTGCTGATGTGGAGAGCTTACTAATGCTGCTTTCCTTTGCCTCTGCAGTACTAAAGAATTGACCTTCTCACAGACTGTTCTTGTCAGTGAGAGTGACTTTCCCTTTTCTAAACCAGAATGCAGCCTGAGATTTTAAAGTACAGCTCACCTAAATACTCTAAAATCCAAATAAGTGCCTAGCATTACTTGAAGACAGACACAATGCTTGAGCTGCCTTTCATACCAGACATTTAGACAAACATATCTAAGATCAGGGGGGGGGACTTTGAGCACCATCATGTCTGATACATCTGTAACGTCTATTACTTTCACTTCCTTCAGCAAAGGGTTGATTTGTTGGTATTTATCTATTCATTTATTTATTTATTTATTTATTTTAAGTCTTTTCTTAGATTTCTTATCTTATTATTGTAAAGATTTCTTATCTTTAGTGGGATTTATTATTCTATCAATCAATATTTTTGCAGTATATAATGTTGCTTGTTGACTGATCTGACAAATTGGCTGATGTATCAGTTGAAGTTCAAACATAGCTGACTGTATGTGTTGGAGCAGCGTGGAAGGGTTTTTGATTCCGTTATTGTCTGAAATTTCTAATATAAACTGGAAGAAAAAAAACTGGATAGTTGAACTGACAAGACTCATGATTAAAAACAAGCTCTGCTTAAAGAAATGAGAAGGTTGTACGTTTTTTTTAGACATTTCAAATGTCGAAGTGTATTTGGAGAAATAAAGATACTATTTCATTTTATCCTACCAGGGAAAAAAGATTTGGAGACAAATAATAACCACAAAAAAAAGGAATACGCTGCTGGTAGGTGAATTCCAAGATTTCATCTTCATAATCCTTCCTTTTTGTGTATCCAAGATGCTTTAAATCCCACAACATTAGGTTTATTTCTTTTTAGTCATCTGTGTACCACTTCAGTCTTTCAGGCAGGATTATCATACAAGACCAAGCAACATTTCAACACAAGTTTTCAAACTAGAGCACTGAAACCCTTGGGGGTGTTTTACAAAATTCTGCCAGTACTACATTCCAATGTATTACTTCCACATTCAGTGCTACAAGTGACTCATACCGTTTGTCCTAAATTGCTGTCTGCCCAGCATTTAGGAGAAAGGTCATCCTAAGGACTTTGTATTTTGACACTCACATAACCAGACAAGCTCGACTTCGCTTTATGCACCGCCAGTCCAGAATAACACAGTGAAATGAAAACATGCTCGACACTTGAGTGCTCCAACGCTTCATTTGTCAGGGTTACGGTTATCGCTCTTGGCAGCACCCGGCTATCTTTTATCTTTTGTGATGAATACTGACACTATTCTTCCTCATTGTGTTTTTTGAATCTACATGCAGCCTTGATGAGTTGCTTTTATAGTACAGAGAACTGTCAAGGGGGGAGGGGAAATGTTGTGTGACAGAATACGTAGTAGGGTTGTCAATAATTACGCTATTATCTGCGTATGATAAGTGATAATTGCCAGTGCTGGCAATTGTTCACACAATCGAACTCTTCTTTTTCTTTCCTCTCTCTCACTTTATGACTCGCCTTGTCGAAGTCTGAAATCTTTCACACGTTTAAAGACAAATAGAAACCCTTAATTTGATATTTTGTAAGTCACCCAGTGTCACACCCAATTACTTCTGAGAAACGATCTCCCATTTTCAAAGATAACTAAAGCATTTTGACAAGGTCAGTCAGTGAAAATGCCATTAACCCCTCTGGATTCCTGTTGAATTTGAGCAGAGCAGAGGTCAGCCAGTGAACTCGTGGCCCTCACAGATTTCACCAGCAGCAGAGGACCTGATATTTTAGTCCCTCTGCAACCTAATGAAATGTGTCAAGTTGGGAGGAGGGCTGGTTTAAGACATGGCAGTCACCCATGAGTCAGACGTACTACTCCTAAGTTAATTTTTTCCCCTTTCATTATCCTCTTGTTCAAGTAATCTCATACAAGTATGCTTTGGTGTTCAGAGCTTAAGTAGGCCTGCCATTTGTTGTTCAACAGCACTGAAAGGAAATGAGTGTTAAAATTACTGGCCAATTCCTCTCATTAATGCAGGCTTCACTCAGCTGTCCTGTGTGACCCTATTAAGGCTGACATAAGGGGGGGTGGGGGCAGAGTGCAGTGAACTGGGTTCGCTTTATACCATCATGACCCTTTTCTCTCACCCTAATGCAACCCTCCCTGAACAAACAAATCCCAAGTGAGCTGCAGCTCCAAGGAACAAGTTATATTTTTTGAACTTTGAACTTTGCTTGGTTTCTTCCCTGTGAAACAAATCCAGTGAGTCAAGAGCCTTGGCCCACACAAATACTCATGTGTAGCACTGCCTTTACAAACTATTAGTCACCTTGAGTCTTCTTAAGCCTCTTGCATTGGATGAAAATCTACTTTATTTTTCCTGTTGGAAATGGATATTTTTACCATTTGTTTTTGCATTTTTCTCTACCACTTAAAATAGTAGTTTGTTTTTTCTAGCATGTTATTATTTATTTTTGGTCTGTTAGATATGGTTCAGTGAAAAATGTATTAGGTCAAGTAAAATATCATGAAGTAGTCCCTTTAACACTATTTTACAAGGTGTTTATTGGTACTGGGCGATATGGCTGAAAAATGTATCACAATATAAGTTAACATATCGGTCTATCGATATTAATACTTCCAAACTGGTGATGTGACCTTTCCACTTTTATCCACAATTTCCTCTCATTTTCTCCTTCCACTCAACGTTGTTCCTTTTTATTTTATTTTATTTTTTATGAGGCACTGTGGTGAAACATGAAACTGCTGCTGGACATGTTACTGAACAGGTTGTTGCTAGCTTACCAAAGAGTGAGTGAAGGCTATGTTCACACTGCAGGCAAATTCGACCCAATTCCAATTTTTCTTTCTCCGCAAAATCAAATCATGCTAAATTGGATACACGTCTGATGTTTTGTCGCATTTTATCCAACTTTTATTTAAGCATGATGGGGGTGCATGAATCGTTTTGCATGTTTAGAATATTGATACCAACCTCGAACAGTATAAATCTTGGAACTCCACACGTCTTCAGCTACAGAACAGATGTCCAGTTGCTTCAACATTTTTCTTTAAATTTTTAATGTCCAGGATGACTGAGAAACCACAGAAATGTGTGATGGTAAAGTTACTGGATCAATACTTTAGTTAGTTTGTTCCAAAAATAAAATGCTCTTACCAGAGTTGCCAGCAAGAGGAGGGTTCAAATGTAAACTGTGAACTAAACAAGCATGTCATAATTATTCAATTGGCTCTGATTGCACAAAATCAACATGCTAATATGAAGCCATCCATATGTACTTCTGTAAACAGCAAGCTGAATGTGACATAACATCTTCTTCTGTGCGTGCAGGTCACAACACTGTGGAGAGTTCAGTCTTGATGGAGGTCACATTTAAAATATAATGTGAACATTCATGCAAAAAAATTAAAAATCATATTTTAGCAACATATCTAAATTCAGCATTAGGACCTGCTTAGCTGGTCCATGAGAGGTCTTACTTCTGCCTACATCCCCCAGAATGCCATGCGATTCTGTATCGGAGTTTGGTAAAATTATCAACATTCTATCAGATGTATTTTCTATTAATATTGATCATATGTTTATTGTGATAGGCATTGTTATTGCTATACCACCTAGCCCTACTCATAAATGTAAAATTGTTTTTCAAAAGATTTCTCTGCCTTTAGTAAATCTTCAAGTAAGTTTTAAGTTTGTAAAATAATTTGTTCTTTAGCAAATCAAAGTTTAGTTTAATTTGGGGTGTTTTGTGTTTATAGTTAGATAGATTTGACATTCAAATTTGTCATGTCAACTTGAAAATGAAAAAATTAAATTATCTTATTTTACCTGAAGAAAATAGTGTCTTATTATTATGACAAATTTTATTTATGCTCTTTAACAAATTACCTTCTCAAGAAAATGTGACACAAATTGAATTCTACCAAACACATGTATTTAGTGAACTTGTTCTAAATGTTTATATATTGTCTAACTGTGAGTGTTTTTATTCAAACAGAACTTGGGTGATTTTTTTTATTTTTTATTATTGGAATGAATACAGTAATGTCTGCTTAATGAAGTCATAAAATGTCATCCATCAGCTTACAATTTTAAGAGGAAAGTTTCTATTAGTGTGTGCAGGAAAGTAGAAAGGATGTGCTCAGTTGTGCCCACAAAACATCTACAGACAATACTCACTAGGTTCTTTCAGAAGACGGTACCGCTAAATGGGCCAACAGCCTATTTCGTGTTGATGCTCTCTCTGGCAGTTCAGAGGTCATGGACTGAGATGCTCGCTTACCGTGCTCACATTCACTTTCAGAGAACATTAATCAGTGCGGAATTGAGAGAGGCACAGAAAACAACTCTGCTACTCCGATGTGTTGCTGTCACTTAGTCTGCTGATGAGTCACAGAAGGATTCTTGCTCCTTATCATTTTGCACAGAATAAAATACGGTCAAGTACGCCTTTAAGGTTTGAAGTTTCAAAAGAACCTGATTCTTATTACGATTGTATATACGCTGCTGCATGTTTGTGCCTATAAAATGTGTATTTATTTCCTCCTCTTCATGTATACAGAGTGAGGAGCTCGCAGGGCTTGGAAGAAGGGGAAAAAAACACACTGGAAGTTTAAATCTGGTGTTTTAATTTAAGAAACCCTCAGCTGGTTGGTCTCCGAAGGAGTCAGTCATCACTGCGCCAGTCCACCTTTTGAGGAGCCAGCATAACCGTTTCTGTCACTATATTGCTTGTAGGCACAAAGGAGTGTCAGTCCCCCCTCTTCACCTCCGTCTGTCTTCTGAATGGGCTGAGGTGGTCAGAACACAGTTCAGTAACTGTACCAAACACAGCTCAGTATGAAAGCATGGTTGAATATAATTTCCATGCTTTACTGTTGAGTAAAACATTTTCCATGAGTTGATGAGAGGTGAGACGTATGACACAAACTGAAGTATACCGACCCGACCTCATTTTCACTTGGGGTAAACTTCAGCACAAACTCATAAAAAGTTTCTGCTCTCTTTTCAAAATCAACTTAATTGAACATGAAGTCATGTGAATCAATACACATTTGTATTTCGTTGAAGCGTCCCACATCATGTTAAAGGAGCTATATTATTATCATTCAGAGAAAGCCAGAGGCTGAGATTTGAGGTGACTCAAAAGCCAGGGATTACAGAGTTCCTTTGCTTCGATGTGGGACAGCAGCCAGATGGGAGCCACCGCTCCGGAGAGCAAAATTACGATGGCAAGAACAAATTTTGTAGCATATTTGCCTGTGAAGGCAAAGCAGCTCAGTATGGCTGTCTCTGTATGTGCCCATAAAACTACAGTGATTATACATTTAAACCCACATTTTTTTCCTCTTTAAAAATGCTTAATGATTTAAGTGTTTATGCACATGTAGTTTGTAAAAGGAGAAACATTTCCTGGTCAATCAATTGGCCGCTCGTTTAGAGTGGAAATGCTCATTAAGATTGATCACCACACCTCCTCTCATCAGCTGTCATCCTCTTGAAGCAAATTTCACCCAACCCCGTGGGCTGCTTTTCACTTGTAGACAGTGAGTTATAGCTGAGGGAAATACAGGGAAATTCCTCTGGAAAACCCAACACCAAGCACACAAGATGTCAGATCGAGGAGAAGATTTATCTTCAGACAGGGTAGTGATCCTCTACACACAGCCAAACATAACATTGAAAAACCTCAGAAAAACACAGTGCAAGTCGTTGATAAAAGAGTAGCACCTCCGACCTGAGACACAAATAAAAATTTTTTGTAGTTACTTGAAGGTGGTTTAGGAGATTGTGATCATTCAGCTTGATTGAGCTGACAAGTCAAATAAGTATCATTTTCTAGTTATTATGATGATTATTGTCAAAAGCTATTACAATAAAGCATTTTATTCACTACAATATAGTCAGGCTTCGCAAAATACAGCTTGTTTTAGTTTTTTTTAAAATTGCCTTCCTCTGTGGAAGGATTTACAATTTTCCCCCAATCAAAATTAAATGAACTGTTTCAATCCTACTTGACTTGACCAATGTCTCAACTGCGTAAACAGCAACATTACATTTAAAGGAAAGTTAAAAAAACAGCAAGACCTAACAATTCATGGTATCATTTCAGTCCCGCTTTCTGGAGAGCGGAGTGAAGGCTATATCCTGCACATCATGAAAGGCTGGTCATTCATCTGCTCTGCCTTGATTTACATCCCTGCCTCGACCAGCTGCCAGAGCCATTTTGTGTTTGAGTGTTTCAAGAGCTCAGGGGGCGGGCTCTTGAAGGCGTTTTTAGAAAAGGTCTGGGTTCTTTTAATGTGACAGAAATCCGAACTCAAGGACCTCTCCAGTGCCCTGCACACGCAAACAGCATTTGCCGTTGGATCCAGCCTTGACCAAGCGCTCATGTTTTGCAGCCATAGATTGAAGGAAGAGGCATGCAGCCAAGTGTCAGCAGGTTCCTGTAAACATATATAAATCCCTTATGCTCCCCCTGCTTTATGCCAGAGGCAGCAGGAGAAAAATGAGGTCTGAACTGTGACTTGTGTGTGTGGGAGGGAAAAAGATTGTAAGCCAAGGATGGTTATATCATTGAAAAGAGGAAATGACGGCGAGGGTGAAGGAAAGAGGGAAAAGGGGGGTGGGGACGGGGGGGGTGAGCAAGAGAGGTTTCCTAAGCTAATAAAATGCTCGGGAGGATAGAAGCTGCCAGCCAGCATTCCTGTGTCATTAGATAAGTTAGCTCACTGCATCCTCTAGTTTCTCTGCAGTGCTGAAGTGGCAAGCTGAGGTCATCACCGGGGAGTAAGAGGGATGGTGTGGGCAATAAATTCAGAATGTTTTTGCACGCAGTCGTTGCATCTTAATCCTCTACCACTGCTTGGTTAAATATCTCTTAAGATATTCACAAACTTTAAAGGTGCTTTATTGAAAACAGCCTTTACATCAGTGGACACTCTGTGTTATGTTTTGTATTGATTTATTTTGTTTTTGTTAAAGAAATCTGCAGTGCAGAACACATAGTTGAAGAATTTTGCTAAATCTTCAAGCTTTTGTCAATTGAAGAACATTTCCTAGTTCTTTCTTGTGGAAATGTAAACGTATCTCGAGAATATCTGGAGGTAATTTTAGATTTTAAACGTGAGATCAGGTGTCACACGTTGAGTAGCTCATGAGTGAGATATAATTGACAGTGGCCAAATGGCGACACAGAAGCTTCAAAATGTGACAGATTGCAGCAATAGTGGTGAAGTCGAGAGGCTTTTCTTGCACACTCATTTACAGTCTGTCAAACAGAACTATTCAATTGAATTAAGCGAACCCAGGAGCTTGTTGCTTATGTTAAAGGAGCTGCAGTTGTCATACTCTTCCCTAAGGTGGTGAATTTCTAAGCTGCAGAGTGAGACGGAGGGTTTCAAGGAAATATTTGCCTCCAAGTGATTCTCTTTTAGGAAAATCTTTTCTGCTGCAAGATGACTTATTTCAATTGGAAGGGTGTTCAGTTTTTCACAATAACCTCTGTTTTTTCACTCTCAGCGAGACCCTCTTCCAGTATTGTATGCAGGTTTTGCAATACTGAGTGCAGTTTGGTCTGTTCCAAGTCATTTAGGAGGTATCAGTCAGTCTGGCCCCTACGGCTTTACTGTGTGGAGGAGATTAAAAAAGCATCTTTGGCTCGTATAACTGTCCTCCATATGACAGCCTTCAGCAAAGATTTCTTCACTAACTCAATTCAGTTTGTTTGCAACATGGAGGGAGCAAAATAATATTTGTAATATATTTTATTGTTCAGGTTGTACATTACTAAATTATGTTAGTAGTTTACATTTTCATAGTAGTTGCAAAGTAAATGTACAACTGTGATCTCCCTGTCTTCCAGGCATGCTTGTGGTCAACGTTACTTGGAGAAACAAGACATACGTCGGCACCCTGTTAGACTGTACACGGCATGACTGGGCTCCCCCCAGGTAAGAAGCACACTCTGCTTAGAACATTTCATCTCCTGCTTCAGCATAAAATTTAATTTACTGTCATGCATGGGAGTTGTAAATGTCAAAAACGAAAAGATGGGTTCAAAATTGCTACAAATCACTGATGCATACTCGATCCAAACTATTGGTGGTAAGTCTCTTAACCTTTTTATAATCCATGTGATACAAATCTGCTGCAGCAGAAACAGCCCAGGCATACCCAGCTTAATGCACTGACTTTCCAGTGTGCCACTGGACCACCGAGTGCATGTTAGTCTTTATGTTGAGCCTGGAGAAACAGGATTCATTGGCAAGCAGCTGATGTCTCAGGAGGCAGCAGTGGAAATAGAAAGCTACTCTAACAAGCCAGATTGCAGAATCCAATTATTGGACTAAGAGCCTTTTTTCCTCCACACTGGATAACATTTTCCATCACAAAGACTGCAGTTTCTAAGCTCGGTCTCATGGCAATAGCATGAGGTGTTTGTTTAGTGTTGTGTTTCTCAATACACAGAAATTGTCATAAATAGACAAGATGTGTAAAAAGTGCATTTTCAAGCACTTGCTTTTATTTCGAAATGTGACGAGAGACACAATCTAAATGTAAATACAAGTTCATTTCAAATGGATGTTTAAGTGCACTAGAAAAAATAGATTAAATCAGTGCTAATGGAAAACAAGTAAATGCCATATCCCTCTAATGCATCACTGTGCTCAGTTTGTAAGGTTTGTTAGGCTGCATTTGCAACAAAATTATCTTACAGTTTGCAGCATGACCACATTAGGAACACACTATAAATTATTCAGAAATCTTTCAACAAACTGAATATAAAATTGTGCTTGTAATGAGTCTAAAACCCTGTACCACTGTCAGACTATGGATGTATTCACATTACCCCTGCTGGGGCTGAAATTGTTTGGAGAAACTTGTAGAGGAAGCTGTGAGTCATACCAGCCCTGGGTTTGACTTTGTCACACACTGCTAACCTTCACTGCTGTGCACAAGGATAATTACATTACCGTATGGAGAGATAAAGCCTAACCACTGTTTTCAGTGTTTAAATGACAGCATGTTTTGGTTAGAAAAGGAGCAAAAGGTTTGATGGCTATTTTTTAAAATTATATTTTATTGTCTTTCATTGTTAAAAGCTTTTTTTAAACAAACATAATTGCATAAAATTGAAGATTAATATGTTGCAGAAGAACAGAGAAAAGACATTGATTCTTGTTGGAACATCATAACACAAGATATGTTTTTGCTAATCTTATTTTTCACCTCTTTGAGAAAATGTTAACCTATACTCTTTACAGTTGACTTGCATATTGTTTGAAAATTAACCACAAGTAATTTGAAACTAAAACTTTTTAATTAATTTATTTATTTATTTATTTTGCAGTAGTGGATATGTTGGCGCCAGCATTAGCCCATAATCTCAGATGTGGTTTTATTTGAGTCACAATTTTAGCTAGAAGGCTTTTAGTGAACAGTACAGATGGGTTCTCTGTTTTAGCTAGTAATGATG
>JAVKLF010000038.1:19814447-19828007 GCA_034783495.1 Millerichthys robustus
GATGAAAATACCATGGTTTCCTAAGACATAAGGTCTATTGTCACATCTTGATTACACGCAGAAGCCACACCACTAACTAGATTTATTGGTCAAGTTTATTTTCAAATTGTTTATTATTAAAATTAGGAAGGATTCTACAATCATTTAATGCTTGAAAATTAAATATAGTATGTGAGTAAGTTAAGTTTATTTATATAGCAACTTTCATATATATAAAATTACAAAGTGCTTCACAATAAAAGCAAGCATGAAAATATGTAGGAACATACACCAAAATGCAAAACATACAAATTAAGCAGTATACAGAATACACATAGCAAAAGCTCTACCAATTTATCTAAAAAAACCTGGTTGCAAAAGAAAATTTTTGAATGTTTTTTAGAAGCATCAATAGAATCAAGGCTGTGAAAAAAAAGAATCAAGGCTGTGAAGAAAAAAAAAGAATCAAGCTGTGAATAGATAGCAGTGCATTCCAGAGACGGGGTGCAACTGCTTTGAACGGCCGTTCTCCACGAGATTTATAATGGCTGAAGGTACCACCAACAACCACTGACCAGATGACTTTAATCTGTGAGATAGTGTGTAGAGCTGTATAAAATCCAAGATACGTATAAGGAGGAGCTTGTTCATGCAAAGCTTTAAAAGTGAAGTTTATTTTTCTTTAATTCTAAAATGAACTGGGAGCCAGTCAAGGGAAGCTAAAACAAGTGGGATGTGAGCTCACCTGCCATGTGGGTTACAAATCTCAGAAGAATTCTGGACACTGTGAAAACAGTCCAGTTCCGTCTTTTTGTAAATGTGAACAAACAGTTGCGAACAAATAAAAAAAATAAATGATCATTTCAAGTTCAGCTTTTGACAAGAAGAATTTTGAGATGTTTAATGCTAAAACATTTTAAGGGCTTTAATTTATGGAACTCACCTATGGAAAAACAGTCAGGTCTTATTGAATTAGCTCTATTCTTTTTCAAAATGTTTTAATTGAATCAAACAATCTGAATTTCCATTGCCGTATTTCAGATTTTAAAACTACCTGGTACACTAAAATGAAGCAATGCTACAGTTACATGTGTAATTCTTAAACATTTTTACTACAACTGCAGGTTTTGTGAATCACCAACAAGTGATCTGGAAATGAGAAATGGTCGTGGTCGGGGTAAGCGGATGAGACCGAACAGCAACACCCCAATCAACGAGAACAGCAACTCTTCCGACAATAAGGGCACCACGAACAACAAGACACGTGCCGCATCTAACAGCAAGGGCCGACGGGGCAGCCAGACGCCATCGGAGCGCCGCACCCCACCAAACAGCAACACTGAGGACATCAAAACCAGCCCATCATCAGCTGGAAAACGCAAGACCAAACCAGCCTCAGACATGGAGCTCAACTCCAGTTCGGAGGACACCAAAGGCAACAAACGGATGCGGACAAACTCCAACAGCGGAGGCATGGGACCCACGGGCCTGCCTATTCCTTCCGTTAAGACTGAGCCACTTCCACCTCCCCTTGACCGTAGCTGCCCATCTCCAGTTCTTATTGACTGTCCACATCCGAACTGCAACAAGAAATACAAGCACATTAATGGCCTCAAGTACCACCAAGCTCGTGCCCACAATGATGATGACATAAAGTTGGAATTAGACGGAGACAGTGAATACGGAGAAGACTCAACTCTCCACCCTGAACCTGGAAACTGTAATGGAGCCTCTATCTCCCAGAAAGTTTGCTTATCTCCAGCGCGTTCAGTTACTCCAAAAGGCAGAAACTTTGATGCTCAGAGTCCCTCTCCTTCTCCTGGCAAGTTTGGTTCAAAGCAGAGTAAAAAGAAAATTCCTGAGACAGATCCAGAAACGGGAGTTACACCGATGGACGGCTGTGAGGAAGGTCCATGCCTTACTGATGAGGCCAGTAATGATGGATTAGATGATAAGAGAGGATCAGATAAGTCTAAAAAGGTGAGCACTGGTACAAAAAATGAAAAAAATTCTCAGAAAAACTTGAAATCACCACGCCCAATTGGCCCTGGGCCTACAGCATCTCAGCAGATGTATTCTTTTCCTACTGGGAACCCTAATTCCTCTCCAATTATCCAAGGAATCCCTAAAAGTCCCCAAATGAAAGGCACACAACCTAAACCGCCTGCTATTGGAGATCTTACATCAGGTAGCTCTAAAGACAAGAAGAAGAAAGATAAAAAGAAAAAAGATGGGGGAAAGGATGCTGATAGTCCCAAACCTTCAGGAAAGGTAGGGAAACTAGAGGAAGTAAAGATTCCATATTCTGAACCTTGTGATCAAGGAAGCAAAGGAGATGGCCTCCTCAATGGTTCCTCAGATACTCAGAGTCGCTTAGCCAGTATCAAGGCTGAGGCTGATAAGATTTACAGCTTTTCTGACAATGCTCCAAGTCCGTCCATTGGTGTTGCCAGTCGAATAGATGGAACCGGTATGCCACAGCCTCTCACACCACTCCATGCGGTTAATCAGAATGGTGCTGACAACTCTTCAGTCAAAACCAACAGCCCAGCTTATTCAGACATTTCAGACGCAGGGGAGGATGGTGAAGGGAAACTTGAAGGTGTCAAAGTCAGAACAGAGGACCAGGGCATTAGGGAAAGCGTCAAGAAAGCACTTTTTCCAAACCAGACACCCAGCAAAGATTCACCGTATTACACCAGTTATGAGACATACTACTCACCTAATTATGTCAACCCCAGTCCCAGCGGGCCGAATCCAGGCACGCCAGTGGCTGAAGGTCAGACTAAGATCAAAAGAGATGATGAACACGACCAAGGTGAAGAAAAAGTGAAGGTTGAAGTTCATGAAGATCGTAAACCTGATAGCAGTGCTACTGGCCAGCAGCAGCAACAGCAGCCCTCAGTCATCCAACAACGATCGAACATGTACATGCAGCCACTTTACTACAACCAATATGCATACGTCCCTCCTTATGCGTACAGTCCTGATCAAGCCTACCATAACCACTTGATGAATACCAACCCAGTTTACCGGCAACAATATGAGGAGCGACAGCAACAGATAGCTGAACGGCATCGTGTTGCTGAAAAGAAGTCAGATTTGGTCATGAAAGAGCGAGAAGCCTCCACAAAAGAGGAATGGAAACAAAAGAGCCCAATGCCACCAAGCCTCTCCAAAGCCCCAAGTCAGTCAGACCTAGGAAAAGTACAACCTCTGAGCAAATCAAGAGACTCCCCCTCTGAGCTGTCCTCCAAGTCCATTGGAAGCATAAAAGGTGAGGACTCAAAATCTCAGCAAGCTGAGGGGCTTAAGATGAAACTGACTGAAGGAGGTCATCATGGAAAGGAAGAGTCCTTGCAAGTTCTGGAGTCCAGAGGCCAGGCAGGCATGGAGCAGGCCATGTGGTATAGACAGGTAAATCCCAATACAGAATAATGGTGCTCAAATGTTTACTTAACTCTTATTTGTGTGAAACTGTTTGTGGGTTCTATGTTGTTTCAGTGTATCAAAGATGTGTGCTGACTTATTTTCTTGTCCTCTGTAGTACCCTGAGAGCCAGAAGCTCCAAGCAGATGATGAGCACCAACAGCAACAACAACATCGGAGGAAAGATGAAAGGGAACGAGATCGAAAATTAAAGGAAGAAAGGCCCAGGCCAAAAGACAGTCAATGTGGACCCAAGGAAGATGGAAAAGACATTAGTGATCCCAGAATCACTTTGGAAGACCATCGAGCCCTGAGCAAAGACTCTCGTTCCAACCCCCACATGCAGTTCACTTCACCACTAGCACAGCACCAAGGGTACCTGCCCTACATGCATGGTTACCCCTATGGACAGAGCTATGACCCCAACCACCCTGGATACAGGGGCGTGCCCCAAGTCATGATGCCGAACTACCCAGGTAGGACGTGAAATTCATTACAAATACATGTTGACGTGAAATCCAGTAGTAAAAAGATCAGAAGTCGTTCTGAAGAATAAATTGTTCAATAATTCTTTTTTTCATTTTGTTTTGTATACAGAAGTTTTACTTAATGTTTCAAACAATTTTCACATTCACTCTTCATCAAACTCTATCTACATAAACACGATCACTCATGAAGCTACTGATCTTTAATGCACTTTATACCATGTTCAGTAGTCAAAGTGGCTTAAAGAGTGTCATGTAATTTGCTGTTTTAAAACATAATATCTCTAAACATTTAATAGTGTAACTTGGTATCAAGAATTATTAAAGATGGTAATGATTTTAAATCGAACCAAAAATTCTTTGTGGCACAATTTCAGTCCCTTGTTTAGAACTGGAAGGTGTGATATATTTAGATCAGTTAACATTGGTTACATGTGTAGTACATTAACAGTGTATGAATCTTCTTAAATCATCATGTCAATCTAAAATATTCTCCTTTACTCATAGGGTCTTATCTACCTGGAGGTTATTCATTTTCCACTTACGGTAGTAAAATGGCTGGTGAGGAAGGCAGCGAGAAATCTCGTGCAAGCCCTACTGTCACTAAAACGGCAGCAGACTCCAAAGCCTTGGATATCCTGCATCAACATGCCAGCCAATACAAAAGCAAATCCCCCACCGTGGTCGACAAATCGTCCCACGACAGGGACCGGGAGCAGGACCGAGGCGCTGTCGGGGACAGAGACCGGGAAAGGGAACGTGAGAGGGACAGAGATCGAGACGTGGACCGACCGCGCTCCTCACCCTCCCAGCGCATCATGCCCTCTCACCACCATCTGGGATACCCCCTGCTCTCAGGGCAATATGACCTGTCCTACACCACAGGTGAGTCGGTCGTCATTGTTTATTCTGTTTTTGCCTTTGATCAATGACACTAATGTGTTTAAACTAGTCTGCATGTAACCGGACTTTAAAATTACAGCAGAAAACCATTATTTACACAAAATACTATAAAACATGAATCGTTACCCATAGAAATTTTCTATCTGATCAATTCTAGGTAAAATACTGGCACTGAAACAAATCCCAAGCAGACTGAGTATTCACAAAGCAGGCAAACGCAGGTGGCCGAAAGATAATTTGATAAACAATGCACGCTGTAACTCTAGTTAAAAATAGTAGTGGCTGTGATAGGAGTACAAGCAGAGATGTATGTCATGTAAAAATAAATAGTTTCTTTGTCCTGGGCTTATTTGAGTAGAACACCCCGGGGCGTCGTGCTGCACTCCTCACTTACATTTATGTTGCAGACCTTAAAGGCAGCGATCTGCAAAGAAAGCAAATCACATCTAAAGAAAAGCCTCATTTCTCTGCTGCAGTCGAGCACAATATGCAGTGCAGCTTTTAGCCCCTCAGCTCATCCATCCTAAGTAGGTCCTCTGAGGACAAGTGGATCACAGCGTTGATGATAGAAATATTGAATGAGCCGCAGAGACAGAAAGCCTCTGCAGCCTGCAGTGACATCTAGTGGTAACTCTTTTAAACAGCACTCTGATTAATACATGCAGTTTAATTTCATGTTGGATAAAAATTCAACATTCTCTCACAAAATCCACCATCTCCAAAGCTTACGTGTAGAATCAATTTTGATATTGTTTCAGATCAGTTCTACTTTTGTTTTACATGAACAATATTTTTGCTTTGTTAAATAAAGAGGCATCAAATGTAATTTATGTCTGGACAGGCTTGTAATTATGTGTATTTAGCTCACTTTGTAGTTTTTTTTAATTGAAGAATCTAAACAATTACTGTCAACATGATCAGACTTGAATATTAGGTGAAATTTATGCACAGTGTAAAGGGATTAGTGTATTTTAGTGTCGAGAGATTTGGTTATAAAAGCTGTATTTCCTGTTTGCAAAGCTTCTTAAACCCGTAAGTCCCACAGTCAGGAAAACTGGTGACATCTCATAATATCTTTAAGTCTGAAGGGGAGAAATTCTTTCAAACAAAAACCAGTTTCATTTGAAAAATGTGGCGAAAATACACCTAAAATAAACAGTTCTCCTCTTTATTTCTGTTGTGCATTACTGTAAAGCATTCATTTGTATTAAAAAAAAGGATTTGGACAATTTTTTTAGGAAGGTGACAATTTTGAGGTTAAGAAATCTAATGTTAGCACTTTTGTGTATGCAGTAAAATATACCTTGCAGAGAATGATTTTTAGAAAGTTTAGTTTAGACTTTATTAAACTGTATAGGAAGTAAAACCTGACTGAATTCTATCCCTCATATAAAGCAACACTTTCCTAATGTGCACATTTTGGCTGAATCTTTGTGTTGTGTGTTTCTTCGTAGGGAAACCTGACCGTCACACCTCAACCCTGCAGAGATTCATGTGACTGGCTCACATGAGAGCAACATCCTCTGGTTGTTACCTTTTAGACATCAGTTGAATGGTGTTTCTATCTTTATTTTTTTAGTTTTTCTGCCCCAAGGCAAGGCAGAAGGTTGTTGGTTTTTTCGTGTTTTTTTTTTCCTTCCCCTCGTAAAAACACCTGAACTTCTCCATCCATGGACCATAACACGACTGAAAGTAAATCCAGGTTCAAAGCCATCGCTCTGCCCTGTCGCGCAGAGGAGACACCGACCCGCTGATTATCTAGTCTTTGCACTGTCAACAAATACAATGCAAAAACAGACTATTGGACTGCCAGAACAGCTGTTGTTGTTTGTTTTGTTTTTTTGTTTTGTTTTGTTTTCCTGACTGCATTATTTCTTGTCACGCAGAAAGAGCTTGGCAGAGGATTTTGGGGAAGTTGGGTGGCTGATGGGGGGGAGGAGGGGAGACAAGTCAACTAAAGACTGGCTTTTTGTACGCCGCGATAACAACAATATATCCTAAACTTGATAAACGTTTGGCTATATTTAGTGGGGAGGGGGAATATGGCAACAGCTGCTTTCTTCAAAGACTTTAGAGCCTGAGACTGAAGTTTTTCACCGTCATCAGTTCCCATCTCCTTTTTGAACCTTCATGTTGTCACGTTTTGCGAAGGGACCGCACACACCTCAAAGGAAAATAAACACTATTCATGTTTCTCTTTTTGTAACACTTTTTGTTTTGCATCATGTTCAAGTTGGAATGTGTCCGATGCTGGTTCTGGTTCTAGTTTCCCTCAGTGAAAACGGTCGCATCTGATTTTCTGCTCGGACGGTGAAGCCACATCAGCAGGCGATGCGGGCGGGGAGGAGAATTTGTTGCATCCGGTCGCATGTCGTTGGTGTTTTTAATCTGAGTGCGCTTCTTTCACTTTGATTGCTTCCTGTGAACAATCTGAAATTCAGCTCATGTATTTTCCAGCTGTAATATAGACTTCTCTTTATGTGCGTAAATGTTTGTATTTATTCAAGCATGCAAGATTGTTAAAGAAAAAACAAAGAAGAAGAAGCTTGTTGGATCGTTTTCAGCCGTCACACTTTTAATTAAATGCATCAGAGTTCCTGCGGAGTCCCTGGATGTTTCCTGTGCTTTTTTTTCTTTGCCGTAAACACCTTACTTGTCTTACTTTAAATCACATCGCCACTCATCCTAACATCTCCTGCGTCGTCAGACTTTTTCAAAACGCCTCCTAACAAAAAGTGGGCGGGAATTTTAAAACCGTTCCCTCGGTGCTTCGCTCGCTCATGTGGCTTCACCCGAGTATGCTCGCCTCAGACAACAGTTAGCATGTTTTCCACTCGAGGCGGGGAAAAACACAGTTTACTGTGCAGTACCTTAATAAATCCCCAGTAACTGCATCTGACGGCCGAGATGTTGCTATCACGCAGCAAACAAGAACCAGTCAGGCACTGAAAGATGCCCTTAGATAAAAGAAAAGCAAGAAGCAGCAAAAATACAACATGGAAGCTGTAAACTGAGTGGACGTTGATGGGGGCACACACGATCCAGAGTTTCCCGGCGATCACTTCGGCCGGGTCCTAAAACAGGTGGGCCCACGTCGTAAATTCACAGTCTGGTTAAAGTTAAATTGACACAAAAAGGCCTGTGTCAGCGTGCCCCGTCCCACCAGAGGTCTCCTCTCTCGGCTTTAAATTACACCTCTTCTGAAACTACAGGGGTTTTAAGTGAAACTCTATCCACATTGGCTTTAGAGGACTCCTGATTGTGGGCGTTGAAGGAAAAAAAAACCCAAAAGGCACATTTTCTGCACAGAGCTGGATTCTTTCATTCAGGGAAAGGTTTGAGGTCATACCGTTCTGTTCAAGGTTGTGCCGTTCATTTAAAACATCAGAATATCCACCAATGGGTTTTATTACCCCTGACCTGGGGGACCTTACACACAGTTTTTGTTTTTGTTTAAGTTCTCATCGTTTTACAGTTTTTGTATTTTTCTCGCCCAGTCCCTGAACCACCGAGCTGATCCCAGCCTTCAGAAGCTGGACTCTCACCATTCGCTGAAACACTTTTTAAAACAAAAAACACAATTATTTTAGTTTTCACGATAAAGAAACTGCAGCTTTTCATTTTGAGGCTGATGGACATTCCAAGTGAACAAGTTGCCAGTTTCTCAGCTCGTTAAAAAAAAAAGGTTTTGCAAGACGGTATATATTTTGACTTTTGTGCTCATTTTAAAGAATGGCTGACACAAATAAGCTGAATGTGGTGGTGTGTGACTTGTACTTAATCTGTAAGGGTAATCTAGGCAGCTGTGATGTTGTCATTAAAGTCAGTGGGTTTTAGTACCAGCAGACTGCATACAGTGCATATAGTTTTATCAGACAATGGTTGTGACAAGTGCATTTGTTCTCTCTCTCTCTCTCTCTCTCTGAGAGTAGTGTTATCTCAGTAGTAAAGCGAAGCCCAGTGAAAATCATTTATTCTAAAAAAAAATAAAAATTACAAAAATTTTAAAAAGCGTATGAAAAAGCCAGAAACGTCATGTTTGCTATCAACATATTGGAAAGTGCTTGGCTCTTGTATTTTGCAGGACTGTATTTGTTTCATGGTGAAGAGTATATTTATTGGCCAGCAGTTGTCTCAATTGGTGCCTAGTCCAACATTCTTCTGTGAAAACACACAGAGACACTCGCTCGTTTGTCCTTTCCCTAACCCGTCTCCTGTCGACGCACCCCCCCTCCCCACTCCGATCCCACCCCCACCCCCCACCCCCCTCCGGAGTACCACTACCAGTGCTCGCAAAGGATGTTTACAATGTCTTCATTTTTATTTTTATTTTTTTTCCCCCTTCTACTTTCTTTCAGTGTGAGAAATTCAGAGCTCTTCTCCCCTTTTCTCCTCTGTTCACGTTCCCTTCAGGAGTTTGTGTAAAGTGTACATTACCATGGTTCTTTTTTATACAATACTCTGTAACTTGCCTTTGTAAATTTGGGCTGGAAAAAAAAAATAAATCTTTTTATGAGACAATCTGTCCCGGCACCTGCTTCGGTGGCTTCCTTCCTCTGTCCACGTCATTAAAGAGAAGCTCACATATTAAGTGTCTTTAAAGTTGATTAATTATTTATTTATTACTGTTTCGGTGATGTTGGGGTCTAAAACTGCATGTCGACATTCTGATGTATTTGTGTTGCTTGTTGCTTTAAAACTTCTGTTGTCAACCTCCTAAAAGTTGAATCACGCCTACCTTTACAGATCATATAGACGGGCGTAATACAGTTCAAAAGTCTTCAGCCAGCCCATCTTTTATCTCTATTTGGCTTCTAAGGAACAAGACTCGTCTCAATAATACTTGCTTTCTGAAGGTTTAGCAAAGAAGGCTGCTGTTTAGCTTGTTTTCTGTCCAGTATGTGACTGTTTTCAGGAAAAGAAACATTCTGTGTGTTTACGAAGCCACCTATGGATAACTCGGACATAAAAACGTCTAAATTCAGTTAATAAACCAATGTTTTATTCACAACCAACTTGGTAACGAACACTTTGTTACAGCAGTCAGTCACACAAACAAAATGTGTTCTCATTTCTTCAGGTGAATAAAAAAAAACCCAAAGATAACAGTTTGTTATGAAAACCTGATGATGAAATGAAAGATGCATCTTTTGTTTGTTGAGGACATAACTTTAAAATACTATTTATTTGTAGATAGACGTTTAGACCTTTTGTTCGCCACTGGTTTACGTAACTTTTCTTTAAAAGAAGAAGCTGTACGCTGTGCTGTCAAGGTCAGACACAAGGACTTGGACTGAAAATAGGTGGAAAATTGTCAATAGTTTGGTTAAAAGTTTTGAAGAAAGGCTGAAAAACTAAAGTCCAAAACCCTTTTTCTGACTGATTGAAGGCAAAAAAAAAAAAATCGGCACTAAATTTCCTTCTCCTGGAGAAGAGAGGCTGAAGCTGCAGAGTGTTAGGTCACATGTGACCACAGGAGAGCAGTGTCTCTGCAGAGGACACTGTCCACTTTTAGCTTCTTTCAGTTTTCCAGCTGCACCTGAGCAGGATGGGTTTTATCTCTGCCATCTGCTCCAACATTTGTGTTGTTGGGAAAATACTGGTGCGTATTCATGAAACAGCAGAGGATTAAAAGAAAACTGGTCATCCCTTTAAATCTGGGTTTCCAGTTTTTGTTTCAAACACTGCTTTATGTGAATCAAACGGGATTTACCGGCCATTCTTTTCATTTTTACAAAGGAAAATAATTGGAGTTTATGGTTAAACGTTTCGACTGTTTTTATTTCATGTGTATTTCAATTAATACTCGTGGGTCGGTCTTGACCAAAAGAGTCACTTATGATATAAAAATGAGGCACAGATGTCTTAAATATTAGTAGTTTCTCTATATTTCTTTAGATTTGTGTGAAATGTTGTTTAAATGAAGCCATTTTAAGATCCTTTAAAAAGAAAAAACATTTGTCCTTGTGTCTTTTAGGATTCGCTAACGGATTCCGTCAGATGTGGTGTTCACTTGTCTCAGGCGGTTGGGGATATTTTTACCTGCGCTCCCTAATGCTCCTGAACGCGTTAGGATAATGCAGCAGCAGCGACAGGCAGTGATTACAGCCAGGGATGATTTTGTTGAGTGTAAATGTGAAATCTGATTATCCTCCGTGCTCAGCGGGGAGGAGGAGGGATTCGGAGGGAGGGGTTAGGATACCAAAGTGCTGAGCCAATGGCTTTTTTTCCACAGAGCAGCTGGCTGGCATCAGGACAGGACAAGACGGGCCGCTCGCAGGAAGGACACCCGAAGGACGGCTCTTACTCCTTGTGGGACGAGGAAGGCGGCTTCCAGGAGGTGTTCATGGGATGCACTATCTACGCTGCCAGCCCTAAGGCCCTGCCTGCCGACGAGGCCCGAGGCCAGGACAGGTACTACCAGCTGCCCCACTGCAGCCATGCTTATGGGAACTGCAGTCAGAGGATAGCAGCCTACAGAGCCAGGTCAGTGAATGCAGCACCAGGAGTGCACTGAGGAGGAGGAGGGGGCTTTAGGTGGACCAGAGGGCAGGCTGGTTGGGAGAAAAGAGACTGCAACAGAGCTCGTTTGGTTTAAATTGAAATAAATGTAGCTCTCACCACAAATGACAGAACTTCTGAGTGACAGTTTTTACACGAGCTGGCAGCTGTTGGTGTTCTCGTGTTTTCATTTCTCTGTCACGGAGGAGCAGAGAAGTGGGAAGATTTAAAATCTCACGTTAAAAATTCTGCTGCTCGTTGCACCTCATCAACGGTTCACTGACTTGACTCTAAATAAAAAGCAGTGCTTTGTATCTAAAAGATCTATAACAATATTAAATCCATCATCTCCCACTTAATCCGAGTCGGGTGGCGGGGGGCAGCAGCTTGAGCAGGGAGGCCCAGACCCTCTTTCCCCAGCCACCTCTTCATATTAAAGGTTGCCAACATTAAAGCTTATTCTTCTGCTCACAGAAGTAATGATAGTTTTTTAATATTGTGCAGCTCTTATATCAGATGTTTTATTTTTGTCATAATAAAAGGTTCATTTTTACATGTAGTTATTGGTTTGTAAAGTGTAATGCGTTTGTTTAATGTAGCTCTCCTCAGCTTTAGTGTGAGGTATAACTGTCACCCTGAAGTGGACTTGAGCTTTTCTGAAAGAAAAAAAAAAGTATTTTGACAGCAATAATCCTCCAAACCTTCTCTGTTTAATACTAAGCCTGTAGCTCACATAAGTCTGAGAGAAAGTTTTCATTTGGAACTGAAATTAGGCCTAAATATATTGGAAATTTGCACAATGTTGTAATTATGTCGCAATTTATTCACCGGGTGTCTTAATGTCTCAAAGTGTTCGAGATTTATTCCCATTTTTTTCAAAATGTCAGATTCTCTTGAATTCTTAGTGAAACACCATAAAGTCTCAGATTCTGGTGTTTAAATTGTAAACATGTAGATGTCATTTAAAAAAACGTCTTTATTTTTGTTTAATGCTGTTGAAACGTCATAATATAAGAAATCCTTTAAAAATAAAAGATGGCACCAATATAGTCCTGTACTTGAACTGTTTGCTAAATTTGTGCCTCTACTTTTATTTAAACAAATGAGACGCATTTATTGTTGTTGTTGGAAAACCAGAATCGAGTAACTCGAACTGACAGTTTACCAAATTTGTGATTTTTATATTTTGTACAAGTATTTCTGCAGGTGTGATCTTTTATACTAGCCTCTGTTTCAGTGTAAATCCACGAGTTCAACCCTCACCGTGTAGTTTTTACAGTCTGGTGGATACAACATTCTAACATTTTTAAATGAAGTTGTAGCTACAAAAATGTCAAAGTTTACATCTAATTATGAAGAATATATAAAAAGTTCTTTTTATGGATGAATTGAATGATCAATACAAGAACAAATACAAACTACAGAGAGAATGGTATGATGTTAAAGCTCAGTTTTATTAATATTCTGTGCATAAAAGGTCATTACATTTTTATATTTGCATGTAGATCTGTAAGACTATATATATATGTCTCTTGTATTAAGCACAGCCTAGCCGAAAACTGTCTTCAATTAAATTCCAGTAAGAATGAAACTTGTTCCTGAGCAGACTGTTTTATTTGACCAGTCGGTGTCTGTGGACAGCCGTTTACAGCAATTAGATCCAAATTGTTTTTATCATTTAGGAAATGACTCCAACCTGAGGGGTATGTTGACTAAATCGGACCTGGAGATGATTATTCATGCTTTAATCTCTTCTTGCTTAAACAGTTGTAACCCCTTTTGTTTTGACAAATCTTCAGTCACTCGTCTGCTGTTGGCTTTTAACAGAAGGGCTCACCAGTTGTATCCTCTTTCCACTGCCTGCCTGTCAAATTCAGAATTAATTTTTAAAAGGTATCCTTTCCCAGCTCTTAATGAACAGGCCCATCAACTTATGACCGAATGTTTCTTTCCTCACTCTGCTGATTGCATTCTTCCATCTTCAGGCCAAAATCTCCTGAAGGTTCCTGTTTAAAACTGGAGGGGATCGGTGAATGTTGTGATGTTAATGAAGTTTTACTTTTTTGTCATCAAATATTATAGAGTAAACCTTTAACATAAAGGTTATTTTAAGAGAGGTTGTAATGTTTTATAAATTGGTTAGTCACGAGTTTGTAAACACTTTACAAGAGCATTAATATGAATTTCCAAAACAATCCTACAGTGTACTACACTGTAAATACACTGCAGGCGCAGTTCTGTTCAGTGTTACACGTTTATATTT
>JAVKLF010000038.1:19836117-19848899 GCA_034783495.1 Millerichthys robustus
GGAAACTGTTAGCGGACAAATTGGCTTTTTTACTAAATTTTAGTTCTGCTAACTTTGGGTCCACTAAACCATCCATCACCTCACACACGCTGCACACCTGAGTCCTGCGCCTTGTGTGTACGTGTAGCATTTTGTGTGTCCACTTGCGTTAGCCTTGTGATGATAACTGAGTGACGGTCGCCTATGTCCACTCAGATCCTTGGAATATGATCAGAAAGTCTGTTTTGGACGGGGAAAATGCCCTAAAGCACTCTGGGAGATGTAGCTACTCAGTTTATATGTTTTTATCTCAGTGGATTAATGATTCAGAGGCAGTATTCAGCCTTTTTCTATATTTCAAAATTAAAACTAAAAACTAATCCACGATTATATCGACTGATATGAAATGCTTATATTGTGATACGTTTTTCAGCCATCTCGCCCAGCCCTGGCTAAGACAATACTCAGTGGTCAAAACATCAAGTGGCCAATGAATTGTCACGCTTCTTGTTTTTATTTCCTTAAAAGATTGTCACAAATAGCGAATCCAGTCATCTTTTTGCCTCTGACCAGTGACATATCCCCCGTCCTCAGTCATTTTTTCCTTCTGCTCTGACTCTGCAGCAGCGGCCCACTGATGGGAGGTGTTCGCTTTCTAATTTTGGATTCATTAAAATTTTTTTATTATTTTGCCTTTCAGCCAAGAGCACTGTGATACTTCAACAAACGCACATGCATACAGACACACGCACGTTTGCAGCAGACAACATTTTGCTTTGTTCTCGAGGACACGCGCCGAGTTGCATTTTTTGGGATCTTTTTTACAAAACTGCTACTTGTGAGTTTAGGAGTCAGAATCAAAGATTGTTGTTTTGGTTTTGTTTGGATTTTCTGTCGCTGAGCCTCATTATATTTTCTCTGTAGAACTCAAACAGTACAGAAGCATATATGTAATGTGATCTGCTGTCTTCAGGGACTGCTGGGACTTTGAGAAAACAACATATTTTGGCTCTGATGCTGGGAGATAAAAAGATCTGCTGTTGCATTTTTTAAAATGGTTTTACTTTGATTTTTTGGTCTGTTTATAGCCATGATATTCAAATACTTCAAGGAGCATTTAAAATAAACATTTGATGTTTTAGTAAACTATATATCTGGTGTGTGAACTCACCACATTCAGAGCTCTCTGAAAGCCCTGTCCCTGAGATGTACCAGCAGTGTGGATAAAGAACTGGATCTTGCGGAAAAGAAAGAGACAGATGGAGACAAGTGAGCCTCTCTGTCCCCACAGGGGCCGCCTGTGTTTTTAATAATCACTCTCTTCCCTCCACCTGAGAGCGCAGAGCCACTGGCGCAGCCTATTTATATCCAGGAAGCAGGAGGAGCAGCACACATCCTCTGTTGTTCAGAACCTGGTCACAAGATTAGCAGATCCACTTTCCAAGAGGAGTGATTTTACATCTGGGTCAAGCTGCATGAAATAATTAAATGTCAGGGAGGTTAAACGGAGGGTGGTTTTTAATTCCACTAATCACCTGATTACTTCTGAAAATAAGTTTGAATACGGATTACACCAGTCATTACCCTGGCCTGAAATGTTCCCAGTGTTTTTCTGAAGCCTCAGCTTCAAAAATGCAGATGTAGCTTCAATCACACGCTCGTTTATTTACACTGATTAAAGAGAACATTTTAACGGTATCGTGCTATTGGTTTATGGACAAGAATGATCTCAAGAATGACTATTTCAAAAGCAGCAAAACTACACATTTTATGATTAGTAGGTCATTTGGCTTCTGTGAGACTGAGTCTTATCAAGCTGATTGTCATCATCAGAACACAAAGAAGGAAAATTTATTAAAAAACAAAAACCCAGAATCACCTCTACGGGCCTTTTTACGTTTATATATATGTAACAGAAAAATCCTGAAGAAAAAAAACAAGCAATGCCAGTTATAATTAGGGGTGTCGATCACCAGCTTTATCACAATAAAATATTATGTCAATTTGTTGGGATGACGATACAATATTTCTTAATATCACCAAGTCTGTCGAGATACAATTTTGATTCAATTCAATTCTCAAGTCTGAGATGCCCACCAGTTAATTTCTCCAAGTGGAGGAGTTCAAGTATCTGGGTATCTTTTTTACAAGCGATGTTAGGATGAAGCAGGAGATGGAATGGTGAATTGGGGCCTCATCCACAGTAATGAGGCTCAGAATTTAACTGGTCAGTCTATGTTCCAACCCTCACCTGTGGTCATGCAGAGAACTCAGAGTAGAGCTGCTGCTCCTCCACATAGAAAAGAGTCAGCTGAGGTGGTTCAAGTGTCTGAAAGGACGTCCCCCTTTTGAGGTTTTACAGGTATCTCCCACTGGTAGGAGGCCCCGGGACAGACCCAGAACTCACTGGAGGGATTGTTTATCCTCTCCAGCCTGAGAACACCTCAGGATCACCCAGGAGGAGCTGGAAAGTGTTGCTGGGGAGAAGGGTGTCAACCACGCATAAACTGTAGGAGCTGGAAATGGAGGGATGTTTAGAAAAAGGAAAATAGAGTCTGAAAACCATATCATATGTGTGCCGTGTCTGTGGTTTCATGATTCGAGCTGGTACATCTAATTTTATTTCCATAGCTTCTGTATAAAAGCAACAAGACGTCAACCAGAATACATAAAAACAGAATAATTAGTTTGAAACATGTATGGTGAAAACAATTTTATGAATGCAAACATTTCATGTGAGCACATTGCTACATTTCCAAGATGTATAAAATAGGCTAAAAAAGTTTCATAGAGCAGAATATTTGTATTTCTTTGTGTTACTTCTGTTCTCTCTCAGGAACTTGTACTAACTGTATTAATGATGGTGAACACTGAGCTGTCACAGCTGTAAACAAAGCTGTAAACAACAAACAACCGAAGGCAGCCCGCCCCGCCCACCCCGCCCTGCTTTCTGACACTCCAACCCTGCTTTGATCTGTTTCCTGCCCGATCTGTGGATCTTTGCTTGTCGCTCACTGTCACTGTGGAAAACAGGATCAAGGCCTCTTTTTTTAGTAGAAGCAGTGCAAAATAATTAAACAGTGACAAAATGAAAACCAACAGTCACTTGTTGGATTCCTCTCTTCGAGTATGTTGAATAAGCAATAACAAAAAAGTCAAAATCTCATTCAAACAAACATTTGAGGTGATTTTTTTTATTGTCTGAAAACAATTGTAGTTTGACAAATTAGTTGTGATTTCAGCTGTGTAATACAGTATTTTTATTCATATCCTGTATACACAACATGCACTTCATCATATTTCAAAATAAATGTTACAGTAAATGTCTGAAGAGTATAAATGTTATAAGTAGTATTGTGACAGTACAAGAAAACCCAACTTGGACCAGATCCAAGTAGTAAAATCTGTCTGACCTCAGGTTGTTAGAGCCTTATGAGGACATCTCAGTGAATCCTAATTTTCTACAAGTAGCACTGAAATTTGTGCCGTTTCACAGTTTCTAACCATATTCTTGTTTATTGATGTTGATGAAAATTGGCATATTTGTGAGCTGTGATCCAACAGAATAGTATTTCATATTTTAGGTCAATCTGACCTTTTCTGAAATAAATCTCCCACTTGTTATCTGAAACATGTAAAAGTTTCAAAACAGCAATATTTTTTGCTTAGGAGCAATTTTGATATTGGCCAAAATTAACTATGAAATGCATTACAAAAGTACATAATTCCATGTATAGGGCGTGTATTTCTTAGGATCAAACGCTCATTGGCTTTAGATTAACCTGATTTGTAAAAAAACAAACAAAAAACCAGAGTGGCTTGATTTCCTTCCACTGGGTATCCACTGACTGACTTGTCCTAAAATGTATACCCCTACTTGTTATTTCCATCCATCCATTATCTGTTACCCACTTCTTCCTTTCAGAGTCATGTGGGTCACTGGTGCCAATATCCAGCTGTCACAGTGCGAGGGACAAGGGACACCCTGGACTGGTCTCCAGTCCATCACAGGGACACATGGAGACAAACAAGACAAACAATCATTCGCTCTCTCCCTCACACCTAGGGACAATTTAGAGTTACCAATTAGCCAAACAGTCATGTTTGTTTTTGGACTGTGGGAGGAAACCGGAGTACCCGGAGAAAACCCGCGCATGCACGGAGAGAACATGCAAACTCTACCCAGAAATGTCCCCGGAGGGAATTTGATCCGGCAACCTTCCTGCTACCAACTAAGCCACCGTGTCGCCCTACTTGTTATTTGAACCATGCTAAATTTACTAAAGTGTATTAAAGACAGATTTGAAACCCTTTTTAAATTCCCTTTTCAATGACACTAAAACTCAACCCAGTAGTTCTCGAGATAATTGAGTTTGAAAATAGGCAGAAACGTCCATTTTCTACAGAAAATCTGAAAATTTGGGGGGCTGTATTTCTGGAGCCACTGGTACGATTGACCTAACGTCTGAGATACTTTGCTGAAGGATCACATTTAACTAATATACCAATTTCCATCAAAATCTGAGATGGGCAGCTTAAACCCATTAGGTGACATGGCGTGGCATGATCCATTACTACAGTAAATACTACTACGAAATACTACTACCGGTAGTACTAAATTTGGCATGAAAGGTGGCAAATGAAATGCATTCCTTCAAGAAATGCTAGGCCTTTATTATTTAGTAAAATAAACGATGCTGTTGACAATTTGCAGTTACATAAAGCTTTGTTAAATAAAATATAAGTTTCATTAATTTGTATGTTTCTCTTTTAAATCTTTCTTAATTTCAGTAGTTTTACTGTTTCTGCATTTTCTGCTCTCCCTGTAAACTCAAACATCTAGCTTTAGATTAACTTCAAACCCAATCTTTCAGTAGTGGAAGTGTCTGTGACACTTTTAACTCGTGTGTCTTCCTTCGTATGCAAAGCTGCAGTTTCATATCAAAATGACTCTTGGTAAAAATTCCTCAGCTGAATTTTCTTTGTTGTAAAACATTTTCTGTTACATGAAAACACACAGCTCTCAAATATCTGAATGATCTTGAATTTCCCGCTGTGACAAAGGGCTGCATGGAAAGAACCATCAGAGGCAGGCAGAGCTGATCGGGGTCAAAGGTCACACTATCTTCTTACCCAGAGGAGCATCAGAGTGAGGGCGCTGGTGTCATGACTCTGTGAGAGAACTGTGGGAAGAGTTTTCACACAATAGCACCTTGTATGTCAGAAACGCTGCTCAAAGAGGAGACTGCTTGATCCATCTTGTCTGCTACAGAAATAAAACACAGCCACTGGACTGAGATCAGATGACAGAGGAGACCACTGGAGTCCAGTGAGTCAAGACTCATCAGACCAGGCAAAGTTAGCCCAGTTTCTTCCTGTGTGAACGGTAGTCTCAGGTTGTTGTTATCGGACAGGAGTGGCACCGGTTGTGCTCTTCTGCTGCTGTGGCTCATCTGCTTCAGGTTTGGACGTGTTGTCTGTTCAGAAATGGTTGTGTGTAAAAATCCCAGCAGATCATCAGTTTCTGAAACACTCAGCCCAGTCCGTCCGACACCCACAGGCACATTCAAATTCACCTAAATCCACTTTTTTTAACATTCTGATGCTGGTTTGAATTACAGCACATTGCACATGCTGACTGACATCGAGTAGCTGCCATGTGCCCAAAAACCTAAAGCTCCTAAATGAATAGAAGGTCCAGTTCTGATATAGGTGGAAACTTTGCTGTCTTTTACTTATATTTCTTACAACACTGGTTACCACTATTTTATGTTTTGTTTTCACTTTAAATGAGGATGAATATACTGATTAATGCAGCTTTCTGAGTTGCTCAAAATGATCAAGATAACCTCTGTGCCCGTCTCTTGATGCCTTTTAATCCTGCACAGTAGGACTCAGTTCATCTCTGTTAACACGAAGCTGCAGTTTAGCAGAGCTCCAGTTTTATCAGCGTCTCCTTCTCTGGCAGCGTTTTCATATCAGCACCATGCTGGCTGTCGATCAGCCCACGCGCTCGGAGCGATACAGGATGAAAGAAGACGTGTCTGTCAGAATACCTCACCCATTCGGCCTTTACGGCTTCATACAGGTCGTCTTGTTTGAACTGGGACGGTTCGTACCCGTGACGTCCTCCTTCTACTGTAGGGCCGATGAAACTGTGTTTGATCTGCTGCCTTGTTTCTGCTTTAGCGACAGATATGAGCTAACATGCTGTGACATCTGCTGCACTGCTCTGAATATTCCTCCTGAGGCCAGGTTCACGCTGGCCTGTGTGTGTTATTTAAAGAGCAACACACTGATAACCTCCTGCCATGGTCTCTTTTTAGGCTGCTCCATTTTACTCTGATTAGGTTGTTTTGTAACAACCTTTGCCTCCATTTAGACACAATGAACCGTTTAATGTACTGAAACATACAAACACGTCCTCCAACTCTATGGGAATAAGGATTTTAAAAAATACTTTTGGTTTGTGTACCAATATTTATTGCCCATTGGCAAAAAGCAGGTGATGATTTAGTTTTTCTTTGCCTAGGTGCATGTATGAGTTTGTCTGTTGTGTTAGCAAAACATCTCACAAACCACTGGACAGACTTCGATTAAATGCTCAGTCCGTGTTAGTTAACACAAAAATGGCTATTACTCAGTCAGGTTTATTCATACTGAAGTAAAATTTCGTGTGGTAGTAGCTGAGAGCTGTCAACATCACATACTCACGTGAGCACGCAGAAATCTTTGAGAAAAAAATTTGCCATTAACTTTTAAAGTCATCTTTGTTGGCAAAATTTGGTATAAACCACTGAGCGGAAGAAAAGGAAAAAGCTGGAGTGATTAGATTTTGGAGTCAACCTAAATCAAGATGGCTGCCACAACTAATAAGCCAACACAAAATTGGCTAAATGTCAATCATTTTACAGACACTGAGCTCAAATTTGATGTGTTAGCTGAGGATCGGTCACAACACTGAATGGGCGATATGCATTGCTTCGAAAATACTAGGACCTTTTTTTTAATGGTTGTTTTTAATTCTACATTCATGAAACATTTTGTTGTTTCACGACAGATTTCATCTGATTGAAGACCTGTCCTATGAAGATGTGAAAAAATGTTACAGGGGCTCGGTGAGTTTGTTTTGGCTATTAATTACATTACATTTAGATTCGAGTTTAACTCGATTTGTTTTAAACCAAGGATTGATAAAAGCATTTTATAACAGTGTTTATATAACTTGATAGAGATGAGAAATTTAAAAACACTTTTACACTTCGACTGCCAGACTGTTGTCAAACTACATTATTTCAGTAAAATCACAACCAATCTTCTGAAACAATTTCAACAGTAAAACAGTTAAAATATGACACAAAATGAACATTACCTCAGGGCTTTCTGCTCTCTATTATCCCTTTGTAAATGTAGTCCTGAGAACAGGAGCTTCCCCTGTGTGTGCTATAAATAGAAAAATAAAACCAGGAGCGCCACAGAATAACAGACTGAACAGGTTTACATTAATACTGTGAAAGATGAGCTACAGAACAATACGGGAGAAAACAAAATGGGTGAAAGCCGTAGCTGGAGGTGAGTTTTAGCTGTGGTGAGGGAATGAAGAAGATCTGTTGTGTGTTCAGAGAGGAAAAGGTAGGATATTTGTTCAAATGGAATACATTTTTGGTGTAGAAGATGTAAACTTGAAGGGAAATGGTAGAGCAAATGGAGGAAGTGGGTAAAAAAGGACTTCAGGTGAGCTGTGTAAGAAGTACCTCTGTGAGAGAAGTTTTTTTTTAGAGCAGAGTGATGAAGGACATGGCGAGTGTATGTGTGTAAAGGAAAGAGGCGAGGGAGGGAGTAGAGTCACTGAAGGTGTATTTGAGACAGAGAAAGAGAGCCTTGTAGTCGAGGAAGAGCTCAGTGGCTGTAAGCTGATGCTCCTGTTAGGCTGTAGTGTGTGTCTGTGTGTTAGAGCCAGATGTGTGTTTATGTTTGTGCCTGCGTGTTGACTAGAGGTAGCATCTTTTTAGCCCAGTACTGACCGGCGACAGGGGAACAGTGTGTATCTTGCAGTGGTTTGCTCCAGGCCTTGGATGTGCGCGAGTGTGTGTGTGAGTACGGTGCCAACGTGCTGAGTCTGGTGCAGAACTCGCGTCCTCTGAGGGAGAGGGTTGTCTCTGCGCCAAGCGGAGCCCATGGTGGAGGTGGAGGGGCCGGTGGTGCTGGTGCTGTGCGGGCAGGCCGGTCCACCAAGGATCTGCTCATGACTCTGCCCTGTCCCTCTGCACAGACTGTCAGCAAGTACAACTCGCAGTACCACAAACTGTTCCCATGCGTACCCACAGATGAGATCCTCATGAAAGGTAATGTGTGTTTTCACCTGGATTTTTTTTTTTCTTCTTCCGTGTTTTTAAAATGTTGAGCTCTCGTGCGTACTTAGAATATATTACAGAGTAGTCTTTAGTACACAGACATGTAGTGGTGGGCGTGGTTCCGCTAATCCGCTAACAGAAAATAACAAAACTAGTTTTTTGTTTAATGAATTACCTTTTTCAATAACTTTGAAAACCATTAGCAGTTTGAAAAATTAGGTCTTCCCAACTTTAAGTCTGCTAACAGCTAACTGTCATTCCCGCCAGTCTTCAGCTCAAAGTAGATGTGGACGTGTGATGCAAACTGAGTGACAGTTGTCTTAGCGGTTAGCGATTAGCTGTTGTTAGCTTCAGCTAATTTTTACTTGTTTAGCTGTTTAGCAGTAGCTTCTGCTAATTTCCTTAATATGTTTAGTGATTTAGGTTTAGCGAAGCTATATTTTTAGTAAGCAGATTATGATTTAGAGAAGCTAACTTTTTGCTTAGCTGTGCCCACCACTGCAGACATGATCAGATTTGTTTGCACTCTTTTGCTGAAGACAGAAAAACTCTTAAAGCTCACTGAAATTACTCAAAACTAGTAAAAAGAAACTTACGGAAATTAACCAGTGGAAATCAATCAATGCATTTGAATTTTGGTTTAATATACATGTTTTTAAAAAAACAAACCGATGAAAATGACTTTAACAAAAAGGATAACACTTTTACAAAACGTTGAGAGTAATTTGACCTCAGAGACACGTTAACTTAAGGTGTGTCCTGTAATCAGCATCATTGGTGTTTTTAATCTTGTAATCAGTCAATCTGCCTATTTAAAGGATGAAAGGTAGTCACAGGGCTGTTGGGCATTAGTGTGTGTACTGCATTGGACCACAGAAAGCTGAAGACAAAGTTGTCTAAGGAGCTAAGAAAAAAATATCTTGACAAATCTATTTGTAAATTTGAATTTACAACCATGCTCCATTTTACTCCTTGTTCACACAAACCTCTGGAGAGGATGTGTTTGCTATTGACTTGCCTGATAATTATTTTGCCCAGCAACCTGTGTTTTGGAATAGTTTTCACCTGCTGTGATAATGTTAGTTACTGAGTCTGTGAGTAAATGTTGGTTTGTCTGTCTGTTTAGAAAAACAGCCAACAAAATTTTAGTTTTACCTTTTTCTTTTCATTCATTCACTCTGCCAGTTGGTTCAGACCCAATTTTTCACTTGACATCAGCATATTGTGTAAACTTGTAACGCTGAGGTTGACGCATCAATAGCAGCTCTTGAGTGTGTGTGTTTTTTATGTCTTCTCTTTTCTTAGTGTACTCCTGTGCACTCCTCAGAGACATCCTTCTACAGGGTCGACTGTACATTTCCAGAAACTGGTTGTGTTTCTACGCCAACCTCTTCGGCAAGGACATCAAGGTATGAAGCAACGTTGTTGCCAACTCCTCAGTGAGAAAAGTTTCTATTGGCTGTCCTAAAAGCCGCTAGAAGTCATTAAATGACTTCATTGCCTAATTTTCCCTTTTGGACATTTGTCAATAATTGTGATATAGGCTGTAGGAGACATGTAAATTAACGTTAAAGATAAATAATTGAGTAAAAACACTAAATGTGTTTAAAACTACAAATTTAATGAAATGTTTTCTTGATTTGGATTATTAGTTCCACATTACATAAATCCATTTTGTGAGAATATCACATTTAACCAACAGACTGTTAGATGTCACAGAGACACACAGGGTGGACAAGGTGAGTCAAATGCAGCCGGATCCAATGATTTTTTTCAGTGTGAAGGTCACTGAAAAAAACAACAACATTAAAACAGTAAAAATTACATCCCACTTTGGAAAGTGAGAAGGGTTCACGGCACTACTTGCTGCTTGCTGAGGAAAGCGATGGCGCCAAAGTCCCCAAAAATCTCCAATAACACCAAAAAAAGTCTAGATATGTCACTCGTTTTGGAAAAAAGACATTGGGGGATAATCGAAGGATAATCTTCAAATTGATAGCGCAAAATATATGCAAAAACCAGCCCAGTTCTCGGGCTTGAATGTCTATTTTTAGATTTAAAAACACCATTTCCTCTGTGGTTGTCTGTGGCACGGAGATCTAAAAATCACAATGGTTGCCAGTCACGTGTTCGTAGAAAACCTTGGTCCCACCCCCTAGCGGTGGTCCCTCTTACATCAGCATTGGAATGATGTCTTCAGCAACAAGGAAGTGAGTTCTCTTAAAGCAACATTTCCACATTAAACTAAATCAATACTTGTTATATGTCTATCTGAAATTCAGTAACTTAATTAGGAAAAATCTAACAGAGGGGTCTGAAAACTCGATAAATCAAGCGACAAACTTGCTAAGTTGGCAACACTTCGAAGGAAGCCAAAAGGGAACATAATAAACCCAAACCTGAACAGTCACTTTTAGGGCACAGTCTATAAACCTGATTAGCCAACTTTACAAAATATTTGACTAAAAATCAGTCTGGATTCTGAATAGACTTGAATCAATCCAACCAATCTGGTAATTCTGTAGATTTTCTCAGACCAGATATGAGACGTTTTTGTTTAATGTTGTGCGTTCTACTTTTTTGAAACCTCTCCTCTCCTGAGGTTTCAGTGACAGTCAGCCACTTATTCAGGTTGCATTCTTCACATTTTGGCTCAAATAACATACATTTCATGTTACCTGCTGACTTTCTTTAGGGACTTTTCCTCATCTTATGACAATGGTCTTTAAAAAATCAGCTTTTTTTCATCCTCCTTGTTTTAGGTGTGAAATTGTATCCACATCCATTGCAGTATTTGTCCTACTTTTTGTCATTCTGCTCAGGTGGCTATTCCAGTCATTTCTGTGAGGCTGGTGAAGAAGCACAAAACAGCCGGCCTTGTGCCAAATGGCTTGGCAATCACAACAGACACCAACCAGAAGGTACACACTTCAGTCACACTCACTCTAAACTCGAACGCTAACACTGATTAGCACGGTGTTGCTGTATTTTCCACCATAGCTGTGATGGGAAAGGAAAAAAACCCTGCAGGCTATAGATAGAAGCAGAGCAGAGTCCCAGCCACAGCAGAAGAGATAAAGGATTTTCCACCACAAGAGTAGTTTAAAAAAGGCATTTGATCATAAGTTTATTTAAAAAAAAGATTTTTTTCCAGCTTTTCTTTTAGCTTCAATATTCAAATCAACATACAGGGATGGACATGTGTGGGTTTGCAGAGGGTAAAGGCTGTTTTAATGAATCGTTTAAAATCAGATAAAATAATCCTTCCTTTAGCAGCAACAGCTCTAAAAAAATCTTTATTTGTATGACTTTTCCCTGAACTCTTATTTACACGTTGCATCCGTTTATTGAGTTCTACGGACTTTCAACTTTCTTAGCATCTCGTCACACCACTTCAGTTAAGTTGAGTTTGATCTTTGATTGGACCAGTACTACTGCATCATTCTGTTGTAGTTTGCCTTGCTTGGAGCTTTAGTCCTGCCTCATGACTTAATTTGGGCCTGCTGGACAGATGGCCTCACATTTGACTCTTAAACACTTGAGATATCTGATGAGAATATGGTCGATATGTTAGCTTTAGCGGAGTGTCTCACAGGGCTATACTTGTTAGAGATTAGCTGACAAATCGTATTTGCAAGAGAAACTCCAATGTGTCTCGAAATGTTTGCAGGTGTTCTTAGTTTTCCAGCCTGAGTTGCAGCATATTGTTGCTTCAATTTTGGACATGTTCTCAAAACAGTTGCAAAGATGTTTCCAATGTGCCAAACCCTTTTTAATCTAGTTTCTGTAATTTCAGAGCTCTAAAGCTGTATTTTAACACCTGCACAGAAGCTCTCCTCTGACAGGAAACATCTGCAGCCACAAATGTCCAAATCAAAGAAAATGCTTCAAATCTTCTGTGTTTCATTTCAAAAGTGTTCTCCAATAAATTAAATGATAAACTTTCAGTACAATAGAATTGTTGTTTGCTGGAATGATTGACCCATGGATAAGTGAAGACAAAACAAAAGCTCTCAGACAGAAAATATGAAGAAAAAAATAGAAATACATGTACATACTTCTAAAACAAACTAAAGGTACAGATTTAGCTGGTTTTATGCATCTTTTGCATTTTTAATAAGTCTAATGTGATATGAGGAAGTTTTTGTTTGAACAGATCCATTAATGGTTTTAAATATGCTTATTTTTAAAACGTTTTTAGCGCATGATGTCCATTTGAACAAGTATATTGAGATGATTTATCAAATGTTCTTCTTGTCTTTCATGTCTTTAGTATGTGTTTGTCTCTCTGCTGTCAAGAGACAGTGTGTATGATGTCCTCCGCAGGATCTGCACACACCTACAGGTCAGTACACACACACACACACACACACACAACCACACACACACACACACACACACACACACACACACACACACACACACACACACACACACACACACACACAC
>JAVKLF010000038.1:19870898-19895478 GCA_034783495.1 Millerichthys robustus
CTGACTTGCACTTCGTTGCCAAATTGTTTTCGGCTGTCATTCGTTGTGTGTGTGTGTGTGTGTGTGTGTGTGTGTGTATGACAGAGAGAATGGAGATGCAGGGAGGTTGATTTCCATAATTAGCCACGAGATTAATCCTCAAACACAATAATAACCCGAACTGATCTGCTTCAACAATATTGGAATTGTGCTCCAGTTGCAGTCACACGATCATGGTGAGCATAACATGACAGACAAAACATCAGTGTTCAAGTAGGAAACAAAACATCATCCCTGCTACTTACCATATAAATAAATTGCTCCAAGCAGTCAGGGTCACTAAGAAGAATAAAAAATGGAGGAACAGCAGCTGGGGAGGGAAATCTTTCCATGTCTTATTATTTAGCAAAGGTCAGACAGTGCATCTTCTGAGTAGAGCAGCTGTGGTTGTAAAGTGAGGCCCACTGAGGTGAGGAAGAAGATGCTGAGTCATAGTCCCATCTCAGCCCGTCAGTGAAGTCAACTCAAGCTCCAGCATAATAGTCCTTAGCACAGAACTTAATGCACCAGAGGATTTATTTTTAATGTATGTGGTGACGTTTCATAAATCATTAAGCTGCATCCTCTTGTGTCCTCATGCTTGCTGACTCATTTGGATTCATCTTCATGTCTTTTGCAAGGAAGGACAGTGAGAAAGTCTTTTAATTTGACAATTCGCGTACTTACTACCTTTTGTCTTGACTGTCCTCTGATTAGATTTATATCTGCGCTGCTGAACGTCTCACAGCCCGACATATCCTTATTGGTTATAATTTGTTTCGTTTTGCAAGATCATCCTGTCCTCAGATGGACACAGGTGATGAGAGTGGAGTGGCTCTGTCCCTCAGGAATGCGAGCTCTGAGAAGACACAGCTGCTGGATGCATGAAGAGGGGTGGGTGGGGGCGGCCTGGCCTGGCCTGGCCCGGAGACTCCAGCAACTGGTCCCTGTTGACATCTGACACCCCGCAGGCCCCCTTCTGTCTGCTATTTCTACAGGACGGGCCTCAGTTTGAGATCACTTTGCGGTGTTCTGAGCTGTGTGTCAATCTCCACCTGGGAGACTGTGGCTTTAGAGGACTGGACGGCTTCGATCTGGAGCTTCAGTGTAGATGAGTTCATAGATGATGACTTTTTCCATCTTGGAAGAAACCTTTCTAAAACCTTTTGTGAATCAGTGCATGATCTGAAATCAGAAAAAGTCTCGTCACCTTGTCAGTTTTCCTTCCATTAATCCAATGACCACAAATACGTCAGTTTCATGTGTGAACCAGAGTAACAGCTTTTACTGCGACAACGCTGTGTGAGTGCTGAAAGACAGCTGAAAAGTGCCGAAGAAGCTGAAACTGAATTGTCAAAGCTAAAAGATATCGCACGGTAGCTAAAAAAAAAAATAGGACATTAGGCACGTTCAAAGCTTTTCAAGTAGCAAAACACTTGCTAAAAGTAGCAAAAAGCAAGTTCAAATGACCAAAACTGCAGCTAGCAGCTAAAAATACTAAAAAGCTATAAGTAGAAAAACACTAGCTAAAAGCAGCAAAACGCTAAAAGCAAGTTGAAGGTAGGTTAAAGGTAGCCAAAAGGTAAAAGTAGTAACGTATTTTTGATGTTTGTATATAAATAAACTGCATGTGTGCAGAAGTCCTAATCCAGGCACTTTTAACAGACAACTGTAACTTGAGATGGACCTGCAAAGTCGTGAGCGGCAACAAACAGAGTTGATATAGAGATGAAGCCCTCAGGTGAAAATCAGAATGTTTCCAAGTTCACATTACAAAAGTACAATTCTAGTTTGTATTTACAGAGTTCTCCTTTCTGTTCTGTCAACCACGACTGAATGAATCATGATGAAAAATAATGAAGAAGTGACTCATGAGTGAACTCTTGTCAATTTTGATAAAGCCATTTATGTTATGTCTCTCATGTGTAGCCAAAGAAAACAAACAAACAAGCAAAAAATAATAGTAATGAAGGTTTAGGGAAACAATGAACGTCTTCAGACTTGGTTACATCATATCCTGTCACCCTGTCAGACCTGATGTGTAAGCTTCAAAAGGAATTCACGATCCTGAAGTCTTTGAAACTGAAACTGGTTCACTGAACTGAGATTAATCATTACACAGGATGCCGTACTCGGTTTTCTCATTAGAGAGCATTAGAAAGAAGGTAATTGTAGAATTTGCAAAGATATTTTTTTATCTTAAAGTTTGTTTGAAGTTCAAGAAAAAAACTTCAGAAATTGTGACACGAAAAGAAACCAACTGGCTTGCTCAAACATTGAGCTTCCAGCGGTTTTTCACTGAACTGTTTTCAGTCACAAAACGATAATGATGAGGAGTTTACATTCTGTTTATGAAGCGTATGTGTGTGACTGTGACAGTCGTTCAAAAAGTGTTTCTACCGTCCTCACCTCTGCTGGTGTGGATTGTCTGGGGTCCACGTGTTGCAAAAAACATCCTTATCACAGCAAAATAAGAGGAAAAAACATGCAGATGAAGCCACCAAAACACTTTTCTAGTGGGTCTTATGACAAAGAAAAGCCTTCGGCGTGAGCTTTTGTTGGTTTTAGTATTTTAGCTCATTATATAACTAACTCTGGGAGTATACCTGTGCTGCTCAGCTCCTGATCATGTAAACCATCATCTCTGCAAGTTGTGGTGCTAACCGAGGCAGCAAACCTCTCTGCTGTCTTCAGTTCATTACATTGACCCTTGAGTGGCAGCTCCTGTGTTCGGGAGTCGGGTTAAGAATCACTTCCTGTACGCACACATGATCTGGATGTGTTGTGGCTGCTGCATGATGGGATTGTATGGTGTAAGTGATTGGCATGCGCATGAAGCCGATAAAGAGGAGCCTGCTTGTGTTGCACCAAACAAAGATCCCCTTTTCTTCAGCGGGCTCATTATGAGGGGGGCTTTGGCCTCACAGGCTCCGCTTCCTCACGCTCTGCAATTCCCTTCATTAAAGTGAGAGTAAAGTATACAAAACTATGTGTTCAGAGTTTGTCACACCAAAGAAAAATGTGTTACTAATCATCCCTCTAAATTTGTTTGATTAAAAACACAGCCAAGTGTATAAAATTAGGCTTCAAAAATAATGAAAAAACGTCAGTTGTGTGTGTCCTGCTGGTGGCATGTCCGCTGGGGGGGGCGCGCTAAAACCACGCCCACGTTGCCGTACGCTCGGAAATATGGTGGTATTAAATTTAGTACCGATCAGATTCCAACACAGTATCAGGACGTTTTCCAGGAGTCGGACCAACCGACTGTTTATAAATCCCAACTATCTCCTGGTTGTCAATAAAACTATCTGGAGTAAAGTGAGCGCTGCAAAGGCGAGTGTTGTTGGTCGTGTCTCTGTAGTGGCTCCTTTTTGCAAAATCAATAGTTTATTCAGGCGCGAACTCTCCATAAGCCATAATTGGTTAGCTAGCTAGCAGCAAGCTGTCGTTAGCGCTGTCTGAAGTCTTTGTGCTGTTGGTTTATATACTGCGGGAGCAGCAGGGGGCGGGGTTATACTGAAGGTGGCCAAGTTACGACTTTGGGTCGCACTTAAGACACATCCCATATACTCCTGAAACAAAGATGTCTTTAAACCTGAGTTTTATTCTAGCCCCACAGTGCAATCATAAATGGTTGGGAGACTTTTTACACATTTATAACAATATATTTATGACATTTATAATGTGTTTAGAAGAAAATTGAAGATCTTGCTTTACACGGTCTTAAACTCACTGGGAGGAGGGCACATCAGTGTGCTTCATCTCGCCCGCTGGTGAGTGGCGTTTTTTTTTCCCTGTGTCAATGTGCATATTGTGTTTTGTTTTAATAAAATATTTCATCAACCACTGGACAGGTTTTGATCAAGCATTGGATGTACATCTACAATGGTCAGATAAGTCCTAAATGGCCACTGTCACAGCTAATTGACCTCAGTCAGCTACAAAATGGTTATAAATCCATCAGTCTAACAAATTCTGAGCTGGTAGTAGCTGAGCATCATTCACAGCACACACTCTTAATGCTAATACATTGCACAAGGTTAGGCAAAATTAGTGAAGCATCTAAAACTGATTTTGCACAAAAATCATGCAAAATGTGATACAAGAGCCAAACTCGGCATGGTTGTTCCCAAGAGTCTATCTAATTGGCCATCTAAAAATCTAAGATGGAGTCCATTTTTTCAAAGTGACTGACAAAATCATCGTTAGTTCTGCTGACTGGAGTTGGACTGAGAAAGGAGACTCATGGCAGGTCTGTTGGACCACTCTTCCACCAGCTGTCATGAATGCCCTTGATTTATGCTCCTCTTACTTCCATAGAACAAGGCTAATGACGGGGCTAATTGACACAAAAATAATTTTAATTGATCAAGTAATTTCATTATCATATGATTACTGTGCGAAAAAAGCTCGTCTTGAAAAACGTCCTCCATCTTGGATTTCCAAATGGCCAGTTAGGCAATTTTGACAAATACCACAAAGCGTATCATCGTTCCAAATTTGGTATTTATCACAATTTGCAAGATTTTTTTATCTGCTCTACTTTAGGGCATGGTTGCATTAAACATTTTTTTTTTTTAAGGTTTGATCAAAATAGCTAAAACTCTGTTATTTGTTAACATAAAATGGTCTTTGTAATTTAAATCAATAGTTCTCAAGCATCACTCAGTTGGTGGTTTTACTAGTTTTTTTCATTAAGATATCTTTTTGTTTCTAAATTGAACAACAGAAAAGATTGGTTATATTTCCTTTCATCACTCCGCCTTTCCTTTGGAGTTTTTCCCCGCCCACAAACATCGTTTTTGCATTTCCTCACAATTTCCTTTCCCCTTTTCAAAGGTTGGACCTGACAGAAAAAGTTAGAGAACCACTAATTTAAACTTTGTCACGAAAGGCAGCAGGCAATATGCATTCCTTCAAGGAATGCTAGGTTTTTAATTTTTTTAATAATGTAGCATTAAAAATCATAACCAAAACAGACTTTATTATTGTATATTTTTATAAAGTAGCAACTATTTATTTTCAGTAAATTCCAAAATTATTCTTGGAATGATTAGAGGCGGTAGTGTTTGTGTATGAACTGCAAATTCTGGGGAAGAATTGGCTCTGATTTTCAGTTCCATGTATAAAAACCACACAGTGAAAGTCAAAAATAATGTCCAACTTGAAAGTAGTCTTTTCTAGTAAAAGGATCAGTAGCGTTGTAGGTTACGGTTGTTCATAATGCCTTAGAGGTGGAATTTCAGAAGCTCACAGACATCATTTGTCACTTTAAACTCCATTGAAGCTTCAGATTGTTTGTGTGCCGTCATACAGATGTGACAAAAGGTCCTGGATCCCCCAGCAGTCTCACAACCCCCTGACAGGACAGGGCCCACTGTTAATCCCCAGGCATGTGCTGTCGTGTAAAGGTACACAATACTGATCTGTTCACCACTGAAACCACTTAGACAGTCAAACAAAAGTTTGATAATCTCCTTGAAATTTACACATGCCAACACTGACCTCGTTTTTTTATCACAGCCACGAGGAAACAACAAAGTTTTCATGTGGATATTGAATCAAAAAGGGTTGAACACAGTGAGACTGGAAGTGGAGAGGACAGAAAGAAACACGGTTCAGGAGTTCTATCTCACCAGTGCACGTCTGCAGCTTTTATTTGTGAGAAATTCTGTCAGTTTACAGTAATCTGTTCACTGCTAGAATGAGTCAAAGGAAGAAGGTTGTAGATGGCTCATTGTGGCAGCAGGCAGGCATTCCTCTCCTGTCTTATCCATGATGTCGTTATCAGTCCAGAAAATGTCCGGTAGTAAAAGGCTACTTGAAGACTTTTGTATCTGCTGGCTGTTATGTTCAGATGTGAAGCTTTTATTGAGAGAAGATAAGACTCGGGATCTGGGTCAGCTCAGTTTTTTTGGTCATTGCAGTGCTTTAAAATTTAAAGATTAAGATGATTTATGTTGTGAAAAGACTTTAAAGAAGTTCTGTAAAGATGTAATGACTTTAGGCAGCAGCTCGTGTAAGTTTGTGAGATTTGTTAACACTCTGAGTATGTGTTCTGGATTGAGCTAAAAGTGAGCTTAATGCTAGATGTGGTGGTAGCTTAGAGTCATTCACATCATTTTAACAAAGTTGTAGTCATTTTTGTGTTTACTAAGGTCCCTATAGCTGTGGCGGCCATCTTGGATTAGTTTGACTCCAACAGTCAATCAGTTCCTAATGTGCATCCAAGATCACTTCCAGACAGCTTCATTAAAAGTTGACCTGTGAATCATGGGATATTTTGTGATACTTTCACGTTTAGACACAAGCATTCTCTGTCCATCTCAATAATTTTCTTAAAAGGATCCCTGACTACTTGCCTACAAAAATTTGCCGTCTACATTGCAGCCTAGTTTTTATAGTTGAAGTAATGTTCATCAGCGAATGTCTAATGTTACAACTAGTCGGAGTTCCCTTTCAAAATATAAATGCAAATGACTTCGACTTTTTCCTGAACAGCAATGCCCAGTGTCATCTCTTTGTCTAGTTCATCCTTGTTTATTCTGAACACAAATTTCATAATTCTCCATCAGAATGACCTGTTAGTCTGGCTGAATGATTCTGACGAGACACCCTGAAGATCAAATCCTCACACCCAGCCTGAAAGAGCCCTTTGTCTCAGCTCAGTCAATAAATTTTGGTCTGCATTATGACGTCCAAGCTTAGCTGCAGAGCAGGTAAAATATGAAAGTAGACTGGAGTACCAGCTGTTTCAGGCGTTAAAACCGAGAGAGTTTGAGCCAGAATCCGTTAACAAGACCTCACATGGTAGATTGGACTATTTTCAGCTTCTCAGCTGAATAAAGCATTGTTAAGAGCCTGGGTAAAGTAGTTCCTTCATGATTCTTATTTCTGTGGCTTTATGGTCTGCTGTGGTGGGATAAAGACACGAGAACGCAACATGTTGATCTACATTGTTAGTTCTTTTAAGATGTTAAGTTATGTAAGGAAATTTGATGGATATTTGAAATTAGTGTAAGAATGCAAGGTTCATGGAGAACAATGTCTTATGTTTTTATTGTAGACCAAGTGTAATTTTTGATGCTGATCTTGTGCAGGTTGATAATGTGAGAATAAATTTATGAAAAATGGAGGTCTGTAAATGGTAAAGGCAGACAGTGTCTTGCCCAAGTACATTGTAGTAAGCTGCAGGGGCTTTGGGTTGAACTCTCAACACTCTGAAAGGAAAACAACCACCCTGCCTCTTGTTCAAACTGCTCCATTTTGTGTAAATCCTGTTTGAAGAGATTTGCTGCCAACTGGGCTGTACAGTGCAACATATATGTCACACATGCTATGAAAAAACCGTCTGTGCTCTAGATAACTTTTTTTATGTAGACCTTGTGCAATGGGTTCCCAAGATATTTTTTTGCAAGGAAACTGTGTTAAATTCCTGGTGAGAAATCACTCTGTGTTTTTTCTTGTCTTTTAAGTAGACTATTAACAAATTAGTTCATCATTGGTACCTTTAGTTATAGTGAAAGATGTAGAGCACTCAATACGAGAGCATGCAAAAGCACAAATTACCTACATGACCATTGTAGGCTTGGTTATCAATACTTTACTGGAGTAATTATTTTTCAGCCAACTTTTTACTTCTTACATTTTCACACAATTATCTGTACTTTCTACATCTTACATTTTAAAAATGCGAAAAGTATTTCATTTCTATTTTCTGCAGCTTCTTTTCATTCCAGCTTGTCATCGTTAAAAAAAACAACAAATCTATCTAGATAAATGGTACCTCAGGGATAACTGTGGTTGTATGAAAAGTATAAATAGAAACCATTTTGACATCCTGTTGGTTTGTACGATTCATCACACCTGTATGACACAAATCACATCAGACTCCAGCAGGAAGCAGGACGTGTCAGACAGCTGAGTATGAAGATGATGTGGCAGAGATATATATGTGACTGAAACAGGAAGTCTAGGGCATCCCAGTTTTTTCACCATTAACATTTCTTATAACAGTCTAGTCATTATGGCCTTTAGAAAAATGGGTTTTAGTGGGAGGTGTGGTTGTGCACTATAACCCCTGTGGTGCAGCCAAAGCTAATGTCCTTAATGACATTTATCATTTACATTAATTTTACTTTTATGCTTTAAGTAGTTTTTTAAAGTCAGTACTTTTACACTTTTACTTGAGTAAAAAGCTTGAGTTGATACTTCAACTTCCACAGAAGTGTTTTAAAACCCTAGTTTCTATACTTCTTCTTGAGTAACTAATGTGAATACTTTTGACACCTCTGGTGAGCAGATAAGCTGGTGTCCTAATACTAGCAACTATTAGTCATTGCAACTAAGAGCTTGCAAATGACTATTAGCGACGATGCACAATTTTTGTACTTCGCTTGAAAATTGTTCCACATCAGACAATACAAACAAATGTATTGCTCTTAGAGGCTCGGTACTTGTTTTGTCTTGTCCGTCGATCTTGAGTCTGTTGGTCACGCTTTTTCTGGTGTAATGGCTCAGTGCATGTACTCAAGTAGAAAGACTGATTAAAACAAGACCTTGCATGTATTTCAGAATGTCGGAGAACATTTTACTGTAGATAATAATAATTTAAAGGAAGAGTTTTTGAGGAAAAATCGAATGTACTTATAATAATTTTGTCATCACAAAAATGACTTTTTAATGAGAATTACAAGCTGAAGTAAGTCTCAAAATGTATTTTCCTATGTAGACAGGTCATTTGGTATAATTTATTTTAAACCACCATTATATATGTATATAACCTGCAATCATAAATGTTGCTCCCAATTTGCCCCCCTATAAGCTGAGTCTGTGCAGTAAACCACAAAACCTCAGCTCAGATTCTCACCAACATCTTTCGTCATCCCTCTCGAGGCAAGCCACCAAATTTGTGTTATCTCACAGCAGCTCATGCTGTCTCCCTGTGGGCTGCAGCTCCCACTGAATCACCAGGCTCAGATTTCAAACGGACACCGATTTGCTGAGGGCAGAAAGACGGCAAGTCATCCCCCATTCTCAGAGAACACAGTGAAAGTCTCTGTAACAGTGCCTTGTAATTACAGGTTGTGTATTTTTCACCCATTAAATAAATGTGACCCATTTTAAACTGAAATTTTACAAGCATTTATTTGAAATCCTCTTTATACACTTGTTTTAAGATGAGACGGATTATGATACGGTACTATACGTCTAACTCTACAACCGCGTAATGTAGGAATGTCCTACAGCACAGCTGGACACCTCATGGGTTAGAATGATCCCTATTGATTTTAAGGTCATGGGGTCACAGATGACCCTTTTGGTAAAACCTTGTTTGTGCTTCAGCTTGACAGCTGAGTAAGATGTCAAACCCTTTTGTTCCCTAGATTGTTCCTATCTACCATAAAAAAAGTATGCAACAAGTTGTCCATTGTGTAACTTTAATAATGTTTCTGATAAAAAATGTCATCAGACTATGGTGCTACATTGGATCCATTTTTATTAGGACCAACAAAATCCTGAGCAGTACTCATGAAGTTTACTACAATGGACCCCTGAAATTTGCTGGGGTTACAATCTCAGAGCACATGTGAATGGTGAAAAAGTTTTTGAATTTTGGATGTGGTCCAAAAAAAGAATGATTGTCATTTATTGCAAAGTATATTTATAAAGAATTTGTTTTGGCATCCCAGTGCTACACTACACATTTTAATTTGCTGTAGTTATGCTTGTAAAATTCAATCTTGAGTATAATTCAACTTTTTTTTTAGCTTAGAAAGCATAACAAATATAATCCTTGTGTATGCTACCTCTAATTTCATACAGACTTCAGGATTTTTCAGCTCTTGCAGCGTACCTTCTGGTGGGGAAACAAATTATTTTGGGGACACACACCCTTTGGATGTGTTTGGGGCTGCAGAGGAGCAGCACGAGCTTCTACATGTCGCTGAAAGTGATCTGCTTCCAGAGAAGCCAGTTGTTAAGTTAGCAAGATGGAGAGTTTTTGAAATAGATCCTATTTAGGTGTTGGATGTCCTTTTAAGAAAACTTCTTTTTTCTATCATTCAACAGAACTTGACTAAAGAAGCCTATGACAGCTGATTAGAATTAATTGACCCTAAAGACATTGCAGACAATAAAAAAGGATCAATTTTTGCTCATTGTTGTTAATAGAAAAGAAGCTAAGGGCAGCTGAGCTACAGTCCTTACTGCTTATCTCATGAGTCCATTTGACTTCTGCAGCTTTTTGTTTTACACAGAGTTAAAAATTATATTAATGTTTTATGTTTAATTTGCCCAATACACCTGCATGAATAAAGTAAATGTCTTTGCAACATTAAGAAAAGCCAAAGTGAATTGTTTCAAGATTCCAAATTCAGAGTCTTTAATCCTGCAGCTGTTGATGATGTGCTTTCTGTCTGCTGGCTGTCTTTATTGCAGGGTTGTGCACTTTTCCTACTTCAGCAGCCAAACAACTGTGCTGTGTCATATTGATATTTCCAGAGCTAGAATGGAGTCTAAAAGGAAAAACATTTTTCCATTCTACAACAATAAAACAGTAACGTGGAGGTCAGTCCAAGAGCATAGCCTTGTTTTAGACTCAGCCTTTCAGCTCAGCTTTTAGCAGTTTTTACAACACCTAGATATTGTCTGCTTTAGCTGCAAAGGTTTATTTTTATTTGATTTTTTTATTGGTAATTTGTGAAGAGAGTTGCTCAATAAAAAGTAGATGGTTTAAAGGTTTCACCTAAAAGGGATAGTTCAGTCAAATTTGAAGTGATGTTCTCAATAGATGTGACATCACTCAGAGAGCACAGAGTACAGAGGAAGAGGCAAAAGTCTTAGTCTGCCCAAACTGGCATTCACTTGGCTAGCCATTAGCCTAGGCTGGACAAAACTTTTGCCTCCCTGTGCTCTGTGACTGATGTCACAACTGATAAGATGCCAAAAACTGATAATTATTTAACAAAACATTGCTTCAAATTGACCAGACTATCCCTTTAATACTATTTTTAATTTACCAATGTCTCACACTAATTCCAACAGTTTGTTTGTGGGCTCTTCCACAGCAGTGGTCCTCAGTCCTGGTCCTCCATGGCCACCAACCTGCGTGTTTTAGTTGTTTCCCTGCTCTTCAGTAGGCTTTCAAGTTCTGCAGAAGCCTGTCAATCACTCATTCATTCAAACCAGGTGTGTTAAAGCAGAAAAACATCTAAAACATGCAGGATAGTGACCCTTTTTTGTTTCTGATTGATAACAGATCAGTTAACAGATAAGTCGAAATTCTGGCAGTAAATACCTCTGAACTGCTCTGAAGTTGATCATTTTTAGTTCACCCACAGGCCGCTTATCTTTATGTTTTATTTCAATGTTCTAAGGTTAGAATAATTAATTATGAAACATAAGAAGAACTCTCTAAAAATCCAAACTATTTAGACAGTATCAGACAGTATACAGGAGGGATGGGAAAGGTTAAATATACTCTTCAAATTTGTTTCTAATTAATTGAATGATTGACCCCACCCTCAGAATCATTTGATTGGGTCCAGACAGGCAGGGGTTATACCCCATCTGGGCAAGCATCATGTTGGTTTGGTAACAGTTTTGTGCATCACTGCTGATGCTGGTCGTGCTAGTAGATTATTTCTATCAGGTACTTTTGAAGTAGAAAATAAAAAGGTATCTAAAAGATATCTGTTGTTCAAATTCCATTGTTTAGTTGAGTCTTAAAATCTAAAGAAACACTGCCCATACAGGGGGTTAAAAGAGTTAAAGGAGGAGTCTTGTGGCAGGTTTTAAAATTTATCTTTACTTTCAATCATGCATCTGGAACAGTAGAAGAAATAGATTATTTATTGATTTATTTGTGGTGAGACAGCTTAACTCGTATTTAGGAGGTCCTAATACAGTTTTCAGGAATTCACCTTATCAGGGTTGTATGTACAGCCTGAGCTGAAGGAACTTGTTGTTTAGCTGATAGTGGAAGCTATGACCTTCTGTCACAGATTCCTAACTGTGCTGATGTCTGATTGTCTTAAACAGTGGAGTCCAATCCAGGTCCTTCAGGATCACTATCCTGCATGCTTTAGTAGCTTCCCTGTTCTTCAACAGGTCTGTTAATCACTTTTTTTGTTTTCATCCGGTGTGCCAAAGCAGAGAAACATCTAAAACATGCAGCATAGTGTTCTCAGAGAAGGAGTGGACATCTTTGGTCGAAAATGTCACATGGCTGGTTGTGTTGCCTTGTGGAAACTCTTTCCAATGATGTTGAATTGAGGCTATTCTGACACTGCAGGCAAAGGTGACCCAAATTATATTCAACCATCATATTTATTTTCAATTTAGACTGCCCTTTTTCAGATGTGGTAATAAATCAAATACAATATTGACGTTTGTCATCTGACTTTGATGTAATTGAAGAAGGGGTATGAGCATAGATCTGAGTATTGATTATCATATGTAGTTTAAAGCTTAGAACTCCACATTATTCAGGTTTTATTGGTAAAACTCCCTGAATGGAAAGCAAAACAAATTTTATTAAAGAACAGAAGTCCAGTTGCCTAGTTTTAATTTTTACTTTTTTTACTTTTTAGATTTGTTATGTACTGGATGATTTAGAATTTACACCAAGATATGATTCCAGTATTGTCAGATTGTATCAGTACAGACCAACAACATGCATGTTGGGTTGCCTTCAGGCCCAGGCCTCTCTAGTTAAAGCGATCTGTGATCTCAATGGGATTTGTCTGGTTAAGTAAAGCTAAATAAATACTAAAATGATGGTTTTGAGATTGTGTCTAGTGTCAGTGGCCTCTGTTCCGAAAGTGAATACCTGCACCTGAGAAGTCCAGAAGCGGCAAGATCAAACCCTGGACAAAACAAGCACCACAAATATTAATTTACTCAGCTCTGATTACATAACAATGTCAGGATTGGTCCACACATGCTAACATGTGGCATCCAAATTTACTTCTGTAACCACATCGTGCTGTGTGTGACATCATGTCACCTTCTGTACATTTGGATTACTGGACTCTTCTACACTGGACTCTGATGGTGGCTTCATTTAAATTATAATGTGAACAACTGCAAATAAATCTGGCAGACCAACGAGCTGAAATGGAAAATAAAATAATCCGTTTGTGGCATTAATCGCAATAATTTGTGCAAAAATAAATCATCTAAATGATGTCCTAGAAAGCTGAAAGCTCTGTATGATTTATGTGCTTCTTTTATAGGGAGTGAAATACAAACATGATAACAATGGCATAATGGGGGGTTTCGAAGCCCCCACTCTGACAGTTCCTGTTTCACCCCTGGCTGCTGTCATTGTCCTGGGAGTGGACATGGGAAGTGGAATTCACTGCGGCGACAACAGAGGAGTGGTGCTGTGTACTGCCGATGGTGGTCTTTATAGAAGCCCCCTGTTGCACCATTTTAACAACCAGTCTCTTCAACACCTCAGTCTTTTTACATCCTAAATAAATTCACCACACTTTACTCAAAGGGAGAACTAAACATATTTAAAGGAGAATCTGTAATTGCAGTGAGGGGGAGGTTTACTAAACGTTGAAGTACTTGTTAACATTTTTGTAAAACCAGTTCTTGTTTCTTTTAATCTTTTCTTCCTTTTTATGATGGGCCATTGTAATAAATCCTCCAGTCATTTACAAGCTTGTGACTGAACTTTTCACTTTGTAATTGTTGGTTTTTAACAGAAGCATATTAAACTAACAGCATTTCAGTCTTTGAAGATTTGTAATAGTAAAAATTAACCCTCAGCGCTGGGTGAATGGAAAAAGGTAACTGTAACTAAAGTTATAGGTGCAGACTTGGCTGGTTGTAGCTTTCATGATAAACGCATTCATCTGCTGTTTCGGGTTTTTTTCCCATCGTCGTCCTTTGGACTTCAGCTGCAGTCTGGCTTAATTTCCTTCCTCTGGTTTCTTCCTCCACTTTCTTCAGGCAAGAGCAACCAGGATGACGGCAGCAAAGCCAGAAAGGAGTATCTCCTATTTTAGTAAAGCACACTTCCTTCAGTGTCGTATTTTTGTGTCACCTGTTGGTGTTCAGCAGGAGGAATGTGAAGGGAGGTGATGTTGGCCCTTCATTCAGACTGACCTGCCTCAGCTGTGTGCACGCTAAGAGGCCTACAGTCATTTTTAATTACGGTGTGGCCAGTGATTCCAGCTCGGACTTGTTGCTGCTTGTGACTGCACCGTCTTTGGGACCCGTTTTAACCTTAAAACCAACAGCATGATGGCTACTGTTTAATTCACCCATTGATTGGTTTTAGATTTTCAAACCCTGCCGCTCCAAACCATTAAAATATGTGAGCTCAACATTTCCACAGTTTAAACCTTTTAATCTGGATTGTTTCTGTTTATTCACATTGAGCAATATTTGATAACACAGCAGACTTTAGGAGTCGGTTTTTGCAAACTGGGTGCAAATCAGTCGCATAAACCTGAGATGTGTTGACGATTCAAATCAGTGGGAAAATTGTAGCCGACAAAATTAATCTCTGTCAAGTTGCCTTTTCAAAAGATGTTGAACATAAATTAAGCAGGTTGTTGCATCTGTGCGCTCTGTCAGCAGACGGTCATGAATCCTGAGGATGACCGTAAACAAACTTTTTGTATTTTTCATGTATGGTTGATGTCAGATTTATTGAACATCAATGCTTCAGATGTTTTATTTAGGACCTGTTTTGACACATAACACCCACATTGTGCAGACACAGCAGAATAGATATTTGAGCTTGATTACCCGACTGTTTCAGGCAGGTGGTTTTTGTCTAATTGGTGTCTGTGTAAGAAGTGGTTATTCTTAATCTTTAAGCCCCTGAGAAATCCTGCTTGTACCAAAACACTTTGCTTGGTTTTTGTGAGTTTGTTTGCTGTAAGCAGTCTCTGAGACGGTTGTGTTTACATTTGGCATTTCAGAAGTTAACCAGTGAAATCAGATTTTTGTTTTGGATTAAGTTAAAGCCACGCTGCTTTAAGAATGGAGGGAAACCTAAATCACCATCTGCTGTGTACTTCCTGTGGAATACTGCAAGTAAAATCTCAGCTGTTGCAGAAATGATGGAAAATACTTTCTGTGAGACTAATTACTTGACTATACAGTATGAGCCCTGTGCAAGATTGCCTGTTAAACCTGCTCTCTTTCAATCACCTTTTTCTTTCTCTCACATTCTCTCAGCTCAGATCTAGGTCTAGAAACCAAAGGTTTCTTTGCTAAATTATCGAACTTTGCTATATTCATCTTAGCATTTTCTTTAATTCTTATTTCCTCATGGTCCTGGATTAAACAACGAGCAGCTGAGAGCAGGAACTATTAAAATGCAGGATAAAAGATATTCATACGTTTAAACCAATGAAGCCATTAAGCTAAAAGTATTACAAACTAAGACGGAGTTAGGCTCAGACTTGTTTCCCCTCCACTGTTTATGCTGTGTAGACAAAAGATGGATAAAACAAATCAACTATATTTCTGATACTTTGACAAAAGTTAGAACTAAAAACAACCTAAACCTGTAAAAATGTGTAACGTCAACAGACTTTGCACCCTGCCACACACTGTTGGGAAGGAACGACTCACATCAGCTCACTAAATCTGCCCAATCTACCCTGTAGCTTAAAGACCTCAGTGGAAATAAAAAATAACAAGTGCTGAATAAAGTTCCTGCATTTTGTTGTATAACAAACTGTTTTATCTGTACTCGATGCCTAATTAGCACAGTTTTCCAATACGAGTACATACCAGTAAACTAAATGTTTGTTCATTGTTCACGTTCACAATCAAGAATCCTTTTGGCACTCTGTATGACTGTAACAAAACATTCATCCCATTACTTCATCAGTAGTTTGCTTTGATAATGTAAAAAGATAAAGATGCCTTCTCAAAAGTTACCATGAATTTTAAGTAGGGGTGGGAGATATTGGCACAAAAATTAATCACAATTAATTGCGGCATTTAGTAGATTATCATTAATTTGACAATTCATAGAAGGCATTAACACTTGCATGTTTTTGACTCCAACTCAGTTACTCTGTTGGGCAGGTTCCTGGTGTTGCCATTCTTTCTTTGCTTTGCTTTTGCGTGTCTTGGAGTTGGGCAGCTTTTGATATTTAACTTATTTTAATAAGCACCAAAGCAAAACGTAGGACATAAGAAACTAACCTATGGTGTGGCACACAGCTAATAATCAGTGCAGCTACAGTTATCATAAAGGCTTTAACAAATGAACCCTCAAAAGCTGGAAGACTAGATGTGAGAGCTCACATTTCACCGACTACTCTCACACACAAACACACCTCTCAGTGCAGCACACTCACGTCTTCAGCTGCAGAAGTTGTAATAAAGAATCACTGAAACCCTTCATACAGGTAGCTTAACTCCGACAACAGTGACAAACACAGTTTTTCAGTCATCTGCAGAAAGCCGACCAAACTTGATCCTTCACTCTTTTGTAACAATGGCAGCCATTGATGTTTCAGGCTTCTATGGTTGCACCTCTGCTTGCTTTCCTGTCAGAAAAAAACACCCAACAAGGCCTCAGTGACAATGTTCAGATTACAGAAAGAATGCAGAAGCTCGTTTTCTTTCTGTATCTTTTTCATCTGTTTTGCGTTTTTTTCCCCAGTATTAGTTGCAAATATTTGTGGGAACTTCAGTTCTTTTGTGAAATGACTTTCCCATACTTCTAAAAACCCAATAATTTGTTTATCTTAAAAAGGTTTTAGTCAGTTGTTTTGAGGATCAACTAACAAGCTCTGTGCCACATTCTGTAAATTCACCACCTACTGAGTACTGTTATGAATATTGTTAATGTTAATATTGTACTACTGTTTTCTGGAACAAGCCTATTTGAAGTATCTGTGTGTTCTTGCTGAACTTTAGATTGTCTGAAAGAAATCGAGAAACTTCACAACGTGTATTTGTGTGGGGATTTTAATGTTGTTGCAATGCAAAGCCAGTATCTCACTGATCTCCAACTAGTGAGAGAGTAGTTGACAAATCGTGAGAAAATTGTGCAAAAATAAGCAAATGACAGTTTTTCACCAAGTGACCTGCATGGCCATTATTTTTAGTGGTGGCCTTTTTTGTGTGCATGACCGGCAGAACTCACCTATAGGCCTTTCACATTTTTTTGGTTGCCCACCTTCACCCACATTGTTACCAACTCAGCCATTTATAACCATCTTGGTAGGCGCCTCTACATTTGCGATTGTTTTTGTGTTTCCATCCTGAGTCCACTTTTGAAATGTAGATGGGCAGATTTGGTCGAATTCTTTTTTTTAAAAGGAATTATTACTTCTCATTAGTATTGTTTGTACACCTGTACATTTAGGGCTGTAGCCTCTGTTTTCCATCATAAGGAGAGCTCCCATGTAGGTGCCTAAACTAAATTGAGATCATTTTGAGACAGATTTAAGATATCCACAACAACTCTGCCACTATTTTGAGGAAAAACATAATTAAGAACCCTTTTGAGACATTTTAAGGGGTACCTAAGTGATTCTGTTTATTAATTAATTGTCAACTGTTGCAGCCCGTTTAGATTCTGGGATAAAGTGACACAACAATCAGTCAGCAGTTGTCTGTTATGTTTCTCTGATGTACAGCCTTTTTTACTTTTTTACTAAAAAAAGTTTTACCAGGATTTACAAGTTAATTTTGAAGGAATGCAGATATATTACTATGCTTGACCAGTCACTGTACACAGTTTCTTGTGTGTGTGTGTGCTGGAAGAGTAACCAAATCAAATAAATTTCCCATCAGCGAAGTTTGACAAACAGAATTTCAGAGTTTCTGTAGTTTAGACAGAAAAAAGTGGTACTTCCTCCAGCAGTTGCACAAAAAAGCACCTATTGTTTTTTGTGTTTCCATCCTGGTAGAAGTCTTGTTAAAGCCAATGATTCAAGTCCAGATAATTTTCAGTTCTGCTCTATTGAACTCTGATAAGATCTGACCCAAGTTTATCTTTAAACACGGCTCAAAGCAGGAACACATATTTTGTATGTTTTACATATCCAGAATTCGTTTTCTGTGAATTCTAGCATCTTTTCTAGTATTAGAGTGAAGATCCTATCAGCACTGATCTACTGCATCTTGTGGGGGAAAAAAGTTCCTTAAACTTTTTCAGGTCAGATTACCTGTCTGTGGTGCCTTAACTCGAAACATTCATGTTATGTAGGTGGATCTGTTTCTGGTTTAAGAAGGAAGGAGATGAGAAAAGACAATGGTGTTTCTCTTCTTTCAGGACCCAAACCCTCCACTTTTCTAAATCAAGTCTGTAGGAATGACTGCTGCTCACAAATGAAATGATAACATTTCATAAACACCTTTTTCTTACTATGTTTTGCATTTTGGGCCTCCTTGGTTGTGCTTGTTTGCTACTTGAACTTAGGATTGCACTGGGTAATGCTAAGACGTATAGTCCAACAAGATAAATCCCTTGTTGGACTTATTAGACCAATGTGGGTGACACTGAATATCCCATGTTCTACAATTCTTAACATAAATATTTCAACAATCTGGAAAAATCCTTGCATTGAGGACAAGGCCAAAAGCCTGTATTGGATTGATGTGGTCTTCGGGGCTCAGTTGACACTGCATTATAAACCATTCTGTTTCTGTTAGTTATCACCACATAGCCCCAAAACAGTTCCACAAATTATTGTAAACACCGTTCATGGTGCCATCCACACATGCTTGTTACTGCTCTGTCATGCAAAGCAGAAACCAAATAAAATTAGTGGTTCAGTTTTAAAAAATGTTTTTGAAAGTTTTATTTGAACAGCTAATATTTTAATAGCAGTATGTTCTTTTTGGAATACAGCATTGCCCTGAGCAAGGGGGAAAAAACTTGATTAAAATAGGCAGCAGTGCTTGAAATCTGCGGGATGAGGTAAATTGGTTAAATGAAAACTTCTGTTTCACTTCTCCTTTTTATACAGCTATTACTATTTTTATGGCCACCAGAGCATGATCTGCACAGCTCAACACAATTCACTTCTTGGGGTAGCAAAAAAATATATATTTTGCAATTTAGGAACTTGGAATAAACTCAGTTTCACTTGGACAGACAATCAATCCATTTTCAGCTTTTAACGCAGCATCTTTCAAATCTATCAAAAGCACAATGTCTGTGCAGAGATTGGTAAATGCTCTGTGACTATCTTTATGTGATTGTAAACAAAGAGGCAGACTGCATGGCCCTGTGCTGTCCAACACCGCCACAGCCCTAAATCCCCCCCCTCCCCGTCCTTTTAAGCAGTGAGCTGACCATCTGCTCAGGACACGAGGCTGGAACCTGCAGCTCAAAACACACACACACACATGCAAACATAGTTCATCAGCTCCAACACAAAGCCCGGATGGGTTGTCTTTGAATTAGATTTCTGGCACTTCTAATGAAATTTAGTTTGAGATCTTGTGTTGTGTGTGTGTTTGCCCAGCTTGCTGTTCTATCAGAGTAATTGAGGTAACACAGGTTGGATGTGGAGCAACAGGAAATGATGAGGGATGGGTGCATCATAGTATCATTTTCCTGTTGGAGTTCTTTGTACTGATTTAAGTGCTTCAACCATATTTGTTCCTGCTCCTTTTCCTGTTTTTACTTCAGTTTCTGCTGCTGAAGTGCAGCTCATCCAGACTGATGAAACACAATCCACTGTAGTCTTCTTGGATGATGAAGTCCACTCATATTTGTACTGATGCAAAGTTGTAACAGCAACAAAAAATGATGAATTATATTCACTTTTAAGTTCATAACATGTTACTTCATCTAAAGATAAGTGAGCTTCTAAATTTCATGCACTAAATAAAACCATTTGAGTATAAATATATTGATTGTGAAGAGACCTAAGTTAACGATGACAACATTTGAGTTTATCCGTTTCCCCACCCATTTTTGTAAGAGATGAGTCACTTGAATTTCCCAGTTACCATTAATGCATCAGAACAGCAGTTCTTCAGACACAGTTGCAACACTACAATAAATTAGGGAAATGAATCCAAATGTACCCAACAGTATTTATGCATTTATACCACGTACACATTCACACCTCTACATAACGCCAAATAAGAGCATTCATACATTACACTTAGCGCAGAAAAATTGTTGTGCAGTCAAAAATGGCAATGATGCAATAATTTACCTGTATGTTAAAAAGACAAGAAGAAGAAACAAAGTTTGTGTGATTTCAGTTTGACACAGTTTTGCCTCCTTTTGGTTCCTGACGGATCAGTTTTAAATTAGCTTGTATTTGAGTTTACTGTATAATTCTTTTATAGTTTATCAAACTGTTGGATCATAGAAATGTCTGTAAAAAAAAAACAAACAAAAAAAAAAACTAGAGTTGTAGAATGAATTCCTCACCAGTTTTGTCATTCATTCAACCACTGTTGCTTCCCATTGTCTTGTGGCTTTTACTTTCCCCATGCTGTCCCTTTGCTGTGTTAAAAAGATAATTTATGAACAATGTAACTTTATGTTGAACAAAAAACAAAACATAACAAAAAGAAATTGGCAGCTGCAGATTTCGGGGGTTGATAAGAGCTTGTGAGTGGGTTTGTATGTTAATAATCCCGCCTATCCTGAGGACTTAAACTTTATCCTGTGTGAGTGTGTATGTCAGTGGTTTGACCTCTTAGCAGATTATGTAACAGGGCATGAGGTCCTCGTGTCATAATCTGACACATTTCTTAATCCAGTAGATTGCATCGGGCTGTGCAGAAATCTCTGGTCACAGATCAGTTGAAAAGTTGGTAGAAAGTTACCTTCATTCATTGCAGAAATGTTGACGGATGCAACTTTTATTTCCTGCTCATCCTTAAAAGCTGCACAACGTCTGTTTTAAATGTAAATGTGTTGATCTTTCTGATTCTCTCTGTTTTGCAGTGGTAATGACTTGACGTGGCCCAGGAAAGGACGCGTCATCGCCTGGCTGCTGCTAATGGGAACTTCTGCTCCGCCATGAGTGCTCGTGATGGCGTTGGTGGTGTTGGTGGCATCGGCACCCTGGGCCGACGGCAGCGCTTCCAGAACTCGGAATTCACTGTGCGCATCTACCCTGGTGCCCTCTCAGAGGGTACCATCTACTGCCCAATCAGTGCCCGCAAAACTACCACAGCCGCCGAGGCCATCGAAAGAGTCATTGAAAGGCTGCAGCTGGACTGCACCAAGTGTTACGTTCTTGCTGAGGTGAAGGAGTTTGGTGGGGAGGAATGGATTCTGAACCCCACCGACTGCCCAGTCCAGAGGATGATGCTATGGCCCCGCGTGGCTCTAGAGCTTCGCCCGCTGTCTGGTGGCGAGGATTACCGCTTCCTACTAAGGCAGAAAAATCTGGATGGCTCTATCCACTACGGTGGCAGCCTCCAGATGTGGCTGCAGGTGACAGAGGAGCGAAGGCGCATGGTGGAACGTGGACTCCTGCCGCAGCCTGACTCTCAGGGGGACTATGCAGATCTGTGCTGCCTCCCAGAACTCAACGAGCGCTCCCTGCTGGACAACCTGCGCTCGCGCTTCCGCCAGGAAAAGATTTACACTTACGTTGGGAGCATCCTCATTGTCATTAACCCCTTTAAGTTCCTGCCAATCTACAACCCCAAGTATGTGAAGATGTATGACAATCACTCACTGGGAGATTTGGAGCCTCATATTTACGCCGTGGCGGATGTGGCCTATCACGCCATGCTGAAGAGACAGCGGAATCAGTGCATTGTTATATCTGGAGAGAGTGGTTCTGGGAAAACGCAAAGCACAAACTTTCTCATTCATCACCTTACAGCTCTCAGTCAGAAAGGTTTCGCCAGTGGTGTGGAGCAAATAATCCTGGGGGCGGGGCCAGTGTTAGAGGTGAGTAAATTTACACCAACTCCATCCAATTCCTGTTTGAACTGGTACCACACGTCTCTTCTTTTTCTTTCTTTCTGTTTCTTTTTTATGAACACCTTAGTTGTTCAAAGCTCAGTTGCCTAATGAACTGACTGGTCAGAGACATTCTTACCTGTTGCATCAGGTGCCCACGACATCAGGTCTCTGCTCCAAAGTATGGAGAAAGATTTGTCTCAAAAAGTAAAGGACAACAAGATTTGCTCAAGCGTGTGGATCTGCTCGCCTGTGAATGTGTCTTTTGAGATGCTTACCGCTGCTGATTCACACGTGTAATGCTGCATTCAAGGCTGGTGATAAGCTTGGACATCTGAGCTTTACCACATTTATTGGGTTATTGGGAAAATACATTTCTGACTAGCCAGTGTTATTGTGTGCACTCCAGTCTTTTTGAGACATACTTTTTTCATACAAAAGCTCATACAAGCCAGCTGCACATGCTGCCGTATGAGACACTGAAATGGTTTGTTTGTCGTTGTTTCGTCCACCAAACTACTGTTATGATATGAAAGTGTGTGCTGAACGTAGACCATGCCACAAAATGTATCAGTTTGATGTGAGTTGATTAAACTTTTAGAGTGTGTGGATGAACTCGAGCGGATTTATCCTTCAAAATGTCTAGACAGCAATCAAAAATGTTTTTTTTTGCAATCTTGTTGCAATTTTGAGTTGGCACGTAGTCTCCAGCAGTCGCAGCTCGGTGATAAACTAGCTAAACCTGGAAAAAATTAAAACTAGAACTGCTGGTGTATATTCTGGGTTGTTGATTCTGTGGTAATCTTTCCGGGTTTGTTTTGTGCATTCATAGCTTACACAGCTTTAAAAAGGCACTGATTGCTCCTGCTATACTCAACACGATTACACATTAGTTATACAACACCGCTTTGCTACAACTGTATCTTTTTCCCTCGAATTGTTTATAGTCACGTACTGAGATTTATTGCAGCTTTTACGCCAGCTGTGTGGGGATTATTTAATGCTCCGAAGAACTCTATCTGCTCGCATGCTGTGACCTATCACTGTCACAGTTTTTTTGTGTGTGTTTTTCTTGCATAGTAGAATCATTGTCTCAAGGTAGAAGCTGTAGAGAGGCCCAGCCCAAACGCTGTGAAGAAAACTGGTTGGTTTCATATCACTCAGGACATCTGGCTCATATTTGAGTTCTCCTCCAAGGACCCGTGACTAGAATCCACTGCAGTCAGTAGTCTTTGACAGGTTCACAACTGCACATTGTGTTTTCGTTTGTCCAACAGAATTCCTGAGTGTTACGTAACAGTCATCAGTGGTATGCATCGTGGTGCCTGTATGAAAGTCAAATACAGGTTGTGTTTTGTTAAGATGTGCCACATCACCTGATTGCCCATTGTTTACTTTTGGTCCACTTCAAATGAACAAATAGTTCAGGACGGGACGATGCATCGATGCATCCTTTCTTAGTACTTTTTTAACTAGATCTGTGCAAAAGTCCTTTTTTTGTTTGTTTCTGGGTGAATATGTCCGAGCTGTTTATAATGACGGACACTCTGTAAAAAGTCTTTCTTACTCCTGTTTTCCTCAACTGGTCCTGAAAAATGAACATTTGTTGTTTTTGGTTTGTTTTTTGGCATCTGTTTCAAGTTGAAAGCGGTATCCCAGGAGCCAAGTTTAAATGTAGCTCAAAGGACATGAACTCTGGCAGCAGGTAGCTCTGCATTATATTTTATTGCCCCTTCATTTTGCAAACACAGTGCTGAGGAATGCCATTCATCTGTGTGACTCCCAGGTTAATGTGTAAGAAAACTGTGTTAATCCTCAACGCATCAACACGAGTGAGTAGCTTTGAGTGCAGAGGAGCTGCCCTTAATTGTTTGCACAGTGAGATTGCATATCTGCCTGCTGGTGATTATAGCAGTTGTGCTACTGCAGAGGGACAGAAAATGGGCGAGAGGAGTGATGGAAGAGCAGCCGAAAGGCCTTCAGAAGAATCATTTTTCACTGCAGTTTGTTGTAGGTTTTCAATAAGGAAAGCAGATGACCAGCAGGAAGATAAAGAAAAGGATTGTGTCATAGTAAAGTATCTGTGTATCAGTTTAACAGTAATAGTTTGTAATCTTGATGAACAGAACTTTGAATTCAACCATGACTTAAGAAATTCATATATGTGCCACATTTTTAAAGAATGACCTTTGACCAAACATTTAAAAGAGAAAAATCTCTTCATTCATCACAAATCTAGCACAGAAATGCTTTACTTTTAATTCCATGTAGCACAGAAAAGTTGCTTTGTAACATGTTCCAAAGCCAAATTTAATTTCCTAGTGATTCTTTTATCTCTAAACTGAGTGTCTTCTTGGCCCTTAAACTGTAATCACAAAACTAGACGTGGGCATTCCAAGCAAAAATACTTGAACAATTTGTTGGTCAATTTCTGATTATTCTTAAAACATTTGATCGTAGTTTCCGCTTTGTAATTCTTTGAAAACAAACTGGCACGGGATCAGTTTAAAGATTTCTTTTTTTTTAAAGGATGGTGTGTCAAAATTAGCACTCTATATCTAGAATAGTACTGTGTGTGTTAGGGAATAACTTGGTTTATTGCGGCTACCTCCAGTTTAATGCTTGTAAAAAATAGATTGACAATAATACTTAACATTTCACATCAGCTCCTGACCCTTC
>JAVKLF010000038.1:19958899-19972795 GCA_034783495.1 Millerichthys robustus
TACTCCAAACTATATATTTGATTTACAGTAGCAGTAAATGGTGATTTGTCTTGTGTGTGTGTGTGTGTGTGTGTGTGCGGTACTTTAGGTTTGCAGGATAAAAAAGAGACGATTAGAGGAGTTTATTCTGTCATCGACCAGCTCAGCAGAACTCACCTAAACACTCTGGAACGCCTCATGTTTCATCTTGTCAGGTAATAAACGTGTCCCCGCTTTAATTCTAGTTTCAGATTAAAACTTGAATCCAGGACAAGTCCTGATCAAGATTTCTTTCTGCCCTGTCCGAGTCATCAAAACCTGAATATCTAATGATACCAAGTCTGTGTTTTAAAATTATTTGATGTCTGATAAGTCCAGATCAGGAACAACATGTTTATTGATGATCTGGAAGAAGATGAACAAAGAAGTCATTAAGGAGTCATAGGTTCTGCAGAGCAGCTTGGCGTTGCTTAATGAGGCCTACCAGATGATATTTGAACTTTCTTACACCCTCTGAGCACATGGAGCGCCTCTGAAAGCTCTGGTCTCGCAGATCTTTAAGATATCATAGTTCTTAAGATTCAAAGTTGTTTTATGTGACAAGGGTAATGTATTCAGGTTTCAGTTGTGTAAAGACGTGTTGGGAGCACGATGGGCTTGTATATGATAATCTTTGTTCTGAGATGTATCTCCAGCTGACCAGATCTGTTCCATTTTTCCCACCTTTCCTGCCTAATTGCTGTCAGATATATTATGTTGAGGAAAAAAGATTGTAGAACTAAATGTGGCTCTGACAGCTTTTTAAAAAATGCATCGACGAGAGTACAAAGTTGGCTTTCCTGGGAAAAGAAAACACCTTTTCTGCTTCTAAAGCTTCTGTGTTATGTTTCAAATCAGTCTTTAGTTATTAACTAAATCAACTTCTCTACAGTCAGATGTTTAAAACAAACTTTACGTATCTAATCAAAATGTTTGAACTGAATCAAGCTTTGACCTTGATTGGGATCATAACCATCACATGAGTTCCAATTTGAAGTTGCAGATTTTGTATCCTGACTCTTAACATTAAACGGATTCTTTTAGGATCGCCCTGCAGGAAGAGACGAACCGGATGTCTGCTAATGCCTTGGCTATCGTTTTTGCTCCCTGCGTCCTCCGGTGTCCCGACACCACCGACCCTCTGCAGAGCATTCAGGACATCAACAAGACGACCGCGTGAGGACACACTCACTGCTTTTAATCAAACTCTTCTTTTGTCTGCAGTCATGAAACGTATGAAGGAGGCTGTTTCACGCCTGACTAAGAGAGAAGAGAACTGGAGCTAAAATTCAGCTAAATTAATCTATTACTAACAAGATGATAAGATGGATGAAGGAACACAAATTTTTAAATGAGAAGAAACTGTGTTGACATAAATGATGTTTTTAACTCTTTAATCTGCTCAGCTCAGGTTGAGTTTCAGGAATATTGTTTACATAAGAGCCTATTTTCAGTAACTTACTCGACGCAGACGTGTTTTTCTGCAGATGTTCAGTGATTCTGGAGTGATTTTTGTCTACTGTGATCTTCTACAGGTGTGTAGAACTTATCATTTGTGAACAGATGAATAAATACAAAGTGCGACTAAAGGACATCAGCAGCCTGGAGTTTGCTGAGAACAAGGCCAAGTTGAAACTGAGCATCATTCGACGATCGATGGTGAGATCAAACACTGAGTTCTGTGAAAATGCCATCTCTATCATTTCCTCCTTTCTTAGCAGCCTTTTTCCTCCTCCGTTCCCTCCCTAACATGTCTTTTCCTTTACTCAGAGATCCGTACTAATAGCTGTTAGGTTTTTGAGCATTGCACATATTATGGTATGTATTACACACCTTGGATCTCATCCTGAAATTGTCCTGTGTTGTGGAAAAGATTAGTGCACAGACATCTCCTCAACTACTCTCATCTGTCCCCCTCCCAGAGCATGAGTCATCACATTTTTTAATGTGTTTTTGTAACTGTGTCTTGGTTAATTACATTGAAGCTGTCATCTGATTATATTTACTTAATGTTACATGACTTTGGAACATTCAAGTGTTCAAACTAAGAAATTGTACCATTTATTAAAAAAAATTACAAAAAAGATAATTCTGTTTATAGCCTCAACACATTTTTTAAAAAGTTGTGATGAGCAACGAAAGGCTGTAAAAGTAGAAACAGTGGTGGCCACAGTTTCACTATCTGCTAATAGTGGAGCTAACACTTTGCTTGACTTGTTAGCATTTTGCTACATTAACTACTCTCAAAAATACTGGAAAAGGGAGTTTAAGACAGCAATTCTGTTGCTACTGTAAATGTCCCAATCAGATCTTGCTGATACCTTTGCTCTTCTTGTTTTATTTTTTTAAGCTGGCAAATTCAGCTAAAAAGGTAAAGTTAGTGTATTGGTGTGCTGTGACTTTCGTTGAGTTCTGTGCTGCTGCTGTGTCTTCGATTATTCACGGATCAGTAAAGAAACGGAGTGATGCGACAGAAATAATTTGACTCTGTGATGATGGGCTGTTGTTTTGAGCTAACATCTGCCGTTGATTTGCTCTTCAGGGAAAAGGCCAGGGGCGACGGCTGAGCTATCACGCACCTTCACCTCCGATCAGTCCTCGCCTGCCGCCTGTGGCCGACGCAATGAGAGAAGGGAGCGTAGAAGACGAAGAGGGAGCGGAGTCCCTGGACATCTCTGAGCATCAGCAGGCAGCCATGCAGCAGGAAGAAAAAGTGCTGACAGAGCAAATAGAAAACCTGCAGAAAGAGAAGTACTTAGATCTGTTATTGACTCAAAAAGACCTGGAAATTTCCCATTTCATTGTGTTCATAATGTCATCTGCATTGTCCTTGACAGGGAGGAACTGACTGTTGAGATGCTGACTCTGGAGCCACGAGCATCAGATGATGAGACCCTGGAGTCGGAGGCCTCGATCGGTACAGCTGACAGCTCTGAAGACCTCCATGTAGACTCTGAGGAACCTTATTCAGACTTGTCTGGTATGTCGCTGAGCAGCAGGCGGGTTTTTGAGAAGAGGCTCTCTGCAATCACTAAGTGGGAGGTTCCTGGATGTGGGAGGAGTTGGTGAAATACGTGATTGGTCGAATTTACTGTTTTGGGAGGAGATTGAAGAAGCTGTAACCACTCTGTTGGATGAAGGCCAGACTGCTGGTAGGCTGTGTAAAAACTTGGCTTGGTCATAACAGTCCTAAACCACCGGGAAAAATATGGCTATTTTTGAACATGAATATTAATATTAGTCATAACTCGAGACAGGATGGTACTCCTCGCATCAAATTTGAAGTCAATAAATTATGTTTACAATAATTTTACTGTTACCCTCACTTCATCTGTTAACTTCCCCCACATGTCAATCGAGACAGTTTTCCCAAACTCTGCCCACACCCAAGAACATCCCACTTGGTGACTGCAGAGATCCCTAATTGAGGTTTTTGCTGCGTAATAGAAGCTGCGTAAAAGAATAAAACTTTGCTCTTGTTGTAGAGAGAATTCTTGGGTTGACTTCCCCGCTGCCTCGAAGAAATGACGGGCAGAGCCAACGTCGACGCGCTCGCCGCCCGCAGCCCGACTGCCTGGACTCTGCAGACTCCTGCTCCACCATTTCCTCCTCCTACTCTTCCTCATCACACTTCCACCCATCACCGTCCTCCTCCTTGGCCGCCTCCCAGCGGTTTCGTTTCCACTCCAAAGCTCCGGGCCAGCCTCAGGCCCCGGCCCCAGCCCCGAACTTACCTCAGTCCCATCGAGCCGACAGCTTCGACAGCAGCCCCACAGGAGAGCAGGAGGGCACTTCTGGTGAAAGGCCCCTGTTTACGAGCCGCGGCACATACAATCCAGAGAAGGGCAAGCAGAAACTTAAAGGAGCAAGACATTCTGCAGCCAAGCACACACAAGAGGGCGAGGGCCACAGCGGGGACACTCCTGACATACCACAGCACCTGGTACTGTACGGTAACAACGAATTCATGGTATGAAGGACATCGGGACAACGAAGCACTCGCTGTTCGGCTCCCAGGCAAACATGTTCAGTCTCAGCAGGTCTTTGAATCAATCATGCTTAGCCTTTCCTTGTCAAATCCTGCAGAAGATGTACGATGAAAGGGCTCCTCTGTTTCCACCCATGCTTTCACAACTCCTTCCTCAGCAGGATGGAGAAAAAGGAACGCTGGAACATGGAGAGGACCACTCAGAATCAGGGAACGTTACAGGGCTGGAAAGCCTGGGAAGAAACCAGACGTCATCCGGTGTCACGGATGTTCCACTCAGTTATTATACGCTGCTTTATGAGTTTACAGTTGATAACAATCGATGTGAGCAGTGGATGTTCTGTTATTTACAAGATTTTTCCTTATTTAATAAATTTATTATCACAGAAATGCTTTATAATAATATACAAGTATAAATACTGTACAAAGCTGGAACACCAGCCTCTGCTGGGTAGTTGAAGTTAAATATTTCTCTTTTTTTGACTATCCTAGATCAGGGTGTTCAGATTTGGGCAGTGAATGCTACGTGTGTGTGCGCGCGGTGATGTGCTGGGAGCACACGTGTGACTGTGTGTGAGTGAGAAAGACAAAACCACTTTGCGTGTTTTATGTTTCTGCTGCTTCTTTCCCTGTTTGAGGGAAACGCCGCCATCAAAGGGACCAAGTCAGCTGGTGTGTGTGTGTGTGTGTGTGTGTGTGCGCGTGCGCGCGTGCGCTTCAGTCAAGGACAGCCCAGCCCTTTAAGAATGTCATATGTGTTCAAAGATGTCAGCATTCTTCTGCTTCACAGCCATACAACTCTTATGCAGTTCATATGTACAGTGTTGAATAAACGCCATTTTGTTGTTGGAATCTACTGTTACTTACCAACTCCCTCCTGTCTCTGAACTGTTTGTTCAATAGCAACCAAGATACAGCATAAAATCATTTTGTCTCCTGTCGTTATTAATGAGTCTGCTACTTTTTGTTGTTGTCAAATCAAATGAATTGTTCTGCTTTTCAACAGTGGTGGGCTCATTTCTGCTAATGGCTAAGCAAAGCTAATCTTTTGTTCAGCAGATTAGTATTTTCAATAACTTCAGAAATTATTAGCAGACCAATTAGCTTCCACTAAATTTATGTCGCCCCTGGTTCCAAAAGTAAACAAACACTGGTGGTAGCAGGTTACGGTTTTGTTTTCAAATTTTAACTAAAGAACACATTAACCATCAATATGATGAAATAATTATGGGAATTTTATGACCTCCACCAAGAAGGGTAGGTTTTCAGTAGTGTTGGTTTGTCTGTTTTTGCGTCTGTGCACAAGATTACTGAAAAAGCTTAAACAGATTTTATGAAATATTTCGGTGCATGTTAGAATCGTCACAAAGAACAACTGATTCAATTTAGGTGGTGATCTGGCAACATCTGCCAGAGCAGCAGCTGGCTGTGATCTGACACAACTTGGAACTATAACTTAAAGCAGAGCCAGAGGCTGCTTATCCTGATGTAATACTGTGACAGCCAATCAGCATCCAACATTTGCGCTAATAAATACCTGTGTTACACAGTGCAGGCGTTTTTCATGTGATACATTATTTTTCGTTGTGAATCTGCTCAGTTCTTTAAAAATAATTTCCAGGAGCACCTGAAGGCACCACGTGTCCTCAGAACGCAGGTTAGAAAAGCAGCTTGTGTTGCCTTCACGGACCTCTACACTCCAGGATGAACACGAGACTGCAGACTGTCACGAGAATCTCGCTCACGCTTGAGACCAATTTACAGCATTTCTTAAAAAAATAAAGTGGGGCTAATTGAGTAGAAGTGACTCCTCGAGGCAAACCTAGTGACGCTGCCTGCCTCTGAAACTGCGCATGCGCAGAGGCCCGGCGTCACGCAGGCAGCAGTAGAAGCCGCATCGTAAGGATCCGCCGCGGCTGGGCAGACCTCCGAGCTGTCGGTGTTTATTTTACTTGAAGAGAAAAAAAAACTTTCCTCCAACATGTCGGAACTCGACAGCAACCCGTTCGCAGACCCAGTGGACGTGAACCCGTTCCAGGTGAGTGTCGTGTGAATGAATCGACGGTGAAAAGTGAAGACTGAAAGAGATACGTTGCTACTAAAAGAAAACCTGTTTGGTTGGTTGCTGGGTTTGGCCTTTGTGTTTCCTGTCCTACAGCTGTCACGTATATAAGATATAACACATTAGCTCTCATGTAAGCTGAGTTTTACTGGGAATATTTGTTTTCATCGTTTATTCTCACCTGGACAGGTGAGCAGAACGCAACAGGTGCTTCCAGCTAGTCAGCCATCATCTCTTCCTCATACCATTTGAGTTTTTTTTTTTTTTTTTATCTATTCGCAAGCGAAAACCTTAACCGACTGGTCTTCATTTGGCTCGTGTAGTTCTTTACAGCTTTGTTTACAAATTTCAGTTCAGCCTGCACTATTATTGTGATGGAAATAATTCAGCATTCAGATTCTCATGTTTTATTCCCCCGAAGTGGCAGCACGTGAACTAACTGAGTTCATTTCTTCCAGGATGCCTCGGTCACTCAGGCTACCAGCAGGGTCTCGGACAATCTTGCAGAGTACAACCCATTCTCTGCAACTGAGATGGTGATCTTTTACGTTTTTGATGCATTGAAACAAGAAAGTTTTTCTTTTCTTTGTGTTGTTCTTGAATTAAAGAGGAGCTGCTTTTGTGCTTCTCACAGGGAAACTACTCTGGAACGACCATCCCAGTCTCCACTGCCTCATCCCAACCCGCTGTGCTGCAGACGTCTGTAGTGCAAACTCCAAAAGTAAGAACATGAGGGGGAAAAAAACATAATCGAATAAAAACAAATAGATGAACAGGTCTGGTGCTTTTTTTTTTCAGTAACACTTGGGCAACGTTCACACTGCAGCCAAATCCAACCCTGGTCTTTTCAGTGTGTGGTACTAAATCAAATGCATATCTGATGTTTTTCAAAGTGACATCATTTTGACCAGTGGAGGTATATGGATAGATCCAAATAATAATATTAATACTAATATCAAGTAATGCTGTTTAAAAGAAGAATCCACATACTGCTTGTCAGATACGTTGAAATGAACTCCGGATGCGTAAGCGTCAGTATTGAAGCAGCATTTTTTATGGTTTGGCGGAATTGTTCTGGAACTTTCAGGGGTTTAATGACAGGATGCTGAATGGAAGAACCTCAGCAACAATCTAAAATTCATCTAAAATTTAACCAGTATGTTTTTCCCCTCTTAAAAAAAACAGGGCTTGCTTTACTGTAATATTCAGCAGTACATAGTAAAAAAACACATATATACATATATTTTATTTAAAATGTCATTAAGTTATTGAGTCAAACATAAACTGTTTTGTAAACCTAATTATTCATGAGGTAAATGTTTTATTTGAATAAGTTGCATAGTGTTTTTGTCCATTTATCAGAAAAAAAATTCACTGACACTTTGTATGTAATGATATAATGATATTTAATAAGATTCACAAAGTTTGAGTTCACTTGATGCAACAATTGTGCCCAGGAGTTACTTGTTTCTTTAGCTGAAATATCTGGATTTGTCGTATAAATTTATGATCCAACAAATTTAAAGTTTATTGGGGCTTTTTTGCCTTGGCTGAATTTTTCTTTTGGAGCCAAGTTACTGTTAATTAGTCATGTCACAACATTTCAAGTGAAAAGTTTGCCAGTTCAATTTTTTTAAGAAAGTCCTACAAGTTCTTCTACTTAAAAATCTTATTTTTCTTTATTGTAAATGTTACTATCTATCATGCTGTTTGATTTGCTCCAGTCAGATGGGCCTGTAGGGAAGGAGATCCACCTTATTTTTAATAAAAGAAATATGTTTTTACAATCGTTGTGTAATGCTTACGTTCTAACTCAGTAAGTACTCGGTATATGTACTCAGAATGGGTGAGTACCCAAACTGAGAAAAATATAGATAATATTTCAAGTAGTGTGGCTCATGTTTCTCCATCACATATCTAGAAGGGAAAAGATGCTGAGCTCAGTTTGTCTGTCGTTTATCAGGCGACTGCAGCAGCAGCTCATGCCGACCTCCTCAGGCAGCAGGAGGAGCTGGAGAGAAAAGCAGCTGAGCTGGATCGACGGGAGCAGGAGCTTCAGAACAGGACTGCAGGCGGCAACGCCAACCCTGGAAGTAAGCGCCTTCCGTTGTTATATGTGAAATATGTACCCTCTGTCTGTTTATAACCAGTAAATATAAACACACAAACTGTTGACTCAGTGTTGGAATCTGATTTTCAGCCAAAGAGAACAACTGGCCGCCTCTTCCAAAGTTTTTTCCCATCAAGCCCTGCTTCTACCAGAACTTTGAGGAGGAAATCCCAGAGGACTACCGCAGAATCTGCAAAAGAATGTACTACCTCTGGATGTGTACGTAACTCTGTTGGTTTTGTGTGTAGACGAGTCGGTCTCCCTTTTAAACCGTTACCTTGTAATAATTTTGTTTTTCCTTTAGTCCACAGCTCCACTTTGTTCCTCAACGTGTTGGCATGCCTGGCTTACTTCACTGCAGACACTAGAAAAGGTGTGGACTTTGGGCTGTCCATCCTTTGGTTAATCCTCTTCACGCCGGTGGCTTTCATCTGCTGGTACCGACCCGTTTACAAAGCCTTCAAGTAAGCCGTTCATTTTTCTGACCTGCATCACAAACAGGACTGGATGTAGTTGTTTTTATACAAGTAGTAACGAAAGAGTTACTGTCGTTAGAAATGATTTTATTCGGAGAGAAAACTCCTCATTACTTGGATACATGTCGGCTGATTTAAATCGTTGTATCAAACATTTAGGAAATAGATTCAAATTGGAGAAAGCAGGACTTTAAATAGCTCTAGCAGGACATATTTGCCCTCTGTAAAAATCTGTTTCAATCTGTGACAAAAGTACAGACTTCAAACTAAACACCAGTTTTTAAATTGGCCAAGTGAATCCAGAGTTATGATAAATATTTTGCAGCACTTTCAAAATCAAAAGTCCTATTTGCAGCTGGAAAGACGAGCAGATTCATGGAAAAAAAACATTTCAATCCACCTTCTGGTCAACCCCCCCACCGAACAAACTTACAGCCCCCAACCCCCTTCCTTTTCTGACTGAAGTGTGAAATTATTTGACAAGCGCCGGAAAATCCACAGGAAGAAAAAGATACAAAAGTTGAATGAAGTTTGGCGGCGATGAGAGTGTAATGAGGTTTGAGAGATTTATATTTAGCGTGTTTGGATTTTATAGCTCAGGTGTACTTTAGTCTTTAGTCAGTTTTAGTGCTTGAATCCCAAAAATGAGGCGATTTTTCAATGTGGAGCTGCAGCCGTATGAGATGGCATATCCTGTAAGAGTTCAGATAAGTGAGGGAAAGTGTTCTGGTCGAGTCATCCATTACGATATTCTACTGGCGTGAAGGTACGACTTAACTGGAATCAAAGTTCACTGGTCTCTGTTTTTTGTATTTTATTTTAGGCACGTTTTCCTAGAATTAAACATTGTCTCCTTGCTTCTTTTTTTTATTTACACGTTATGTAAGAACAAAAACATCCTGGCTGCAGGTAACCTTCTGTAGATGAAGCTTATTTAGATTACAAACCCTGAACTTGCAGACATGCAGAACAAATAACAAAACAATATCTATAATCTCCATTTCCTGTCTTGTTGTTTTCCTCTCTCTCCCCCAACAGGTCCGACAGTTCCTTCAGCTTCTTCTTCTTCTTTTTTGTTTTTTTTATGCAAGTGGCGGTCTACATTATCCAGTGTGTGGGGATTCCCTCGTGGGGAAACAGGTCAGTAATGGCTGAATACAAACCTTTTTTAGTTTTTAGGTGTGGCCTGAGAGGGTGCTTACTTCCAGCAGCTAGTTTGTGTGTTCACCTGTGTTAATGCTGTGTTTTTATTTACTCTTTTGCTGGATTTTGTTTTTTACATTTCATTGGTTGATTCCTGAGAACTTATGTTGTTCGGATTAGATCTTTTTAAGTGTCTGGAACTTTAGTCAACAACATCCTTTTAAAAAGCCTTCAGTTTTGCAAACGTCATTCTTGTTTAAGTTTTGAGCTCAATGTTTAACTATGTTCTCTGTTTTTGACAGTGGCTGGATCTTGTCCATCTCTGTGATCGGTACCAACTTGGCAGTTGCAGTGATCATGATGGTAGTGGCTGGGTTTTTCACTGTAAACGCTGTGCTGGCTGTCATCCTTCTAAAAATGGTAAGTTTATGTAAAGCACGCGTTATTTATTTGAATGTCAGACAGTTATATTTACAATACTGTGTCTCAGTGTGGGCAATGAATTCTTTTGTCAATTAAAAATTGTCGAATGAAAAGGTATTTTGGTAACATGCCTACCTCGTTCTAATCCATCCATTATCTGTTACCCGCTTCTACCCATCAGGGTCACTGGCGCCCATATCCAGCATCTAAATAAGTAAAGCTTTAAAAAGATGATAAAATCTGAACAGTTTTGAGAGGAAAGGCACTTCTAAAAATCACACCTTAAACTCGTTTATATCATTTTAAACAGTTTATTTTTTTGCTTTGGTGACCAATGAAGTCATGCAGACTGACAAAACTAATAATTGTTGGGGGGTGGGGGGGTGTATGTAAATGGAACTTTAAACATAAAGGCCATGTCACCCTATAACATTGTAGTTATGTATATTAACTTATGCCAACTTGTGAAATTTTGACCAACACTGGAATATCTCTGTTAAAGATTGTATTTTTAAAAATCTACTGGAAGCCTCTTTTTGACGTTGACATACTGTAACACCAACAATTAGATTGAACCTATATTATAGTAACTTTGAAGTTGTCTGAAACGTTACGGTGTGACGGGACCTTTTATGTTTAAAGTGCTGTTTACATAAAACCTTTGAGTTGTCAAACTTTTGTTCCCAGACTTACTGCCTTCGCTGTTCTAATTTCAGGTCCACGCTAAGTACAGAAGGACTGGAGCAAGCTTCACCAAAGCTCAGGAGGAGTTTTCCAAAGGAGTCCTGACCAATCGAAGCTTCCAGAATGCTGCAGCTTCTGCTGCCACCACTGCTGCCCAGGGAGCCTTTGACCAGAACCAGGGGAACTAGGCTGCTCCCACCTATGTAGTGCCTCAGGCTCTGTCAGACTAGCAGACTAAAACAAGCCCTCAAAATTATGAAGTAGTCTTAAGGGACACAAATTTGATTATTTTACAAAAATTTGCCAAAGAAGTAATAACTTGTTAGAAAAACGGGCAGAAGGTGTCTCATTCTCCTTTAGAACAAAATTTAGAACTATGGGAAATCAAGAAGGCATGTTTAAGCGTGTGATGCTTTGAACACATCATCAATGTTGTTTTTATTATTATTATTATTATTGTTAATGAACTTTTAAACACTTTGTGTGTTTATGTGTAACTCTTAGCAAAAGTACTGAAGGACACAAACCATTCTTAGGTATGCAGTTAAGACTTTAATTTTAAGTTTTGCTATCAAGTGTTAATGCATGACCATCACATAGGAGCCTTTAGAATAAATGCTGCATGCAGAAATTGACTTGTTTAAAAAGAAAAAAGAAGCAATACTTGTCATGTAGAGCCTACAGAGTGAATATTTGTTACACACTACATAACAAACAGCCTTAAGAGCAAACCCCGCATGCAGAGGGCCTGGTTTATATCAGGGGGGCCTACAGAGTGACAGGTGCATCATTCTGACTTGAACTTACAGCGGACCCAAGTTTAATTTACTTTGCTGTTTTTAAGATTCAACGTTTCAATTAGCATTAGCCTGCACAAGCTAATGAAGGTAATGGGATGAAAGTCTGTCTTTACGCTGCTTTAACCAGCCAAGTATGGATGGAATGTTTCTAAAGGGGTAAATGAAGGTGAAAGTGGGGGGGTTACATTTTGTTCATATTGAGTCGTGAAGGAGGTTAATGATAATACATTCAGGTTTGATTAAGAAAAGATGCTGCGGTAATGAGCTGAAAGAACAATAATTACACATAAATGTTGAATGTAGTTACTATTTAAAGGGTGTTTGGATTTTTGCTTATCTTTGCATGTAAATATCTAGAACAAGCTTCTTTATTTTGTTATGGCAACACTGAATTAGACTGTTAAATCTGTGCCTTTTAAGCAGATAGTGTGATTGTTTTTGTGTGTGTGGGAGTTATGAGTTTTATGGAAATGTTTCTGTCATGATCATAATGAACATTAAAATGTGTTGTACATATGTGTTACTTATTTAAACTATATTCACTGGATGGGTGTCGCTCTGAACTGGTTCTCAGTCTGAACACGAAATAAACTGGTTTAGGTAAATCCTAGAGGACTTTTATGTTGCACTGACTGGATACTTTCATACGGTTTATGAGAAGGATATGGTTATGATTCAGTTATGCAAAAAGATTCTACTTGTATGTTGTAAGAATTAAAGAAAGGTCTGATCAAGTCATTTTTCACAAGACTAGATTAAAAGTAGAATTATCAGTATACATCATGTTTATACTTGTGTAGTGACAATAGTGCACACAAATAGAAGGCCGTTTGTAAACCCATGGAAAAGAACTTGACTGATAGGTAACCTTTGTATTTTATATAAAATGGAGCAGAAGGAATTAATTTACCATTGTGAATGGATGGTATGTTTCAACAGCTGGAAATTCACTTGTAGTTTTGCCAAGGTTAAGTTTGGCAGAAAAAAAATTTCAATAAAGACTACTCTATAAACAATGTTTACATAGCCGTGTGCCTTTAAGTCGACTTCTTCAAGATGGCGTCGCTTTCTAGACCCAACGGCCAGTGCCTCGAGATCTGCGTAAAGTTACCCACACAAGTCATTGGTTGCCACCTTTGTGGGATTATTTAAGCTCAGAAAAGCATTGTCTTATAGTCAAAGAGGGTTATTGAAACACTGAATATGTCGTTTTCTATCATTTAGATACCGCCCGTCTGTAAACACTTCCGGGTACAGTCACCAGTCTGCGATTGGCAGGTAGGGCTTTTGTAACCATGACAACAGCTTCTACTGTTGACCATCTCAAGATGGCGGACGAGGAGAAGGCAACGGCGGTGAGTTAGAACGCCAAACCCCCCGTCACTCCTTTGCTGGATGAAAAAAATTACATTGTCAATTAACCGTGTGAGGGAGTAAAACTGTTCGATGTAGCGAAATGATTCAAGCATGGTTATTTCTGTGTTCGGCTGTTTTAAACGCTTGTTGTTAGCCGCCTGGCTAATCATTTAAGTCGAAGCTTAGTTATTGAGCTGCAGCTAACTATAACTTTCGAGACTAATCTATATTAGCCCACCGCCAACTGGAACCTTACAGGTATATAAGCAGTCATGCGATAATAGTACGAAGTATATTAGCTTTCAACTAGCCTACAGAATGACTTCACTACAGAGTTGATCCAATTATCTGAGTAAAACTGAATCATAATCGATGTTCGCGCTAGAAGAATTAGCATAATAGTTAACTACGTTAAATAACATTCATCACTGCGTTCAAAACAAAGTATAAGTGATGATGGAAATCTAACATGCAAATCGGATTGCGCATGTGCATATCTTCTAAAGTGCTAAATGTGATTTGATGACTCTTACAAGACTGTTTTTACTGACAGTGGTCCATCATGTGAGGTGTCTCTTCTCCAAAACACCTTGTTCAAAAGAATCTGCAGCAATCAGTTACTGCCCATTTAAATCAACTGTATTAAGCCAGAATTAGTTACTGAGGCTTGTATAAAACACTAGTGTACTATTTACATGTCACTCTTTGTTTTTCGATTTCTGGGATTGCTTGGGGGCAATTCACAGTGAAGTCAATGATGGCCAGGTTATTAAACTTTGAGGATTTGTGTTTGACGCAAATCCTCATGTTTGACACGTGATAAAGCTTTAAAAAGA
>JAVKLF010000038.1:20047480-20061666 GCA_034783495.1 Millerichthys robustus
CCATTTGAAAAGTGCTTCAACCCCCCCCCCCCACACACACACACACACATAATTTCATATGTTGTTTACCTGGAGTGATCTAAATTAAGTCCTGAAAGCATGTCATTCAAGCTTCCTGGACACCCGCTGAACAAATTCACTCCAAGAGCACACAAAGACACAAGCACACACACTTTTCGGGCATGCATACTAAAATATGTCCTGCAGTCTGTCCTTGCCATATGGCAAAAAAATATTGTAGTGAAGTGTAGCAAGTCTAAATGAAAATTCACCCAAGATCATTTAATTAGGCAGGTGTGAAGCAGCTTCATTCAAGACTGTTTTGGCTCCTCTCACCAGACTTTGTTCAGCATGAAGCAACAGCTCTTTCAGCTGCAAGATGTGAATACTTTCAGCTTGGCACAAGTTTACACATATTTTTTGTTTCTCTTCAAAAGAAAATGTCAGAAGTGGTCTTGTGTTTTGAAGGATGGTGGTTTCATTAGCCACCAGCAGCCAGTGGGGCGCTTTTTTGTTGCAGAGTGAGATGGGACTTATAAAGCTCCCTAACCCAATCAACCCTGAATCCGTGGAGCCCTTCTTTTCTCATTGTCCTCCCTCCAGTACCCCCACAGTGCCACTGCATTCCCAGCCTTGTGGGGCAGTGTCAGAAGGCCAGAGCCATGTCATGCACCCCCCTTTTTGGCCCCAAATGACCACGATGGCAGGGTCAGGGGTTTAAGTGCCCCCCATCGGGTTGCTACATGGGATGCCTAGCGACGCAGTGGCTTGACCCTCACGCAGGCTTCATCAGCACTTTTATTTCTAATGAGGAAGAAGTTGGTTAATTTACAGGAGCCTGATGACTTCATCACACTGTTATCGACCCTTTGCAGCTTTACCTTTCCAAAGCATGGACTCCAAAACAAGAGTGAGGCTGGACCATCCTGGATCCACGTCGATGTCGTGCTGGCACTCAGGAAACATTCCTTGCATGTTCCACTGAGGTGGAATGTGGATTTTATGGGCTGTGCTTTCTACTAGTCCCACACATACTTGTGGTTGATGTGTGTGCTGTAGGAGCTTAACCCCTCCTCATGTGTGACATCTGCAATCGTAACTGCTGGTTTCGAAGCCATAAAAGGCTCCTTGCCTCCTCGTTCTTTGGGGGTGGGGGTAGTACAAATCCACTGTTGAGCTTTGTTGTGTTTGTCTTTGTTTTCATGTTTCCTCTGAAATAGAGTAAATGTCCTTTAAAAAGCACTCATTAACATGTTGGGAAAATTAATTTTGAGCCTAAAGATTGATAAAACTGTCATGTCTGTGCACTTGGTAGGGATAAAACACTTGAGCTTACATTGTCAAAAAGGTGAAAAGTGGGAGAAATGGCTAAACAGTTGTCAAAAGTAAAGAGAATTATTGCATTTAGAAAGACCAGTGGATTTTGATGTTTTAGTTAAAAAGCTATTCATTAAATTGGCTGTTTTTACATTCTAAGAGTCAAAAGATGAACTCTTTGATTTGGTCAAACTACAGGAAAAAATGGGCGTGTACCTCAAAAACACTGAATTATTCAGCAAAGCGCTTTTGAAAGCAAACTTTTGTACACAGCTCTGTAGATGTCTTTTATTTGAAGACATAAAAGAACTCAGTTTTCCTGGATTATTAAAGGTAATTGTTCTGTGGCCCAGGGGTCTTTGTTGTTTTTCAGTCTATTACCCCCAAAATGATGGTGAGACAGAGCAAGGACCCCCATATATTAGTGTATAATATATTACTGTGAACCTGACGGCGCGAACACTCCAGCAGGGCAACATGACCTGCCAAGTATGGATAGGGGCGGGTTCTTATCTTTATGTGCAGAATGCATGGTGGGTCAGGCTGTGAGTGAAGCAGAATTCAACTGGTGTGCTCACTGAATGTATGCATTTTTGATTTAAATACTTTAATTTTATTTTAGTACATATTCTTGTACTCGATGATTAGGCTTTATTGGCAGGTGTGGGTACATCACCTTTCCCGCCCACATTTTAAAAGTAATAGTCAGGGGATTCGAATCAGCGACCTTATCACAGGCTAGTCTTTTCTAACCTCTGCGCCGCAACTCTCTAGTTTATACTCCATATTCATTGGGCTAACTCTTCGCTTGTTTAAGATGGATGTTTGGGCTTCGCTGCTTCCAAAAGGTTTTCAAAAGTTAAAGTTTTGATGCTTTGCTGATATCTTTTTCTTTGACAAAAATTTTGTTTTGAGCCAACAAAAAAACCAAACACCCAAACTGGCTGTGCCCCCTGTGTTGAACACTGTATTTAACACATTCCAACAAATTTTTGTTTAAAAAACAAAAAGACATTTCAATTCCAAGCTATCTAACTTAAGCACAGAATTCATGTGTTGTGGGGTTTCTGGTTGGTGTGTGTGTTATCTGTGTAGATATGGTTTCTTGGGGGGAAACAATTGTGTGAAGTGCAGGAAGCCATTAGGAAGGCAGGGACTCGTGTCTCTCCCTGCTGGGTAAATAGTGTCTGGACCTCACCCCATTTCATCCACTTTTGAACGAGTCCAGCACTTGTAACAATAAAGACAGGAAATGAACTGTGCTCACACAGAAGCATGCAGGATTCTCATTGTGTTCTTAATTTGACCAAACTAGGTTTGGGGTAATAACTGCAGACGTGTCTCTGGGTGAGATAAAAATAACCTGTAGATAACATGCAGTAGGCATGGTCAAACGTTGACTAATGAGGCAGTATATCTTGGCTTATTTTGTTTTAGAGCTTAGTGTGACCTGAGCTGTAAGTGACCCAGTTTTTTGTGGGAAATGGGAGGTCAAAGGTTACATCAGTGTGCCTTTGACATGCACTTTTATAACTCTAGCAATGAGATTGCAAGTATGTCATGGAATAAATTATTGCAGAAAAGAAACAGCACCACTCGGTCAAACGGCAACAGTAAGCCTGTGTGTGATTTAACTGTAACATTCTTATTTTTCTTTGGTGTGCAGACATGACTCGGGCACAAACAGTGTTGTTGAAACGGTCACCTGAAAAGCTGATTTCATCAGATAAGTTGCTAAACAAGTATTTCTTTGATCTGTGATGATTTTCCAAATGCTACATCTTTCTTTTTTCCTGTAATAATTGATAACGGCGCCCTGAATCCTGGGATATTGTCGGTTGTGAAGGATACTCAGATGCAGCCTTCGTGTTTGGGGTTTTGAGGGCCGCGTGAAATAGGATAGCCTTCGAAGTAACGTAGTGAGTTAACTGGCCTGCAAATGCATTCTACATGGACTGCAGCCTTGAATTGAGACACAACCCCTGTACACACAATTTAACTTTAGCAGCTGCACCTTATTTTATTAATAATTTTTGTACATCTGCTGATTTTCTTATATATAATTTGGTGTTTTTAACTTTACAGTCCAGTAAAGGGTCCGTGGCTGCCTGGCCCACATTGTAAACTTGGTGTAATTGATATTTGGCTTATCCCTTAGATTATGTGACATCTAAGCAGGTCAGCACTGAGGATTTTCTCAGATTAATTCCAAAAGTCCAATCTGAGCGGTCTGGCCCCTCTTCTTGTATCGTCCCAAGCGTCCACCTTACCTGGGATTTACTAACATATGAAAAGGAAATGAGATCAGAGGTGGAGATAAATCCTGCAACAAAGCCCCCACCCTCCCCAACAGAGAAAATCAGATGCATGCAGGGCATTGTCAGTCACCAGCTGTTTTTAATCCTCATTTCTGATGAATTGATTTGACAGCTCAGGTGATGAGAGAACGAGCAGACCTTTGGAGCAAGATCAGTTTGACCAACTTTTAAAAATTTCAGTATTTCTTTAAATTTCTATAATACTTGTTATAAACAAACGTGAGGTCATCCTCTCTTTGTTGTAGTCTCAAGTGATACCCCACATCCCAGGAGATTCCCAAGCAACTAATTTAAAGCCTGCTAAGTGATTTAGCATCTGTCTTTTATAGGGCCCTGGTGAACCACAGCTACCACCCCCTTCCTGCCTATCGCCGTCCATGCCTGTGGCGTCAGCACCGACTTTTGAATTTCAATCAGCCTCGTGTAGACATGTTTATTTGAGGGGGAAGGGTTTGGTATAGTGTTCGTAGTTGTAGTAACCACATGCGTAGAATAGAGCAGACCTAGTTGGGATTTCCTCAGGGGGGCACGAGGCTTTAAGTGCTGCCCGCAGGCCGAACCCCACCCTCTCGCCCCTCGTCATCCTCCTCACATTGTGAACACAGACACTACAATCAATAACGGCCTCACCCTCTTTCTGCTTACACCCCCCAACTCATCCACCCACCCACCCATCAACACCTCCTCTGGCCAGCCGCTCCCTGGTCTCCATTAATCAACACTGTGTTTGATGTTGGCTTCATCATTCTCTGTCAACTCCCTCAACACCCCTGTGTGTGTAATTGTGTTAGATTTGTCATGGTTGTGTAGTGATTTGGCCTGCCTGCTGGCTTTGGGCCAGGCGGCCTTTTATTTTGTGTCCCTGTGAAGCCTGACATTAGTTTATGTATCTGGCATATGCTTTATTAGGTGCTTCTACCACCCCGAGTATATTAGATCTATTTTTAAAGACTTGTTGGACCTTTAAGGAGTTCCATTAACAATCCCTCTTTTGTTACAAGGCAGTGAAGCAAACAGTAAGTGATCATTAAAATTCAGACTTTGCAGGAGGCTATTTGTAGGGGATCAGTGAAAGTGATAGAAGACTAGTACCTCAAAAATTACAGAGCTATATGTGAGTCCGACCAGACTGGATGGAATTTTACCCAACAAAAACTTATCTGCATGAAATTCTTATCATGTCAGATTGAGCCCAAGTCTGAATGTAGCTGAATGCTGTTTTCGCATGTTATCCCTAATCCCTTGGTTGTTAATTTGAAGTCAAAAGTTGGTAAAGTTTTCTGAGCTGAGACTGTTTGAGACTAGTTTTTGAGCTGCGTTTGTTAGTTACTTTATAAAATGTTTAGAAACACTTGGAACAGGGGGGTCCAACCCAGTTACACAAGGTGGAGCACAATCCTAAACTTGGTAATAAAAATAATAATAATATTAACCCCCCAAAATTGCCATTATTGTGCCAAATAAAAATTTAGGTGAGAAATTTTAGGAACGCTACACTGTTTCCATCCCTTTTTGTATGCTTCACCCAGAAACAAGGTAAATGATCTGCACATACAGAGGTTTTGAAAAATCCACAAAATTCTGCAGTATTTTCTTTACACACCATAAAAAGCAATGAACATATTGGAGTGTACTGACACTTAGAGGGTTGGAACCTTCGGGATCTTATGACTGGAGCATGACGACCTGATTACTTACACTGCGATTGCCTGTTGTTGGAACAGAACAGAACAGTTCTGGTTTTCAACGTGTTGAAAAGGTGTCTGACAGTCAATCTTCTGTTATGTGCAGTCCGTGTGCAGGCAGTCTGGACATTTAATGTGTTTTAGAGGACCGCCCCACCTCACACTCAGATCTTGGTCATTATGGCACGTTTCCATTGTGTCAGATCTAATAATCATTGTAACAAACAGGAGCTGAAGCTGCGAGCATTTACACAACGGAATAAGTCTGATTGTTAATGTTTAAATTAAAGCTCAAACAACCTTCTAGAGCTAATACATTCACTAATTTCTTCCTTTGATGTTCCTTTGCAGAACGTGTTGTATGGAAATTAGGGGTGTCTCAATGCCAGATTTCTTAGAGTACAAGCACAATAACTTTATTTTGGGTACTCACGATACTGATTACTTACTGAGTTAAGACTTAAATGATTTTAAAAACAGTTTTTATTTTGAACAAGGTGTCTCTCCTTACCTATAGGCCTACAGCCACTCTGACTGGATCAAAGCAAATATACAGTTTGATATATAGAAGTGGTGTCCTGATACTGGTATTGGGCCTGATTCCAGTATTTTTTAAAGTACTTTCGGTTTCGGTCCCGAATATCCGGGCATTTTGTACGAGTACTATTAAAAATGCTGTATCCCAATACCAGTATGAGCATCAGGACACCACTAATGGAAATTGTCTCTGGTCGATCCATAGCTTATTTATCAGTGATGTAGTGAGGAGGAAAAGAAAACTGAGAGTGCGTGCAAAGGGGAAAGACTTTAAAAGGCACAGTGAGAGAATCTGTCTCTGGTGATTATACATGCACTGCAATTTTGACAGCCATATTAGATCTCTTTCTCCGTACACCAAACTGCCATTAATAATGGATACAACTGCTCGTCTGCTTTCTCCCCCCCTCTACCTAGAATTACCCCTGAGGGTGCCCCCCCCCCCCCGCCCTACACACACACACTTTTACCCAGTTCCCCTACCTTCATCCTGTCCCACTCTTCATCTCCCTTCCCCCAACAGTTTCAGCTGTGAGACTTGTAGCCAGCAGCTACGGCAGGTGTGCATACATCATCATGGTGCTGGCCACACAGCCTGCAGCCCCCCAAACAGTCATCATCACCATCAGACAAGTCCACCTGCCCGCTGAACACTTTGTTGTAGAATAGTTGAAGTATTTGTTTATGTGGTTGGTGCTCGGTTTAGGACTCTTGCTTTTTTGGCCTCTCTTGAGAGAAGCCCACAGAAGATGACAACGACTGATGCCTGCATTCCGTGGAGACGTTGAGAATAAATAGATTGCATACAAGCTTTTGTTGACACTCATCTGCATGCACTGAGGGAAAAGTCGTGTTTTATTAATATTATTTCCTGTTTGCTTGTCACTTCAGTGTTACAACCATGATTTGATGCCCGAAAGTAAGCGTCACAGGCTTAACTCCTCACTGATGCATGACGAGGGCAAGACTCTAAACACTGCAAAAAAAATGCATGATCACTCACAACGACTCAAGATCTACTGTGGTGTTTTTCAGCTGGTTTATTTATCAGCTGGAAAAAACAGATTCATTGTTAAAACATAACTGTCCTAGGTAAAAAAATAAAAATTATTTGGGCGGTAGAAGGGTTGTGGTTGACGACGTTGCCTCAAATCGTATCTGCGTCGAGTTAGATGCGCTCTCTCTTTCAGGATTTAGTTTTTTTGCTCTAAATATTTAAAAACACAAGTGCTGGTTTAATTTGTGATGCTAAATTGACCTGTCTCTGATTGTCTATTCCTGGCTCTGTGACGGACAGGCAACCCATCAAGTATTTCTCCCGGTGTCAGCTGGGATTGGTCTCGCTCCCACTTCACTGACGGATGGATGTTGATTCTGATATTTTCACTAGTAGAACTGGAGTTTAACAAAGGATTTTTACAAATCAAAGAACACCAAACAAAATACTGAATACTAAATTTCACCAGTTGATCTCAAAGTTGTTGTTTTACACGGATCACTTTTGTAGTCGTTTAAGAAATTTTGCGCTGATAACCATGAGATGTTTATAGATATTATTAAATCACATTAGGGCAAGTTGAAGAACTAATATCCAACTAATTATCTGATGTTGAATTAAACATAAATACTGATTAAAAAATGACACCTAAATTTCTATGTATGTTCTATGTAGGTCAGCCAGTGTGGTTGTGTTGGTCAGTCGGGAATGAAAAGAACGCTAATCCTTTAGGTGTTCAATGGGGTTGAGGTCGGGATTGCAGGCAGACCATTTCATTCTGTTCACTCCCAAATTCTCCAAGTAGTCTCTAATAAACCCCAATCTGCTGGGGTGAGCATTATCTAGAAAGGTATAGTCCCAGACTGTCGAAGTACGGGATTGCCACTAGTTGCGCATATGTGCATCTGAACACCCACTCTGCTGCTCAATCCACAAATGGTTTGTCCTTACAAATGTAACACAAATTAGAGAAAATAAGCTTACCAGTCATATAAGAATTATTGCTAAGAAGCGTTGTTATAACAAAAAAATAACGGAACAAACTTACTTGTTACATGTTCATTTCAAAGACATGAGCATGTATGATTTGAATGCAAGGAGCAAAGATTGTTTGCGTTGTAATATACATATTGTTAAATACCTTTCACAAATTACTGTGTTCTTTAATTTTAGGCTGATTCAGTGAACATTATTGTTGGTTTACAAGAGTCTGACAATAACATCTCCTTATCTGGAAGCAGCAGTTAGGATTTTCTGCGATTCTGGTCATTCTCCAAAGCAAATAGTGTCTTATGTCCCTCAGCTGCTCTCTGTGTTGAGGTTTCTCTGCAGCTGGTAGTTTGTTCTTCTTGAAGAGACACCAGAAAGTCTCATAACGCCTGAAAAATGGGTCTGGTTGGAACCCGTCGTGGATTGTTACAATCAAACCAGGGTACAAACAAATAGAAGAAGAAAAAATAGAAATCTATACAAAAATATGAATAAGCAGCTTCCAAATGACAGATTACGGGCGGGTTTACAACTTTCATCGAGACAGCTGTATTTTATATGCAGTAGGGATTATTCTCATCTTCGTTAAATACACTTATGTTTTGATGTGGAAATCATCAAAGCATTTCAGGGCACTAAAAGCTTAGTGTTGGAACACCATTTTCTCTAAAGAGGCAGAGAAATGAATTCAGTTATGGACATGACAGTTTTGGGTTCAGTCAGAGGGTTGATGCTCAGATGATCAAACCTCACGATGTCTCCATGAAACCACATCAGTCAAGCTTCCTGTGAACAGACAGCTGTTGAATAACCGATGACCTTTTCTTAATCGAAGCCCATCGTAGTGTGGAGGGTAGATAAATCCTTTGACTAACTTGTGTTGCTGCTGAGGTAAGCTCACACCACAGAGAACGCTGGAAAAAGATGGAGCACGACTTTCAGAGATTTTCAGGCTGCATTGTTGGGGGGTGAGACCAGCTGGTGGATTGAAATGTTTTTTCCGTTATTCAGCCCGTCTATCGCTGCGCCGCTGCAACTAGCTTCAAATATGACAATCATTTTTTTTTTAAAAAGTGGCATAAATTATTTATCCTAACTCTGGATTTATTTAGAAAATAAATTTGAAATTGTGTTCATGTTGTTTATAATTGTACTTTTAACACAAATTGAAACAGATTCTTAGAAAGGATTTCCTGCTGGAGCTATTTAAATCCGTCATGTGACCTGGATGTGCCATCCCATCCAGGGACTCCAGGGGTTAGTCATATGAATTTTCATATTAATCATTATTGGTTGAATGTCACAAATAGATTTTTTTCTTTGGCCAACCCGCCCATCTCTGAGAAGGTGTGTTAATAAGAGTGACGATTCAGCTGGAGCCTTCCATCTCTGCTTAAAATAATATTTGGCCCGGGTAGGTTTTTTATACGACAACCCTGTGCTTGAGTTTCATGCAGGTAAAGCAGCAATTTCTTTTTACATTCAGCAATGAGATATTTGACCTCGCACACAACAACGACAGAAACCTCTGAAGCTTCCGTGTAAACAAGGGAGTTTAGTCTTTTATCATCAAGTGCCCCCCTCTGCTGAGCTGAAGACAGCTTGGAATCACTTCAGTGAATGTCAGCTCGCGATCTGTCTGCTGACACTCTTCCTCTGCAGTTAGCTTTACAAAGACAGGAGCTTCTGGCAAATGCAGCTTCGAATTGTAGAGTCCGGTGAAAACGTAAACGTATCAAATCCACTTGGCGTACAGGATGTGTTCTTTATTCCCTCTTTTGCTTTTCCCATCCAGTGTTGTGTTTTAATTTGCGCTTCATTTACATCCATATTGAATTTATCTGCCATATGCTCCCTGAGGTTGTCATGGGATACAGGCCAGACTGATCACTTCCTGTCTACAGGCAGCTGGGCACACTCAGTTTTATGTTTTTGGATGATGCAGATAAGGACCAACCCCGTCCTCTCAGGCAGAAAAGAACTGTTCGATAAAATCAAGGTGTTTAGGTTGTCCAACATTCAATTATAGTCTGATATATAAACCATCAGCGAGTGTTCCCCTAATACTATGTTGCAACAACAGGTGATTGCACTCCTGTAGCAGCTAATGGTCTAAATCTCACATGAAACGGCAGCTGGAGCTGCTGGTGCTGCTGTGAACTTTTAACTTTATTCAATCTTGACTAAAAATCTCATTTAGGAGAATGGCTGTTTTTGATAAGCAGTAAAACGTCCTTGGTTAAACGTTTCAGCCAGGCAGCACTGGCACAACCAGGCGCAGCAGTTTCACAGCAGAGCTCTTTTTAACCTGAAATCGTCTGAACTTGTTAGTAAATCAAGGCCATTGTGTGGCGCCAAATAAATGATCCATTAATAAGCGCTATGCCTAGTCAAGTGGCACAGGAAGCACAAGGGTCAGACCCGCCCTCCGATCATTATTCCTCATACACTTCCTTGTTAAAGGCGCCCCCCCCCCCCCCCCCCCAAGCTGTTCAGCTACAGGTCGCCATGGAGACCCGTGACAGAGAAGTGGAGTGTGGGATGGGTTCTGGGGCGGGAGCACGGTGCAGACAACCATCAGCAGCCCATTCCATGGTAATTAATGATCATCCCACAGGCTCAGAATCAGGGCCTGGAGGAAAAACACACACACATACACACAAGTGTTGCTCTCTGAGAGCAAATGTCAGAGTAATGCATCTGCAAACTGGAAAAAAGAGATGAGCTTTTTTTTTGGTCTTTCCTGGGAAATGGTGTCAGGATGCCTTGACAAGCTGTGATGTGGCACAGGGGAAAAGTAATATGTGAAAATGATTTATAGTTGGAATGGATGGTGGAATTGTCTGCGAGGGAACAATAGGGGGAATATTTGCATTAGAGGTGCCCACTTTCTTCAGGCTTTTGCTCACTCAACATATTTTTTTTTTTTTGGTGTCTATGGGGGTATGCTAAAATAATCACTTGTCTAATAGAGTTATGAGCACTGTTCACATTTGCAAATGTGAAGGCTGTTATTATTGGGATGGTAATCAAATCCCACAAACCCTTTGGGGGATTTTTAGTCAGCCTGCAAGTCCAGCAGCCAATCAAGGCAGCGGCTTTGAAGTGCCGGCAGACCAAACCGCTCATCTTCCCCCTGTATCCTCGAGCAGACAGCTCCTCCTCATGCTGCATAATCAAATGTGCATCTACTCAGACACAAAAGCAATTCTGCGGGCAAGTGGAAATGCAAACAAATGCCCACGTTTGAGCCAGCCAACGGGGGGACAGTAAATGTACAACACACGGCGCACAAACACCAGAACAAACGGTGGCACACAGACATGGATTGTTCCCACATTCAGTAAGAGTCAGTGCTGCTCTGTCTGATAGGCATGCTGTGTGCTCACAGTGTGGGTGCGTAATCCTCAGCGACAGTACACTTTCATCTCTCCTTAAACCTCTCACACATACACTGGACTCACTTAGGTTCAGAATTCTGTGCATTTACAATATATATTATCTTTTTTCTTTTAATGTTGCCACTGACAGATGTACATAACTTCCAACAGAATCCATCTTCCCACCTCATATTGTAGAGATGCTTTGTGAAAAATATGCAGTGTGTCTTAAGTTTATATTTTAGCATTTGGGTTTGGCAAATTCAACTAAAAAGTGAGTGAAAGTGTGAGTAAAGAAAGCTTTTACAGTGTACCTACTAGAGATTGGAGAGACAGTGTCCAAAACAAAACAGAGTAAACAATCAGTGACCTGTCACATCCTTTTGGAACGCAGTTCCACGGCTCAGATGAACTCTCTTGAGTTTGTCTTCGGGACAAAGCAAACCTCCAGCTGAGGGCTCATTGGTTGACAGATGAAAATAAATGCTTGTTTATGCTGAGCTGCAAACAATCACATGGGTTCATATTGCTGGACTCATTACTGGAGTTCACTGTAAGCAGAGTCCACAGTGTTTTTACTTGTCCTTCTATATTAAACTTTAGCTTGCACAAATTTTGTTAATACGTGTTCAGCGGTTTAGCATTAGTGAAGTTGTATTTGTAGTTTGCAGATTATGAGTTAGTGAAGCTAATTGTTTGATTAACTGTGCACACCACTGATTTTTCTGTTTTTTTTTTCTTTTCATATAGTGAACACTAATGACATATTTGCATTGTAAGGCCTGGCCTTTCCCTCCCCAGGCCCTCATTTGCTTTGACCAGAGGGCTGTCTCAGTGTGGGCTGGGATCATCATATTAAAAATGCGCAAATGTGATGTTGTTTTATTTGCAACACAACAATGACTGGCATTGAGCTTGTGGTACTTCGCTTCATTCTCTGTAAAATGCAAGACCAGCTGAAACAGAGAGAGACAAAGTTAAATTGGCTTCAGCAACCCGGCTGGGCCTTACAATGCAATACTCCATAAGTAAATATGTCGTTTATTGGTCCAGCACATAAAACAAAAGGCATAAAGATGTGAAACTGCAGTTTTAAGGTGCAGCAAATCGTAAAATTGTCTGAAATCGCCTGAAACCCATACATTTTTTCCTACCAAGCGACATGTGATTATGGCGCCATTCTTGTCAGGTATTTTCCAGACTCTTGCAGTCATTGTGGTCTAATTCAGTCGGTCCAGTCTGTGATACTGGCACAGGTTGTTGTTATTCCAGACACTGCTGCTGAGGGATGCATTCTTTTCTGTAGCATGGCAGTGAATTCCAGCATGTCTGTCACCCCACCAACTCATCCCAAGGGCGCTATCAGTGCTCAGCCTCTCACAGGCATGCGTGTACACACGGTTTCCTAGTTTCCTAATCCATCTCTCTACCTTTTCCTCCCTCCCGCTCCCTCGCTTTTCTCTCCTGCCTGCACCTCTTATTTATCTCCCCCATTCTGCCTTTGCTTTACCTTTTCTTAGTCCTCTCCTTCCATGCTATCAAAGGCAACGAAGAGTATTATCACCAAGGTACCATCCACTATGAGGCAAGCCTGACCACACACACCAAGGCTAACATACTAAAACACACACAACTGCAGTAAATACAGAAAGACAAGGGAGGCTTATCAGCACCTGCTGGCATCAGCCCCTCAATTAATTTTGTCATTATCCAAATCCCATTTCTCCCCCCTGCCATGACGCCTCACCCTCACTGGTGGGAGACACACACGCACCTATTGTGTTTTCGCTCACAGATGCCAGTCCTGTTCTTTCTCCGGGACATCCATTTACATCCTTATGATAGAATCCAGTTCCCCCAGTTCCAATCCATCCCCCCCATGTGACCACATGACCTCTCACCCCACCTTTGCGGGTCTCTGCAGTGTATCTGCACTCAGTGACGGCGACAAGAGCAGAGGAGGTGATGGATAGAGAACAGGGCATGCATGGTGAGGAGGAACAGAGCAGGAGAGGAAAGGAGGGAGAAAAGGAGAGGCGGCAGGATTATTAAGTGATAAGAGAGCGCACACTGCAGAGGTAAAACAAATGGAGCTCGGATACTTGCAATTTATTTTCCTATTTTTTGACCTCCTCCCCCATTTGGCGTGTGGCTGCAGCCTCCAGGCTACATGTGGACTGGTGGTAAACCTGTTTTCTAGACTTGACGGCTCATTTCCTTCCCTGGGAATCACTTGTGGCCCCCGTGTGATACCGAGTTCCCTCCTGATGCTCACCTTTGTCTGTCTCTGTAACTCTTTCTCTCTCTATATATCAATATTGCCACAATAATCTCTGTGGCGCAGAGTAGCTTGACTCCATTTTGAATCCCAAGTAGTATTGTTTTGGTTTTCTGACTTGTGGAGAAATGGATGTGGGTTTACAGGGGCGGGTGAAAACAGAAACAGCATCTGTTTTCCAAGTTCTTGGGTTTGAATTTCAAATTGTACTGATTTTTGTCATTGTTTTGAAGTAACGAGTGCGCCACTGCAATTGTACTCTTTTCCAACGTTTTGTTGAACTTATTTTTCTCCCACCTGTGGCTTTGTGGATCACTTCTGTGGGTTTTAGTTAAGATGTAAGAAATGACATGCAATGTGTGACAGCTTATGTTTAGAGCCTTGTGGTTTTTACAACATCAAAAAACATAGAATTTTGGAATTTTGTATACAATAAATTCAATTTACTGGGTTTTCAGTTTGTATACAGGATTCACATCCAAACACAGTAGAAGTGAGCTCTAGCTAAGCATAATATATATATCAGTGGTGGGCCGTCAGGGCCTGCAAGGCCTTCTCTGCTGGCCTAAAAATATCTGAATCACTGACTGATGTTAATTATATTTTATCCATGAATTCGTATTAAATCATTCCAAATGGTCTGTCCACTTCCTTTCATTGTTACCCCCCTGCTTGCGCAGCTTC
>JAVKLF010000038.1:20079226-20101561 GCA_034783495.1 Millerichthys robustus
ACACACACACACACACACACACACACACACACACACACACACACACACACACACACACACACACACACACACAGTGTTGCCAAATTACTCTCATAGTTTCACTTTTCTCTAAAGTGCCAGAACCTGAGAGCATAAACAAAGGAGCCCCAGGACTCCTACCACCCATCAAAGGTGGAGCTGGAGTCAGGCCAGAGTCCTGTCAGGAGTCAAACGAAGTTATTAAACTCCTCTTTTCCACTACTCCAACATTCACCTATTTTTTTGTGCAGCTTAGATATCTTGCTTGCACAGGATGGCAAAAATATAACGAGTCTTGTCACAACTCTGTGCCGCCTGTGCTTCTTTATATTTATCGTATCCTCTCTGTTACATCCTCAGAGTGTCAATTTCTCCTTAGATTACTTTGTATAGAACCTTGTATACAAGAACAAAATATCGGAGAAACGTGTTTGGCTGAAGTGAAAACTAAAACTTACTGAGATGTTGTTACTGACAGGTAGTTGTTAAGTCTTTCTCAGCTGACGTTTTGATGTTGCTGCTGTGTTTTTATTTTTAAGCATAGCAAACCTGCAGCACGGTGTGAGTCCGTTACCTGCCGGTGAAGATTACCGCGCTCTTATGTTGTGAGCCAGCTCCAACGGGGATAGTTTGACTCGTATCGCTCCAGCGCAGCCGGTCTCTCTGCGTTCCCACCCGGCTCTCCTGCAGAACTCCATTTAATCACGGAGCCTTTGAGAGGCGCTGCCTTGAAATGTCCAATCCAGTCAGCTGCACACAGCAGGTAGATTTACGCCTGCATTGTGTTTATATACAGGCCACGTGTGTGTGTGTGTATATTAAATGCTTGGGGTGTACAAGTAAATCCACGGAAACCATGTCAGCGCAGTTGACATCACAGTGGGCGATTAGCAGGTGAGTGCTCCGTCACAATCCCCACAAGCATGTAAACACAGACTGAAATGGCCTTTTGTGCGCTACACACAGCGCCACCCCAGCCCCGGCTTCTGGTTAACCTGCAGCCTACAAGGCCAACATTAATAATTTAGCAAATCACGCAGATGTGATAGAGCAAACAAGAAAACCTAAGAGGAAACACTCTCATTGCGAGAGGCTATTAAATATGAAAGCTGTTAGTTTAGTTCTCTGGGAGGTCAAAGTCTCCTTCTCCACATACAGCGTTGCTTTTCTTGGCGAGTGAAGAAAGTAAATTGTTTTCTAATAATACGTAGCTGGAGTAGGTATAATTTAGCAGCTTCCTTTAAAAAATGGAGTATTTTGCTGTAAATAGCAAATGAACACATAATGAGTTTCAAGTCGTTGCCAAACGGGCAAAAAATTAGAAGATGTAGTGTTGCATTTCACCTTTTTAATCCCTTCAATATGTTTCACTTATTGTTTCTGCACTGACAACTGCTGCTGCTGACTATCCTGATTTGTATGGCTGAAACAAATACTCATGTTCAAACGTAGCCGACAGTCAGCGATATTTGCTGTGTAAACTCTCCATTTAGCCACATTTTTGCCGACTTCCTTTGCTGCGGTCAAGTTGGACTGGGAAGTCGGAACCCTCAGTTCGAAGGACGGAGGTGAAGTTAGTTTTAGGTTGGGTTTTTGCTCTCCTGGAATTCAGTATAGTGTTCTTCCAACAACACATGAAACGCTCATTTTTATCTGAATTTGGGGCCTTTAAAATGTTTTTATATTTTGTATGTGTAAAGTTTTAGATAAATTTTTTTTTCCTGAATAACTTTTATGTCATTTGACCTTAGTTTTAAATCTGATGAAGCTGATGAAACTTTTGAACTGGCTGCAAATATGTTGCAGCAGTGTTTCCTGGTTAACTCGTGTCAGCCCGGCACCGAGTTGTGCACACAATCGCACAGAGTTGACCTGCTGCAGTATGGAGTTGTATATTTATGTAGAGGGTGTGGCTGTGTGCTTCATGAAAGAAGACAGTCACGCTCGTGTGGAGGGAGGATTGGGGTGCTGGTTCTTTTGCATTTGTGATTAGAAGGGTTTGAGAGTCAGCTCCCCTTGGTGGCGTGGTGTTTGGAGGGTGCAGGGGGTTTAGTCGGCAGCTTGGCTCGGACGTTCCAACGCTCTTTTTTTTTTTTTAAAGAAACATGACCTCTTTACACACACACACAACCCCCACAAAAAAAAGATCATTGAAACACTCGTTTAAGAAGTGATGTTTTAATTTGTCAGCTCACTGCAGGTCAGCGCCTCCAGCTCAACACACACAATTCATCATAAACTTCAAAGTCTATTCTGAAACAAATTGCTACGGTTTGATATGTGATCGTGTGTGTGTGTGTGTGTGCGTAGTTTTCTCTTGACAGAAGAATGTCGGGTCTGTCTCAACATTACAGAAAGTGGCGCGTCAGCACATACGCCGGTTTCCTACACCTAGCTGTGAATTATTCATGACTGCTTTATCATGTAAGCTGTATGGAGCAGATTAAACACATAATCCTCTCATCTTTTATTGATGGTCTTTTGATACCAGCCCAGCTAATAATATTAGTAATAGAGTTTAATATATAGGCCAGTATGAAGAGTTGACTGCCACGTTTCCAGTCGATGGTAATGAAACCTCCTTCAAGCCCATGTTGGTAATTCAGTTTGCTTCAGATGTGGGAACTGCAGGGTGGTGGAGGGGTGAGGGGCTTCCGACAGATTGCTTTGAAAGAGATTACGTCTGCTTATGACATACTGGAAACACTTCCGCACATGCTGGTTGTGCTCAGTTGACTGTTTACACACCTTGGCAAACAGATAAGAGGGAATTTCTGCCTGGCTCTGATCAGATCTGCCAAAGGACGAGCCTCTGTCAAGTGCTCCCGGTCTCTGCTTCCTGTTTTTATTGTGTGTGTGTGTGTGTGTGTGTGTGTGTGTGTTGGGGGGGTGGGTGTTTGTGGGGAGGTGCCTCCTTTTTGATGGGCTCCATCTCTCGCTTTGTAGGATCCAATGTACATGCACACATGCATGTGATTACATCACACAATAGAACGTCAACACAGTCCCATCAGTGTTAAGGAAATAGGATTCATCAACCCCAACTTAACAAAGGCTGAGATGCAGCCGCCTCCTGCTCCGATAGGACTCCTTTGTGAATTGAGCTCTACCAAATGGATTCTGATTATATGGTGTAATTACAGCAGACAAATGAGCCGCTGCAGAGGAAACAAGTGGCTTTCATTAGTTTTATTCAGAAGTCCTGAAACATAAACAAACTTATCAAAACACAAACCAAAATACTAATCTTAAATTATGGATGCATCTTAATCAGCCACAACTAACTGGTTCAATTGTTTTTCTTTTTGTTTGTTTGTTCTTTGACATTATTGTGATTGATAAAGTAGTTTTTGAACTTCTTTATGAATATGAATAAATCTTTACAACCAAATCCTGTTTTCACCTTCAGGATTCATTTAAGTTCACTCAGTAAAACATTAAATGTTTTTAACTAGTTTAACTTCTGTCTTGCTTTTTTTAAATGACTTTAATAATTTTACAATTTGTACAAAGCACCAAATATCTAATATACAAGCAAAATATAATATTGTTGCAAATGTATTCAACATTGAGAAGTCACACCCTCTGAGATTGAGGCCTAGTTTACACTGTTGTTTACATTATTTGCACCGTTTTCCCATTCTAACATGGCAAACTCTCAAAGTAATCATTGGATGAAAATACAGAGCTGCATAACTTCCGAAGCCAACGTGATTCAAGATGTTTGCTAATGAACCTTTACCCGACACAAACAGGACTAGCTCGGTCAATGTTACAGCTGTTATGATAAAATACGTTAAAGGCTAAATCATTTCTAATATCAGATGATCTTAGTTTAAATCCTTACACGTGGGCTGTTGGCAAAATGTGTTCATTCAAGGAAAGCTAAGGGTTTAATTGTTTTTCTCATTGCCACCCACTGGGTTAGTGTGGGTGTGTTCGTATTTTTTCCCTCGTTTCAAACTGAGGAACAAAACATGCATTTAGCCATTTATCTGGTGTAGTGTTGTTGAAGCCTGATTCTCACTATCTTTTTATGGCTGTTGGCAGACAAGACCTCTTTCATTCAGCTCTTATCTAAACCAGACTGATTGAGGCCACAAAGCCGTAATTTCCTTTGTAAACAAAAAGGAGGAGGTTTTCTTTCCCCTCCGCTCTTCCTGGGGTGCTAATATAAATTTGCATTGAAATATTCATCCTGCTGTGTCCTGTAGATGTATGTTTTTTTTATCTTGACTCCAGAACAAAAAGAAAACACACAACTGTGTTGTTACCACTTCACTGCCCCTCTCCCTCACCTGTAATATGATCCACATTAGCATCCACAACAGCTGAGGAAAGCTCCCGCTGTCTTTGCAGACAGGACTGAGAGCAGAGATAAGCTCACTCTGTAATGAGTGTTCAGCCTCTGTTGGGCAGGGGAAAAAAAGAAGGAAGAGCCCTTCAGAGGCCACTGTGTGAAATCGGTCGCAAAACCGCTCAGATGCACGTGTATTGTTCGGAACGCCAGTCTCTTCCACCTGGACTGTTGTGGTGATGTGATGCTTTCCTGATCGGTGTTATTGTTGCTCCTTACATTCTGCCACCGCTGCCACAGCATCCTCTACCAACCTGCATGCAAATGATCAGACTGCACTTCACATTTTCTGTGTTTAATCTCGTCTTAGTTCATAAAAGGTTGTCCAGAGTGTCCTGTTTTAAAGGACATAAAAAGTGTCTGTCCCTGGTGTGTGGTAGGACCGGTTGTTATTTTGACCACTGAAATGCTTCCAGGTCATTTGACTCGATAAGAAATCTCTCCAGTCTATCCAGCCATAACCTTCATGCCTTATATGACTTCTCTTTCCTTATGTGATCTCCCTTCTCTTTGTCGTGACTCCCCTTGTTGATTGTTAATGCTTCCTGTACAAATCTAAAACGTAGCTCTGTTTGATTTGCGATGACCCATAAAATCCTCTTCCTGCTGCCGTTTTCTGTCCTGTGAGCAGAGGTTACTTTCAAATATTGTGTCCGTGACAGCAAAGAAATATTTCAGCCCAGAGTTCTGGCTGTAATATTAGTTGTTTGCTAAGTTTTTGCGGTCACACAAGCTGGAAATGAGGAATTGATTCATGCACATCTGCAGGACGAAAGGTAGTCCAACTTCTTTAGGAGACAAAGTGCTGCTGTACTCGTAAGCAGAAAAGAAACCAACGTGCTTTCTTGACATCAAAGGCAGCATTGCAATCTCCAGGATGAGAGTGATGACATCCATAGGAGCTTTTATCTTTCACATAGTCTTCATTTTGCAATCTAACAATGCCCCTGGTGCAAACACTTAACCCCTGTAACCATACATAACTCCTCCATTATTACAGCGCTGTCTCCAGATGGCACACACACCCCACCACCCCGACCTCCTGAAGTTGCCCTGGATTTACGCTGTACAGTTATTTTAAGGATCTTTTTTATTTTTAGGGATAGCATCCGGTTTCACGTAAAACAGTAATTGACTCTTCCTCCCCGTGTCGACTGGAAGGCTTTGATCTTTCCTGTACTCCAGTTTTAAACAATTTCCTTTGAATTGCCGTGAAAAAGGAGCAACTGGCTTGTCTTTTATCAGCAGCCCTCTAACAGCACTTTGAAGCCATAATCAACGAACTCTTAAAAAACACAACAGCAAAAAGAGCAAATTTAAAGAAAACCTGCATGTTGATACAATATACTGCCTATGCTTGTATATTTGTAGGCTTTCACAAATTTGGTTTAGTAAAGGAAGAAAAAAGAAGGTTTTTTTGATGAGCTTAAGATTGTTTTTCTCTTAATTAGTTTTCTATATAAAAATCTCTTTAGATCATGTTTACCCTTTTTTCTTTTATGTAGTTTTCTGCGCTCATTCGTTGGAGGGTTGAAAGTACAGCCGGTGACTCAGCTAACTTGTAATTAGTCAAATTTTGCATGATGATGCTTATCTTAACAAGGAAAGAAATAGGGATACTTTGAACTGTTTTTGTGACCGGGACCAGTAATTGGCTCCAGGGCTTATCAGACGCAGATTGGTCACACTCGGTCGCTCAAGGAATCCAAAACTAGAGGCTACAATCAAGACAATTGCTAGACGTGACCTCAAAGGGACTTGTTGGAAGTGAGCTGCGCTTTTATCTCCGGCTCTTTAGGCCAGACTGACTGATTTTGAGGCTGTGTGAGCCGTTGGACTGTAAGCAACCCTGTTTTAATCCTTTCTCTCAACATTAAAAAGGCATAAAAATGACAGCAGTCAAGGTCAAAATGGGCTAAGAAGCACACTTTGAAATCTAACGCTGATAAATTGCTGGGTGTTTGACTGTGCAAAGCATACAGGCTTCTATTGATTTTCCTTCCTCTGTGTGTATATATGTTTACATGAATGAGTGTGATAGCCAAAAAAAAAAAAAAATGGGGGGCAAGAGAAAGCAATATTGTGTTTCATTTAAAAATCCATAGGATATCTCATTACAGCCTCATGATTTTTTTTTAGCATCAGGGTTTAGTAGGAAAGAGGTGGAGCTGGTAGGTAGGAAGACGAATGTGCTTTCCTGTCTCAGATGACGATCTCATCTGTAGTCCATTGTGAACTGGGGTCGGGGGGGGGACCTTAGTGGAGTACTTCCTGGACCATGTGTACCCACTGTTTATGACTTTGTCGGAAAACCTCCACCTGGCTGGAGAAAGTATAAAATGCCAGATTTTGTAAAAGTCTGACTGAGTTGCATCTGTTGAAGACTTAAAGCTGTGAGAAAAGGCACCGATTTTCTAGTGCTAGGCAGAATGACCAAAATTTTTAAAATTTATACTGGGTTTACAGATGATTTTTGACAATAATAAAGTTAAAAGCATGTCTGTGCAAACGACAGTAGCCTAACAACACAAACGCTTTAAACTTTTAATTTTTGTACCACCAGATTTTCATTCAAAACTGTTCTCTTGTGTCTTGCTCTGTCCGCCATTACAAGCAATCAATTTTCCCTGTCGGCTCGCAATGCATCTTGGGGCAGGGTGGGTTGAGAAGGATACACCGGTCCGTCCCTCAAATTGGGGGGAAAGAAGGACACATTTGTGGGTCGCAATTGGAGGAGCTATCAAATTTGGACAGCCTTCGGCGTGTCGCTGTGACTTAATCAGGCTTAGAATTTGTCCTTTGAAGGATGCAGCCCCTGAATTTGGACACAGCCTTTGTTTCTGTGTCAGTCATGGTTTAACAGTAGCATCTGTGCTAACTGTATTTTACCTCTTTCCCTCCACTTCTCTGCAAATTTGGCCATTTTCAGCAATATCCTTGACAAAATTTTACCAGCAACATTTCTTAAGGCCAATTAAAATGGAACTTAATTCAATTACAAAAACATCGTTTAGCAAAAATCGAAAACGGTTTTTGGTATGAATCGGTGTACCAACCAGCTCTAGTACTTTTTGGGTGAAATTTGGCCCACAATTTGCTGTTGGTTAACTAACAACAAGAAGAAAAAAAGGTCTTGCACTCTTAAATAGTTTAAGCTAAATAAAGAAGGGGTTAAGATGGGTTTTGAGGAGCCTACAAGGAAACTGGGACCCCTCATAAAAATTTCAAGACAAGATAATGTCTTAAAAAACAGCAGAATTTGCAATGTAACACTAACTCCCAATGGCTGCCTCGTTTAAGGTTCATGTAAACGATGCAGCTAGTCTGTCAGTTTGAAGACCTTTTTCTTTCACTAGTAAAGCGTTTGCGCTTCTTTCTAAAGAGCACAAAAACAGCAGGTTGTCATCTGAGCCAATGTGGGCACTGTAGTCAACAACTAGAAAAGGTTACCCTTATTCTTGAATCTTGACATTAAGTGATGGTTTTAACCTTTAGACCGACCGCGCTGTGGATCAAATTAACTGAAAAAATCATGCTGTTTCTCAGTATTTTGCTGTCTAATTACTCACTGTGATGTTTATTTTGTTAAATCCCCCTCACACTGTACACTCACACCATCACTACAGCTGCTCTCTGTGTTGCTGTCATCTCAGTGAGCCCATCTTTTATCTTGGACCCTTGGGGAGGCAGATAAGGAGGGGGACTTTGAGTCTCAATCAGTGCTGGGTAATTATCACAGGCGGACGAGGTGAGAGAGGGTTCCCTGTCTGCACTGTCTCCTGTAAACGTGTCCCTCATCGGATACTCAAATCAGGTTTTTAAAGGCACTTCATAACATCCTGTCTGTTTTCCCCGTTTGGATTCAGACGTTGGTTAAAGATCATTTTTACTTGCCAGGTTTAAGGTAGTTTTATTGACAATGAAAGTATTTTTCACTTGTTTTCACACCATACTATGTATTTAAAAAAATGGATATTCTTTTTTTTAATAAAATTTGAATGTCGGCTTGGTAAATCCAGCTGTTAAAATCTGTCATTTTTCTGGATTTATGATCTCAAAAGCTTTGCCAGTTCTTCTAAATAATGAATCATTCAGGCATGATTGATTTTCCATCTTATTACAAAGTGAATGACATTTGTTTCAGAGTGACATTTTTTTTTTTTTAGTGCAAGTCAAGCTGCTGTTTTAGCGTTGGCTCCAGCTCTATCTGTCATGTTGTCACTGGGCCTCTGGAGTCCTGCCATGGCAGCAAACGCACGAGATGACAGAGAGCTGTGAGATTAAAAGTTTGGATAACTCTTCTCTTTTAATCTGCGAGTAGATTCTGTGCCAACACGCACCGGGTTCCCCCGATCACTTTGTCTCTTCATGACTTGACTTCGACGCCCCATTTATTCTCATCTCATTTCATCTACTGCAGCGAGAAACGCTGAGAGAACCAGACTCACCGAGTTGGGTGTCTAATCATAGCCAGATCCTCCAGGCACCTCAAGTATTGTACAGCAGGGGTGGGCACAGATCCGCTAACAGCAAAGCTAACTTTTCATTCAGCGGATTAACATTTTTGCAAACTTTGGAAACTGTTAGTGGACCAATTAGCTTCGACTAAATTCAGTTCTGCAAACTTTTAAGTCTGCTGAGGAAGAAAAAAAGAAGCCCAACAACAATCCCCTCACACATGTAGCTCTGCATGCCTGCTTTTAGTTAGCGGTTATCAGTTGAAGTTAGCTTCCGCTGCCTGTTTAGTGGTTTAGCGTTTGTGAAGCAAAAAGTTTTAGTTAACGGATTGGCTTTAGCAAAGCTAACTGTGGTTGTCTATGCCCATCACTGGGATTTAATTTGTCACATTATCTCTGACATTTTACTTAAGTTTTTAAAAAATTGTCATCTAATTTTGTCTAGAAGTTTAGCCTAATGTTCATTTTCAAAGCAAAGATTTTTGTTTTTGTGAATACCCTCGCTCTGATTTAAAAAAACAACAACATTCTTTTAATAAACAACTTTACTTTAATAAATGTTGCTCCTTTTGTGCGGTACAAACAAACTTCAATTATAGCTCAAGGGCCCAAACGTCTTTCTTCACTAAAAAAATGAATCAAGCCCAAACTTGCAATCACTTTTTAATAAAACTTAAAGACATGTTTATGCTTTGATTAGGACTGTTTTTATTAGACACACACTTGCCACCCTGCATTTTACTCCCTGTTTTTATGTCTTTTATTGAAGCTACGTAGAGTTCCTGTGCCTGGGTCGTTATTATTTCCCTCAGATGCCGGTTGGTGATAGATGGGCAGTGGAGAAAGGGAGTTTGGGGAGATTGGAAGATGAAAGATCCTGTGGAAAATGAGATGGAGAATAGAGGTATAAAGATAAAGGAGAAGGGTGTGTGTAGGGGGGTCGTGTAGGAGGGAAACAGAGACAGCCATTTCCATTAGTGTCATTAAAGTAACCCTGATGCTGAGGGTGTAAGGACAAACAGCAGAGGGACAGAAATAGCAGAGAGGCTGGAGCTCGGCAAATGAAGTGCTGAGGTTTATTACAAAGTGCCTTCCCACCGCCTCCCTTTTTATTCCTGCTAAAAGGAACCTATTCATCTTGATGCGCTGTTAATGATTTTTTATTTTTTACTTTTCTTTACTCGCGACTTATTTCCTCATAGAGGTCTTACATCTTAGGGATCCTTGTTTGAAACAGAGCACGCAGTGTAAAATAAAAAGCTGCCTTACAGTGTTGAATAACAAGACAATCTTGTATGGCTCATTCAGGTTTAAAATCACAATCCCCCACCGAGTGCGTTTACTTTTCCGTCAGCTCCAGGACTTCCTTGTTCAGAGCCACAGAGGGGCTTCTGTTGCTGGAAAACCGTCCTGGATCTTGAGCCGCCTGCCCAGGTCTTGAGAGCCGCTCAATAAGGGACAACAGTCAATACAGCCGCTCTCAGACTGTGGGTCAATGAAGGAGGAGGCTTCCTGCTGAGCCGAAGGGGTTGAGGAGAAGAAAACAGGAGGTCTTTGTGTGGAACGCAGATCCTAATCTACTCCTCTGCAATTATACCCAGGGTTAGGGAGCTGACTTTGTGATCTTCTGCACAAATTGTGAACTGTATCCATGCTGGCACAGAAACAGAGCAGAAATTGATTTTTGTTGTAGATTGCGTGCCACAAAAAATAAGTGTACCAGCAGCTTCCTGACTTGGCCAAAACCAGGCAGCCCTCAGCTTTCCAATCCACCAAACCGAGAGGTTTCTACATCTTTGGCCTCCGGTCTGAATGCATAAATTCACCTCCCTGTCACAGGAGGCTCCGGTCTTTCAATCTGCTTCTCTTGGCAGAGTGGAGGAGAAAGTGTGAGAACCGGTGCAAGGCAGCGTATCGGGCACCACCTCACGCTGGACTCCCAAAACCTTTTATGACTGCTGAGAAAAGTGGGTTTGGAACAAAGGTAACAGCCCGTACTTATCAAGCCGACAACCTCATTTTCTAGCCCCATGCTCTCTGCTCCCTCATTCTCGATGGTTGCCCCGGTGTGTGTGTGTGTGTGTGGGAGGGGGGAATTCCTATTTTTCAAGCACAACTGGGCAGCTGCGACATCGAATAGATTAGACCTCTTGCACTGTGATGTCGTTTCAGACTTCCAACTTTCTTCTTTACCAGTAACGCCACAATTAAATCTGCATTGATTTTGTTTTAATAATAGCCCAGGTCAGATACGCAGGTACAACTGATTATCTTTGGGAGTCAGTCTCATTCAAGATGGTGGCCACAGCTGATCGACCTTAGCAAACACAGAAATGGCAAGAACAAACACAGCAGGGCTTAAAGTCGCAATTTCCATATTGCTTTATATGCTTCAATGTCAATTTTACAACGAGAAATACAGAAATAATTCATTAGTCTCTGTGAATATTTTTTAGATATGTACAGTGTGTGCAGAATTATTAGGCAAATGAGTATTTTGATCACATCATTTTTTTTATATATGTCCTACACCAAGCTGCATAGGCTTGAAAGCCAACTACCAATAAAGTAAATCAGGTGCTGTGCATCTCTGTAATGAGAAGGAGTGTGGTCTAATGACATCAATACCCTATACAAGGTGTGCTTAATTATTAGGCAACTTCCTTTCCTTTGGCAAGATGGGTCAGAAGAGAGATTTGACGGACTCTGAAACCTTGAAATTGCCAAAATTTTAAAGCGTGATCACCAAACAATCTAGTGTTTCATGGCAAATAGCCAACAGGTTCGTACAAAGCGTGTTGACAAAAGCACAAAATAACTGCCCATGAATTGAGGAAATTTCAGTGTGAAGCTGCCAAGATGCCATTTGCCACCAGTTTTGCCATATTTCAGCGCTGCAACATTACTGGTGTATCAAAAAGCACAAGGTGTGCAATACTCAGGGACATGGCCAAGGTAAGGAAGGCTGAAAAACGACCACCTTTGAACAAGAAACATAAGATAAAATGTCAAGACTGGGCCAAGAAATATCTTCAGACTGATTTTTCTAAGGTTTTATGGACTGATGAAATGAGAGTGACTCTTAATGGGCCAGATGGATGGGCCCGAGGCTGGATCAGTAAAGGGCAGAAAGCTCCACTCTGACTTAGACGCCAGCAAGGTGGAGGTGGGGTACTGGTATGGGCTGGTATCATCAAAGATGAACTTGTGGGACCTTTTCGGGTTGAGGATGGAGTAAAGCTCAACTCCCAGACCTACTGCCAGTTTCTGGAAAACACCTTCAAGCAGTGGTACAGGAAGAAGTCGGTATCGTTCAAGGAAAACATGATTTCCATGCAGGACAATGCTCCATCACATGCATCCAAATACTCCACAGCGTGGCTGGCCAGTAAAGGTCTAAAAAAAAACCCACTCCAACTTCCAAAAATATTAGGCTTTGATATTTATGAGTCTTTTGGGTTGATTGAGAACATAGTTATTGTTCAACAATAAAAAGAATCCTCTCAAATACAACTTGCCTATTAATTCTACACACATTGTTTTTTCTTGCTCATATAAACAGATATGGTAAACTAACGTTTTTGAGAAATAAAATATCTGAAAATGAAGCAGTAGCACAATAATAATTGTTCTAAATATGGTGGGCAAACACAAAACCTGACAAACTGCAAGGATTCAAGTAAAAAAAATTCTGAGCCTGAAACGTTTTTGTGGTGATGACACGAATGAAATCAAAACATACTGTTGTTCTTTCCAATCTGTGAAAATCTGCAAAAATCCTATCGTTACATTACACAGAATAAATGGGGACAGTGGGGTATTTGCCTCCATACATCAGAGCCTGAGGCAGATCAGTTGTATTGCAAGGGCAGGTAATACAGTAATATATTTTTCCCGACATAGCCCTTAGAGGGGTCCATAGTTTGTTGATTCTATTTGTGGTTAACATTTTTTAAACTCTGTACAAAGTCGCTGTGTCATCAACGTTCTTTCTGTAATAAACCTGTAATTCTGCAGCCAGAAGGGAACACGGATCATGTATCATCACCTCACTTTCTTTTTCGCTCAGCCAACGGACCATTGCCAACACAAATATTAAGTCAATTTGACAAATATTTGAGTTAAAGTTGAGTATGATTGTAGCTTAGAGTCATCACCAAAACATATTCAGAGCAGTACTCATTGCACATGTTCTTTCTGTTAATTTTTTGGAGTCAACCCCGTTTAGCGAAATACCTGCTGAACTGCTGGATGGATTTAAACGAACCTTTTTAGAAAGTTTTCAATGAATACACATTTACTTCCATGCTGGTGAAGTCAGTTCAATTCTAATTGGCTGCTACTGCTAATCAAAGCAAAGACTTATTAAATCTAGTCAATGCAAAAATGACTATTACTCTGTGAATTTTACAAATGTTGAGCTGAAAATTGATGTTGCAGTTGCTGAGCATCATTCATATCACCTGCTCTGAGGGCGACCACTCGCGCTTTTAATGTTTGAACAAAACCTGAATTTCTGAAGAAGATTTTAGTTTGAAAGTAAGCTGTAGGCAGAGTATAATATACATTTCTTAAAAGAATGCCAAGCTGCTAATTAGTACTTTTATGAACCATGGGTGAGAATTTGTTTTTAGATTTTTTTGGCGGGTTGTAAAAAAACAAACCTTGCTCTATATGTAAAACATGGACATGAACACACAAAAAAAGTTTTTCTAACAAATCAGATTTTATTTTTTTTACAGCTTCAGATTATTTGTGCTTTTCATTTTCTTTCTATCCGCATGGTTTTTGGTTAACAATTTATCTGAATTCCGATGTTCGGGAACACTCACCCTGGTGAGTTGTAGGTGAACACTCCATAATGCATCAGTGAAACGACGCTGGTGCTGAAGGAGTTCGTTAAAAATGTATTTTTATTTTCTCCCCGGGCGTACAATTCTCAGCGTCGTTAGTTGACAAAAGTCAACTTTCTTTGCTTGGAGATCAAAGTTGAACCGTGATTTTCTTCTGTGACAGTGATGTCAGTCAGAGGCTGCAGAAAGACTTCTGTCTCCCCCCCTGCTGAGATCCTGGCCTGATTTGTTTCATTTAACCTGCCTGTTCATCTTCCTCTGCCTTGTAGCCGAGAGACAGTTCAAGCTAGTTAACCTCTTTAATATTAACTATAGATGGCTTTTCTGACTTAATGAAATAGAGTTTGGATAAAGTTCAGAAAGTTAAAAAAATATCTGGAGGTTTTTGTGTCTCCCACCTTAGAAACCTCATGAGGGATGAGTTGAATTTTGATGCCTGCTTTCAGAAAATGTGCTTGGGAAAACTTGATTTACACTACAGTAAACCTGATTTTATTTTCAGCTAGTGTTTTTTCTTTTCATCAAAAATATTTGTTCTGTTTGTGCCTAGTGAATCATTCCTTCCTGTGTTGAGGCATCTGGACTTTGGCCAGTACTGACTGCATCACTGCCAGTGGGCATGGAGGGGTAATAACTGGGGACCATTTTTTGAATACACACCTACTTGTGGGGACCAACTGTTCCTTATGAGGACATAGCTCTGGTCCCCATGGGGACAAATGCCATTGGTGGGTAAGGGGGTCAGGGTTAGGCTATAGAAATGAATGGAAGTCGATACAAAGTCCCCATGAAGAAAAAAGTACGCATTTGTGTGCGTGCAGGTGTATACCTGGTTTTGGTTATTTTTTAGGAACTTTTCTGGTATATACACCTACCTTGTCCGCACCACTAGTCTTTTTGAGGACCCAAGACCAGTCCTAATATAATGGAATGCCATTTTTTGATCAGTGATTGAGTTAGGATCAGAGACTGCAAAAATGAAGGGAAGTCAATACTTGGTCCTATTAAGGATAGAAATACAAAGTGTCTGTGTTTGTATGTGGTTTTTGTTACCTTTTTAGAACCTTTTCTGATATAAACACCTACCTTGTCAGGATCAGTAGTCCAGGGTTAAGACTAAGGTGTGTAGTGCGGGGGTTAAGGTTAGTTATGTATTCGGGGGGGGATTAGTTTTAGGGTAAGGACAAGGGTTAGGCTGCAGAAATAAATCAAAGTCAATGCACGGTCCCAATAAGGGTAGAAATACAAACTTGTGTGTGTTTTTGTCTGCAGTCTTTCTTTGGTTGTATTGATATATGTTTTTAAGGGAAATGGTTGTAGAGGGGAGATAATGGGGCTGTTGTGAAAAGGCAGGTAGCCTCCCCATTATCCCCTCTCACTCCTGGCCTGTTATTGCCCTGATCTCATGACAGCGGATGTCATGTCTGCGACCTGAAACATATGGTTTGCCATTTTGTCTGTAAGTCGAGCTGAAAGCTAAGCCCTCCCCCCACTGTTTTTGTGATGAGAAGAAAAAGCGGCTAAAAGCAGCTGTTTTGCCTCTGATATCGGCTGCTACAAGAACTTTAGGTCCGTTCAGTCGTCTTCTCTTATTGAGATTGACTGAAAACCCGTTTTTTTGGGTGACTGGAAATGATTCAAGCCTTGGCGGGGGCGAGTGGTTCTGTCCAACCAAGCCACCTACAGTTCCAGCAGCGTAAAGCAGAGATGATTAACCGTACTGTAGTCCCTTCGGTTTGCATGGGTGAAAAATTCTCCCCTTTCTCACTCTTACTTTACTCTCTCTCTCCATCTGTTATGTACACCATCAGTGAAATACATTTTCAGCCCAACATGTACAAAATACCACTTCTCTTGAATGTATTGATTTCTTGAAATCAGTCTTCTGATTTAAAGCCACTCTGCTTACTGCTGAGTTGATTTTATTTTGGTGTTCTACCTCTGAATGTATTCTATATTTCATACTTTACTGCTTAAGTCGGGCAAGAGAGTAACTAATGAAGTTTTGCCATCCAGATATTTTTGCTTGACTTGCATTTAGTGTTTAGATGCACATCCTTGTGCTCCAGGTGTACAGAAGCACAGCAAAAACCCGTCTGGCTTTAAGCTAAAATAGCCGAGGTCCTTCTCTGTCCACTTGGATGCACCGACAGCTCTCCTCCTCTTCGTGATTCTGGTGTTACCCGTCTATTTATGAAGGAGATGATTGCTCAGCTGTGTTTCCTTACATTTATTCCCTGATGTAAATGTGGGAAATTTTCTATTTAATTCAATTTATTTTTCTTGCCGTAATTGTTTGTGCTTTTAACGCGACCTGAGGACAAGCAGCCTCCTGTAATAGACCTTACATCACGTTGCTTCTCTCTGTGCAGCTCACACCAGGGACACAAGTGGAGAAATTACATCCTCGCAGTTAAACGGCCGAATAATTGGCGTAGCATCGCTCTTTTCTTTTTTTTTGTGGGCTCCACGTTCTCTCGCTCTCTTGTCTCCTCCTTCCCCTAGAGACGTGACATTTTCTTTAGAGTGCAGGCATATTTTTAACCGCATTTAACACCCAGACCCTTTTTTTTCTTTTTTACTCAGAGTGCTGAAGTTACTTAAATATCTTAATAATTTTCTATTTTTACAGCTTAACACATCCCTGCAGAGCTGTTAATTGGTGTTATTTATCTAAACAGTACCAGTCTGTGGCTTTAAGGACAGGAGAGCTTGAATAATGAATGAGAACAAATTCAAAAACAAATTGTGCTTTCTTTTGACTTTGGCCCAATCCAGGTTCTCAGGTTTGCTACATATGCTCATGGAAAGGAAACCCACGTTTCTTCACTCTGCTATACTTAAATTAAAGCTAGACATGATCTTTAACTTGCCAGAGTGGGCTCGACGAGGTTAAATTTTTCAGCTCCTCTCACTGGATTCCACTGTGGCTTTGGTTTCATGATAAAATGGTTTTTGGTGGCTCACAGGCTGAAAAAATGCAATGAAAACAAAGACTTTTTAACATTCTGGTATTGTTTTGGGAGTATTTTGTTGAGTGAATTATTGTTTCATTTTCAGAGAGGTTCCTACAATATACTGTTTAGGTGACGTCTGGTTTTTAGAGTTCAAGTAAATGTTTATCAACTAATTACAGCTAGTCTGAGTTCCCTGTACAGATGCTTCACACAGATTGTTGATCATCCAGTTTCTGTTTTTTTCCCCCAAAATGTTAAAAAACCATGAGCACAGACAAACCTAACCATTTGTTCACCTTTCTTTTCTCTTCTTTCTTTGGTGTTCAGGTTCAGCAGCGCAGCCCTTCAGCCCGTTCTGGTTCACGGTGGAGCCCCAGGACACTCTGGCCATTCGGGGGAACGCCGCTCTGCTCAATTGCTCGACGCACAGCGACGCTGCCACGCCGGCACGCATTGAGTGGAGAAAAGACGGCACGTTTATGAGCCTGGTTTCGGACGAGCGGCGGCGCATCCTCCCCGACGGCTCGCTCTTCTTCGCCCACGTGGTCCACTCCAAGCACAACAAGCCGGACGAGGGCACCTATCAGTGTGTCGCTACAATCGACAACCTGGGCTCCATCTCCAGCCGCACGGCGCGCCTCTCCGTCGCAGGTAAGGCCTGCCAGGTTACAGAAAAAAATGCTTTTAGGAGCCACTAATGAAGGTGCTTCACCTTGAATCCCACTGAAGGAAACTGTTCAGTGAAAAGGCTGATATCACAAAATAACAGCGACACTCATTTCTCTTCAATTTGTCATAACCTTGATCTACTTAAGATTTGGGACTGCACATTTATGTGATAAATGCACACAAGTGCAAATATGCATAGTTTTATTAGTAGTGTTTCCTTACTGTGATTTTTATTCTTTAATGGTTTTGTTGTCTCTTCACCTTTCAAACGTCTGACTGCATCTCCTCACCAGATAAAAGCTTGTTCGAGAACCAGGTTTTTATTTCTTTATTTTTGTTCTTCTATTACTTTTCCACCAACGTGACCTTGTTCAGCTTCAGGAACAGCAAGTGACGTGGGATTATAAGGTGTTTTGAGTCAAGCCATGCCCTGAAATTCAATTTGGAGCTGGAGGAGCCCCAGAAAGCATTTACTGTGAGCTTCCTGCTCAGCCAGGCTTTAAGACACCCGAGAGAGAGGCCTCTTGTTGACAATGGGTCTGCACGTTCTAAGCCTTTCAGACAGTGATTGCCTGTGTGAAGTTACTGTATGGCTGTGATTATCTTTAGTGTCGTTGGCTTTTGAATTTCGAGCAATATATTGGCATCTGAGTGCCAACAAAACCCAAACAAACTGCAGCACAGATTAAGTTTTATCTGGTCTCTTATTAGTCCCAAGGTTTTCCAAAGCCTAAACTCTTGTTTCCTTCTCCTACAGAGCAGCGTTAGTGGATACGACACAAGATTTCTCCAGATATTAGATATTTTTTTATTTTTTATTGCTGTTCGTTTCACTTCATTTCTGTATTTTTTTTGTTATCAATAATAATGAATTCTAGCTGTGAATACCTTCATGTTGTCTCTTCAAAACAAATCTTATTTTTTATTTTTCCTGGTGCCTGTGAAGTTGACAAATTTCACATCAAATAGAATCCTGAGTTACATCATGGTCTGCTTTAAAAAGAACTGCCAATACTGCAGGGTGTTTTTATGAACAAAACTAAAGGTAGTCGCTTGTATGCAGAATTGTTTTCTGCCTTTTTCGGTACGTTGACACACTTAAGATGTGTGCATGTGTCCTAGAGCGCACAATGCCCCTCTCCTTCTTGATGAGTCATACAAACTTTGTGATAAAGACACAAGTCTAGTATTCAAGGATCTAAAGTTAGGATCTCATAGGGCTGCACCTGCTAAAGACTATTTAGTGTCTTGAAATTGAGGGGGAAAAAAGCCCCAAATGCTCTTTCACAGGACAGACCAGACCGGGACATAGACACCTTCTGACCGCCTCTGTGAGATTTCTGAATCTACCGAGGAGATAAGAAGGGTTGGAGCCAGCCAACCTCTGCCTCATAAGGTGAAGTAGTAACAGAGGCAAAACAGCTGACGTGAAAATGTTAACCTGTAACCTACTGTATCGAGGATGCTTTTGTACAAGAAGTAAAACTGTGCTAAAGTTAGATAGTCTTATAAGTCAAAAGATTCCTTGATCAAAAAATTTAACGAGCTGCCAGCAAATCAAAACAGTATGTGACACAATATATCTTACCGTCAGCACGTCTGTCTCAAAGTTTGTGCGATCAGCCGGTAAATGGACTGTACTTATATAGCACCTTTCTATCCTACCAGGATACTCAAAACACTTTCTTCTACAATCTGGGCCCTCATTAACCCCCTCCACACAGCACTCTGTCTCTCTACGAAGCTAATCAGAATAAATCCTTCTGTAGAGACTAATCAGAGCTTTAGGTCAAACGATGGGACTTATCAGAGGCAGGTTCAGTGTCTTGTTCAGACACGTGACTGAATAGCGGAGGAGTCGAACCGCCAACTCTCACATTGGAGGACAATTGCTCCAAGCACTCAGCCACAGCCTCCCGGTCTTCAGATTAAACAACAGCAAACAGATTTATTACAGATGGAATATGTTGCACAGTTCAAACAATTAAACACAAAGAGAATCGATAAACTGAGTTAATCCATGTTTTTCAAAACAGTCTGAGGCAGACGTCGGTAAAACATTAAATGCTTTGTGCTCCACGTCAACACAGCTGAATGTGAATGAATGGGTGATTAACAGGCTTTTGCAGAACTTGAAAAGATAATTAAGTTACTGAATCCCGTGCGTTGCAGCAGATAAACCAATAGAAGTTGCAGGATAGCGGCCCTTGAAGACCCGGATTGTTCACCCCTGTACTATGGAATCTGTATTTTCTGTTTTTACTTGTTTTCTTACAGCAGCAGAATTGAGTTTATGTAACCAGGTCCGCAGCACAAATCTTACCTGTTTGTGAAACACGGAAGGGATTTGTTTTGCTCCAGTTGCACGATATGTTCTTCCATCAGACACGGCTGCAGCCTGTGAGAGCTGCCTGGGTCAGCCGTGATTTAGATGCAGTCAATTTCTTTTTGAAGAAGGGAGCTGATGAAATCTGTCAGCTATTATAGACCCATACACAGTTATGACGACTTTCTGTTCACATAAAAATTAATCGTCTTAAAACGTTTAAGCGTTGTACTCAAGCGCACGTGCCTGTCAGGTTCTGCGTAGACACGCATGCAGTGTGAGGCACTTACGTGTCTCCAGCTTGCTGGCAGTTGGATAATAAAAAGGTTAATTGCGGTGTAGAGAGAGCAGGCCATTAGGCCCGCCATCAGACCCAGGAACAACGGCGCAGGCTGGGTCGGAGTGGGCGTGACCTCGCTGATGTAATGACAGGATGAGTCACGCCTGGTTGCCGTGGAGGGAAGCAAATCTGACAAAAACCAGGGATTGATTGCTGGGAGAAACGTTTCTCGTTCCTCCTGAGGAAACTCCTCCACATTCACACGTCGACACCTTCGCTGCATCCTCTCTCATTCACGTCTTCTCTTTGTAGCTGCTTCTTCCCAGTTTGTTGGACAAAACGCACCACAAAACCTCAGGTATAGAAAGGATAGTTGCACTTTGTTTTATGTCGCTTGAAACGGTCTGTTCAGGAACAGTTAATGTTGCCATGGTGATCTCTCCCTGTAAAAGGTGCTCCAGCTATGTGACACCAAAAAATCCCAGAGCAGAACCTGAAGATTCGCTTCTAAGCTGGTAATTGTAGGAAGGCTGCAGCACTCAGCTGGCTTGTTTTTCCTTCGTCAAAGAGCGATTACAGACCCATTAAACGTCTCTTCCTGTACATTGTTTCAACTTTCCTCTGATGGCTTCTAAGTTTCTGCGCAGGACCACAGAACAGGAATCAGTATCTACACGGATTGCAAGTTTTCTGTAAAAGTTGTTGCAAACGGTGATTAAGATTAGAGTATTATTGTTTTTAGCATGAACCAATATTTCCACCTTCTGTTTTTGGAGAACTGCATGCACCATGTTTCAGGTAGGATGAGTACCGGTAAACAAAAGTAATGTTATTAAAGATTCAGCAGTGTTTGTGATGTTTATACCATTAACATACATTAAAGCTGGGATCCAGGAACTTGAAGCTGGAATTGTTCCCACAGGATGGTCCCAAGGCAAGTTTTAAGTACTGCTTCCTCCACCCGAACATTATTAAGTGTTCTTCTGATTGCATTAAAATAAATAGTGATATGTTGACGAAAAGGTATGCTGAAAATGGGCTCCGGTGTTTTCATCATGTTATGGAAGCCTTTGTTCTTTATAACACTAAGGACGGTGGCAACTATGGCGTTTGCTAAACTACAACACAAGAATGAACCGCTGGAATGAAAGTTCACGTTTTAAGCTTTAATGAAATATCGATACAGTTCTTTTGAAAATCGATACAGCATCGGGAAATGAAATATTGCGGTGTTTCAGTGTATTTCCATTTTCTTGCACTCCAAGTATTTTCTGTCTATTTTGTGTCTCTCCAACAGTCGCGGTCCAGTGCGATACAACCCACCACACTGGGTTCACATAAAACAAGAATTGGATCTGTTGAAGATGCACTGAACGATAATTGGTCGTTAGGACAGTTGCTTTCTTTTTTTTCTTTTTAAATTTGCACATCTTTGAAGTCGGGCTTGTGTGCATGTGGACGTGTCTCATTTGCTCTGGCTTTGTCAACCAGTCTGTGTGTGTTTTGGCCCGCGTGTGCACCCAGTCAGATACTGTGGAAACACAAGGCAGGCCTGGATGAAACGGAAGGAGAGCGTGTGCCCCAGCGCTGCACAATCTTCCGAATTCAGTTGGTGTCTCTGAGCGAGGGGTGGGAAGGGGAGGGAGAGCGAAATTACATAGTGGAGAACGAGGAGCGGTGTGCGTGGTGGTAGCCGGGACACGGAGCGAGACGCGAGTAATGAGAAATCCCATCCGAACTGTCTGCTGTTCTCCCACAAAGCCCCCCTCCCCCCATCCTGCCACCACACTTTGAACTCAGCTCTCTGAAAGAACAATGGAGGTGAGCCCCACCTCGCTGCCGCTTAACAGGGAAGCCCCCAAATGAAAAACAAAATTGGAGAATTATTTTCCTTCCATCTCTCTAATTATCTGTGAGTCTCTTTGTCTTGTTTCCCTTCTGAGCCCTCTACATTTTCAGGACATTACCACTCAAATACATCAGTTTTTTTCATAGTTCATCTCTCTACCTTTATATGTGCTCCTCCTACTTTCATTGTTTCAGACTTCCGCTGCATAAGAAGACGACAGAATCCGCCAATCCCTTTCCTCTGAGAACATCTAGTTGTCTCTCCACGTAGCAGCAGGAACAGAGCAGTAAACAGGGCTCAACACGCATGTCTCATGTATGTCACCTTGTACTTAAGTCCTCTCATCCTTGGAGTCGGACGCTCTTCGGAGGACTTAAGGTTGTCGGCGGGGTCTTTAATCCCTGTTTTTTTATGTGTTTTAATCTGTTTTTGACTGGGGGCGTTCTGACCCCAGAGACATTGTGGCTTCAAACCTTGCAAATAAGGATTGTGTTCTAGAGTATGAAAAGCCCCGTGTGGCACGGTTTCACACATTTTGTTGAACATGAGTTGATATCTTAAGTCCCCCA
>JAVKLF010000038.1:20134507-20147457 GCA_034783495.1 Millerichthys robustus
CACACACACACACACACACACACACACACACACACACACACACACACACACACACACACACACACACATATATATAAGCGTTGCCAAGGCTACAACCACATTCAGTCCAACAACTCAAAAGGCTCTTCATGGAAATAACACAGCATGATATTCTTTTTATTCTGGATGGAGAGGCCTTCTTCCTTTAAAAAAAACCTAACCATTATTTTCTTCTGCTTCTCTATAATGAATCTTTTGGCGTTCAGACTGTACACATCAACAGGTTCTTTCTTTTTAATTTGAATCTGATTGTTTCCAACATTTCCAAAATGATTCGGTGTTGAGATAAAAAGTTGGGAAACGGCAGCACAAACAGCCTGTGGATCCAGGTTTTTTAAATTAGTGTCGTGCATCTCCAGCTTTGAGGCCAATTAACATAAACCATCGAAGATAAAGTCATCACAATCCAAAAGTGTGTGTGTGTGACTTACTGTGTTTCTGTGTTTAAGAAGTCATGGTAGTTCAGCGTTGATTTTATTGACCTCTGCAATAGTTTGGAAAACATCCCGAATTAGACATGTTGATTCCTCCGGGGCGGTTATGTTTTCTTATTTTCTTTATATTTGGTTTTACTTGAGATTTATTTATGCTTGACTCAGATTCAGCAACAAGTTCAAGGATCCGTCTGTTTGTTTTCCCAACTGTGATTAACCACTAACAATTATAAAAAATGTCTGCACTTAAAAGTGAAATAAAGTGGAGTAATTTCAATGTTTTCGGTGCAATAGTTGTGCAAATTGAATTATGAGGAGATGGTTTTCTTCCAGTCTAAAAATATTGTTTTAAATTTGAATAATTTTGCAATTTCTAGTGCTTTTGTTGCTTTTATCTTTACACTGTCTGAGCTACTTGTTATTCGCCTGACTTTTAAATCAGTTGTTTACATTTTCCACATTGTTTTGTTTGTTTACAGGTATTCCCAGGTTCACCAGCCAACCCTCGCCAGCCTCCGTTCATCTCGGAGACAGTCAGGTGATGGCATGCGAGGTTAACTTCGAGCTGGTGCCTTTCACCCGCTGGGAGAAGGACCGACAGCCGCTGGAGCTGAGCGCCAGGCTGACGCAGCTGCCTGGCGGGGCTCTTGTTATCAGCAACGCCTCGGAGGTCGATGCTGGTCTTTATCGCTGTCTGGTGGAAAACGTAGGCTCTTCCAAGTCCAGCGATGAGGCCCAGCTCCAGACCATACCAGGTAAATCAGGACCACCTGCTCAAAGTTTGATGTATTGTTCCTCAGTAACAAGTATTTGTTTTTGGCTCAGCGTGTATGGAACTTATTAGGTTTGTGTATCTCTTGGTTTGTGGCTGATAACTTGACCAATGATTTGATTTATTAAAAGTACAGGGTGATTTGAAAGTCTCTCAGCTTTCAAGGTGGCGGTCAGGTTCCAGACATAACCTAAAAGATAGGCCTCCCTCACCCGTTACTTGCTGGGGTGTTCGGATATTTCATTTTCCCTGAAAGAAAAGGGTGTCCTGAGTCTTTTGACTCACCGTGTACCAGAGAACAAAACAGTACAAGACATTTAATCACAATTATGTGTTTAACATTATTACAGAAATGTTTTAATTTATATTCAATAAAATATACGTTAAACATCTGAAAGTTTATCCACATGATCAGGGTGAAGCAAACTTTCAGCTTTTGTTGCTGTTCATACCGGAGCTGCTGCAGTTCTCCTCCTGAACAACAGGTGTCACTGATGAAAAACAATATTGCTAAAACCGCAGGAAGTGTAATGAAAAGAACGGTCTGCTCAAATAAATTAAGAGAAAGGACTCATTCTATACTATTAACTCTATAGTAAAGCTAAACTTCATACAGGTACACAGTACTCACAGCCAAAAGCGGGCTAACGTTCCTATAAACTGGTCCAAGTACAAGTTTAAGTTCCTCTATGTAAACAAACAGGACTTTGCCCTCCCAAAAAATTTAAAAAATTGATAGTTTGTGACCTTATTGTGCAGTAAAATAAAGTCAAAATATACTTCAGAATATCATTTGAATATAAAATGCTGTGGGTTTTTTATTATTATTGTTTTGGTTGAGACTTTTGTTCTTTTTGTGGTATTGCTCATGCTTAGCACTTAGAGACCTGCCTGAATGGATGAAAAATGGTTTAATGCTATAAGGAGTGTCTGATTCCCATTAGAGCTATAAGCAACGCAACCATAATTCAGCTGTTGCACAAAAGGAGGCTGGATTCCATTGTGGCAGGGTCTCATCTTGCTCCTCTAGAAGTTTTATTTAGAGTTGTTAAACACCAGGCTCCATCCAGCGCAAAGAAGATATTAGAGGCCGTAACTCAGACTTCAACAAGACCCCTGTGGGGTTCTTCATCCTCTCTATGCCTCCTCTGAGGATGTGTGTTGGCCTAGCAAATAAATGGGTGCATACAGGAGGTAAACTCATAAATCTGTCTGAGGAAATTAAATGAAAATGAGTTTGGAACCAGATAAATAGGCTACATAAATAATTTTTTTGCAACACATGAGCCATCAGTGGGTATTTCCACTGAGAGACAATAAATGAGCCTTTCATACTTTTTGTACTTTTACGTCAATTCACTGAGCTTTTTAAATGTGTGATTTAAACAAGAAAATGTAGATGAATAAAGAAAATATCTTTTCAATAAAGGCCTTTTTATTGGCTGGATCATTTTAACCGTCTGTTTATTGTAAGCTATAACTCATGCAGTTAGTTAGAGCTGGAATGATGCTCTGAACCCCTACAAAAACTATGTTTCAGTTAGATATTACTCATCTGAGACTTCCTGGTTCAGGTTTTAGAACTTGCTGTTCATCCCACAGGGTGTCTTTTAAACATCGGTGGGCACCGTTCCACTAATCCGCAAACAGCTAATAGCAGAGTTAACTTTTCATTTGGCCGATTAGCATTTTTGCCAACTTTAAAAACCATCTGTGAACCATGTAGCCTCTGCTAAATTAAGTTTTGCTAACTTTTTGTCATGCACCTTGTGTGTGTAGCATCTGTAGCATTTTTTGATTTAACTGCCGTTGGTTTCAACTGTGTTTGGTGGATGCAGAAACGCTTTTTATGAGCTTTTAGCCAAGATGTTTAGAGTTCAGCTGAGCTAGATGTTCAGAGTTAGTTGAACTTTGCTCCCCACTCATTCACAGCCTCAACCTACACTGTTTTTGACCCATTGCAGAAACTGGAGAAGAGAGGAAGCCGGAGTTTCTGGTACAGCCGGTTTCTGTGACCAAGCTGCTGGGTGCCAGTGTGTTGCTGCCCTGTGTGGTCGCTGGTTTTCCTGCACCTCACATTCGATGGATGTTTGGAGACAAACTGCTGGTGGAAAGGTATGAACATGGTTTCTGGCTGTAGACCTTTTCTTTTGTTTGTTTTTGCGGGCAGTAATGATTCTGCTTGTGTCTGAGTGCATGTGTTCATGTCATATAAGCAAAATATCACATGAAGCGCCTGAACTTTAGTGAAACGTTTAGAAATTAATCATGAGATGCTCACGTTCCATTGAAAAACTACTGGAGTCAACCCAAATTAAGATGGCTTCCACAGTTAACCATCCTAGGTCAACACAAAAAGTGCTGTAACAGTTTTGCAGATATTGAACTCTGTTATGGTGTGGTAGTAGGTGAGAGTTGACCCTAACACATACTCTGAGAATTTAGGAACTTCTGGTCCATGTGTTTGTCCTGCTGCCTGCCTCGGGAGATGTTAATGCTTCTCTGCCACTGCTACCCCAAGAGCTCCAAATGGAGAGCTGGATTTGCAAACCAAGATACTTCATCTGGGGACGTCGAGCCGCCGGGTCACCCGCTGAAGGAAAGTTCACAAATACAGAGCTGGGATAGTGTGTCACAGCTCCTGTGCTCTCACTCCTCTGGTTCTTATTAGCAGAGGCAGCGCTGCTGGAAAATCCTGGGAGAGAAAACACGCTGAACGTGGAAAATTTGATTCTCGCCAATTAAGAAGGCACATTGTTTACCTTATCCCCGTGTGCCGGTCCTTCAGGATAATAAGACTGCAACTTGTGGTGTTGGTGAAGGGGTTTAATAAAAAAAAAAGACTGAAACTGAGCTCATTTATCTAAATCTACCACTTCTGAATGGGACTTTTTGCCTTAAAGTGAAATTAAAAGAAGGGTTGTCACACTGTTAACCACGAGACTTCGGTGTAGCATGAGTGTGAATGTTATTAGACTGTTGAGCCGATTGTTCAAAGCATGGCTCCACATCTCAAGTCTAATGTCTTTAATAGCTGTGGAATTGGCTGCAAGTGTTCTGACCTCCAAAGGGAGCTGGCTAAAACGGTACTTGTTAATCTACCTCGTATTAATTAGAAAATAACATCCGGTCTGAATACCCCAGCACCACCACAGTGGTGTGGTGGTGTAGGTAATTAGCAAGCATACTGAACAGTCTGGGATAGCTTGGTGATACTGACGAGGGCTGAAATAGCTCCTGCCTTAGGAGCAGAAATGAATGGTGTGGCTAATGCGTTTCTAAGATTTCTCTGTGATTTTAATACAATATTGTCAATTAAAAGAACACCATTGGAATTTTCTTTCATCGCCTCTCACAATGCTGCGAAGACATTACGAGCGAGCGAGAGGAGCTGCTGTCAATTAGACACACTGAAACTGAGGCAGGAAATCTGAAAAGACTGTCTGATGGGTCTGTGGTTGTCAGAAGTAGAGATGCTGAAGCTGTGTACACGAGATGAAAGTTGATGAAAGTGTGGGAGCTAGCAGCTGACGACAGGGCTTGGCATAAGCTCCTTCCACCGATGCTTCAACTGCAGGTGTCTCTTGTTTTTCTTGAGTATGAATTCAGTGAAACACCAGCGTCATGTTTTTTATCATCAGACACATGAAGTTCTGGTGTACTACACCAATAAAATTAAGTTCAGTATACCTTTGTACTCAATAAAATTGAGTTATACAATATTATCCACCAGTAAGAAAACTTACTATTTCCCTTTGTGTGTATCAGCAGACTGAAACACTTTAGGTTCGGTTTCACTAACAGAGTTTGATCTGCTTTTAATATCCAGTAGGTTTTTCTAACGGAGAAGAATGTGTAAATCCTAACTGTCGGGCAGAAACCTTGTATCTTCAAATATATATTTTTTTTTTAGGAAATGAGGGAAGTGCCTTTCTTTTTAATCAAATAAACTGTATAGTCACAAGTTCACAAGCTCTTTTAGAGTACTTTAATTAAATTGTTATGCATAAAACCACAGCGAGATGTGGAGAGTGACCAGTAGAGTTTCTTTACACACAAACCTAAAAATAGCTTTTATAGAAATTGAGGAAGAAGGTTTTTGCCCAACAGAATTAAAACACTGATTTATTTTTAAAGGTAATTTAGTTATTGGGTTTTTTGGTGAATTAGGATGACATTCAATAGTTATCAATGCAGTTTGAGTGCAAACATGTTAAACTTCTTTAATAAAATACAGCACAGGATTTAATATTTAACTGCACCAGAACTTGTGTTCTTCTTATTATTGGATTATTTAATGTTTTTTATGGTGAGGTTGAGGCATTTGCAACACCTATATTTGTTAAGTAAACACACATTAGTCCAGGAGTGAAACTAGATTTGATTAAAAATGTCTTTAAACTCTAACAGTACAGTTTTTTTAACATCAAGGGTCTAAATTTAATGAAAAAAACCCTCATTAAATGTTAATATCAACCCACGGAGGGGTAAAAGTGATACTTGTATCATACTTGCACACAGATTTTCACAGCATGATCTTCTGGTTTTTATGAAACTTCACTTTAAACTTCACTCAGACCAATAAAACTGATATTAAATCTCATCCAGAGTCAATTTTTAAACTGGTTCAGTCACAGTGGGTGGGATTCAATATTTATTTTTTAAACTCTTTGTTCTGTAAACTTTATCCACTACATATATATTTTTATTGGACTGAAATGCTGCTTATATAAAATTATAGACATTCAGTATTTGGTTTAATGTACTTTTATACTAAGAGAACGATTAAAAGTACAATGAAATCCTTCAAAGTTAATTTTCCTATGTGCTTTAGACAGTGTCTTTTCAAAATTTGATTTCTGCCTCTAGAAGCTTTTATGTCTCATAGAGAGACGTGACTTGATCAACTGTTTTGCAAGGGAAGAAGGAAAAAGGAAGCTGCTGGTGTCTTTTGGGACAAGTCAGTCATTTCAGTGTTTGCTTTTCTTTTCCAATTTATAGAAGCAATCACACCTGATGCTCCTGGTTTGTCTCATCAGACATTTAGCAGATTAATGTTGCTGAATTGCAATAAACCTAGTCATCACTACGTAGCTAATTCAGCTGTACAGGACCGTTTGTGTACTCATTATGGTTCTGATCCTTCCCTCATATTCATTTAGTTTGAGAATAGGACTCTTCCTAAAGAGCCCTGTTCCTTTGTTTAGATTAAGGCTCACAGTGACACATTATACATCGCTCTGAGCTGTTCAGTCAACATTTATTCTTAGCAAATGCCTTGCGTGTCATAGACGGCATCTTCAGGTATCAGTGTGCGAAGAGAGAACAGCCCTTCGAGTTTCCTCCTATGTGCCGGTCTGGATGGCACTCAATAAAAGGACAGTCATCTTTTGTTCATTCGAGTATCACTCCATCGCCCGACAGAATTCCCCAGCAGTCAATAAAAATGGATGAATTATGCATGTCGGCCGGCAGCCGAGGATTGACAGAGCATGCAAATCAACCCTCATACCCACCCCCAGACTCGTCCGTCTCGGCTCCATCCCCGCTTGCACTTATTTAAATATGATTGTCTGTATTACATTTATTTGTGCGTGAAAGAGTGGATGTTGGCGTTTGCATGATTTGTTTCAAATTGGACGGCACTGCAAACCGTGCGCAGATTTCTAGCTTAGAAACAGGCGTCCCACTTTACACACACAGCTGTTTCCAGGTGAGAACATATAGACTGTAGCTGTATACAAATGTAGAGTTTCCCTTTTCTTTTGTTCAAACGGGAGTCTTTATTTCAATGTGCCGTCTCGGGAAGATCCAGAGAGACATGAAGAAAATGAAAAATTATTTCACATTGCTCATTACTCCATCTATGGCACTGTATTTATTTTTAACCTTCAAAAGAATGTTGGCGATAGGGGTTTAAATTTAAAAAAAAATTACAAACAAGATGAATGTACACTGGGAAGAAATCTGCAAGAACTGGCAGGATCAGTGTGTAAGTATGAGTTGGGGATGCCTCTCAGCTACTACCACACAAAATTATAGCTCAATATCTATAAAATAGACAGAGTTGAAGGTGTTTTTGTTGAGGTCAAATAGCTCTGGCAGCCATCTTGACTGAGGTTGACACCATAAGTTAATCAGTTAATGTTTTCGTCCAATGAATACTTTCTGAGAACTTCGTTAAAACTTGTCAGGTAGTTCACGGGACATTTGCTTTTATGACAGACAAACAAATGTTAATATTGTACAGAATTCAAAGCAACCGTACTTAAATATTGGGGTTTGGAGATGCAACACTAAAAAACATTAATTCGACAGCCTCTGAGAAGACGGTGCAGCTGAGGAGAGGCTGCTTCATTTTAAATTTTCATCTAAGTTAACAGTCCTTCAGAAGCAATCACCCACCAGTCTGCTGTTTTAAATGAATTCATAAAGTGACTCTCAAGATCCTATCATGCTTCACATGTTTTAAGTGTTGCTGCATTGTAAGAAAAAAAAAACATACCACTGAATAGTGTCATTGATTCTCTTTTTTTTTCCTCCTCATATTCAGTTTGAAGCTGTTTCATGATGTTCTTCTCCTTGTGTTCTTCGGAAGGTGTTTTCAATATAGGCAACGCAATAAAACAAATCGTGATGCTGAACCTTTTTTCCTATCAAAGAAATGAAAACCTGCAGCCTGTTGGGGTAGTTCTTCTGTCAGAGTGAGGACTGAGCTGTCCTCGGTGGTATTTGTTCGTTTGTTTATCTGTTTATCTGGCCGTGCCTGGATTCTCTTGCTCCTTTCGTCAGAGTGTCAGCGAGGTTAAAGTCGGACTCGTTCCAAGCTCCTATTTTATCGCAAAAAGCCAAATGATGGAGCTCCAGCTCGTGTTTTTAGATATCCTTGGAAGGATAAATCAAGCGATACCTCAAAGCTCAACACATAACTTTTTCAGCCTCTGCTCACTACTTAGAGGTAAATAAAATATACATATTTATTTTAGAATAGATGAAAGTATGTCCTGTGCTGCACGTCTTACAGTGCTCTGTTTTTATGTTTTCATTATTAGGGTTGAAATGAAATGTACTGCATGTATATATTACCGCTTTGTGGTTTATTTCATCAGAACAGCTTTATGTCTGTTTTCTAACATAAAACAAAAACCAGGAAACTGTTTTTACTCCAAGCTTTGGGTGGAGGGAGCACATGGGTTACTGCAGAGACTATAACATTTTGTTGTATATTGAAATCAGTTCCTTTAAATTTACCAAGACTTTTTCAAGTCACCTTATAATTTACCTCCTAGACTCCGAATCAGTCAACAGGAAGTAAAAATGTGACCGTTTCTTGCACAGCATCGCACAGCTCGGATAAAAACTTTCTGCGTCTTTAGTTTGTCCAACTGAAAACTTTTATGGAGCAGGCTTCACGTGGCTTTAACCAGACCTCTCTAACAGGACATAATTGAAGTTTGGAGCTGCAGGCGTCACTGTAACGTGCACTAATCAAATGATCAGCTTATCCACGGGAATGCCAGGAAGGTAACAGGAAAAGCAAATAAAGCGAGGTATGCAGGAGTTGTTTTTGTCTTGAGGGCCCTGCAGCTTTTTTTTTTTTTTTTTTTTACGAGCCAGAGGGAAACCAAAACATTTTCATGGTTGAATCACTCTGTGCTGTTGGCGCTGAGCGGAGCGCACGTTTATCTCTCCCATTAATTTCAGTTTTTATTCTCGCATTTCCTTCGATCGACTTGATTTCGTCTCTGCCTTTCTCAGGTGTTTCTCTGATATTGTCGCTCGCATCTCAAACACAGACACAGCGAACTTTCCAGGTAGTTGGGGAATAAAAAAAAACATTTATATTAACAGGCAAAACAATGAATTGCCATGTTGCATTGGGTTGACTCCAAGTCAGTTTCATTAAAATATGTTGATTTTGCGAACGAACAATTTTCACTTCAATAGATATAACAAAGTTTTAAATAAAGATCTTGTACAACCGGTTAGTGTGTGGAGTATCTGTTGATTATAGTGTTGAGCAAAATTGTATCCTGTGGAATTAATCACCAGAATAACCGTCACTGGTTAATATTTGGTACTTTTGATTTATCCGATTTGTGCCGCACAGTAGAGCTCCTCTTCTCTTTCCTCTTCAAAAACAAACACTGGTCTTCCATGGCGTTTCCCTCCTCTGTCTGAAACGGTTCTGATCGATCCATCTTTGTGTTTTTGCATAACAAGGACTGTCCCAGGCTGACCTGGCTGCAAACCCGTGTGTTTGCATTTGCCCTTATGGCCCAGTTCTTCATCCTGTAGCTTTTTCAGTGCTTGTCTAATAATTTTCGTTCTCTTTCCCGCTGCCTAAAAGTGCCATAAATTATTTATCATAATTCTGGTTTTACTTGGTCTATCAAAACAGTTTAAAACCTTCAAAAAAATTACAATTTCACATCTGTAATTTTGACACAGCCTTTGCTGCGAGAGCGATTTAAATCAGTTGCGTGTCTAGGTGTGTCAAAGGGGGGTTAATCGTCATAATAATCGTTATCAGCTAAATGCTAATTAATTTTTTGCCAATGTTGCCCAACTCTAGTTAAAGATGGCTCTTAATACATTGAATTTTGGCGCCATATCTGTAAAACTGGCTCAGTTAAAGCCACTTATAGATTTAGTACAGTTGATTAGCTCTGAGACGGAGATGAATTTGCTTTCTTTTCACCGTTTGCCTCAGAATAGCCTATTCTCCACTTGTGTTGCAGCACCATGACTTCTCTGTGGGAAAACTCACTGCCCTCTATCAAAAATTACATTTATCTTTTAGTTGTTGCTTGCACCATACTTTGTGTGCGAGAGCTTCTACTATTCTGAAAGATTATTCAGCTACTAAACAAGAGATCTGTAAAGTTCTTCTATGAAAAACATTCTTAAATTAGCAGAAGGTTAGAAAACCTCCCTCTTGACAGCATGAAGGATCCTCGGTTTCCCTCCTTTGCCTCCGTCCCTCATACTGGAACGCAGTATTCCCTTTTCAGCTAAAGCCCTTTAATGCCTTCACTTGAAACAGACTTGCTCTAAACAGAATGAGAAATTGACTGACTGTTTCACACGAGCTGTATGTTTTTTTTTCTTTTTTTCTTTCTTTCTTCTTCTTACAAATACCAAAAGAAGCTGTCAGTGCTTTTCTGGAGCACAAAGGGCTGAGGGTTCGAACGGACGTCCTGATGAGAGAAGCTGCTGGAATGCCTCGGACGTCTTTCAGTGAAAGTTTTTGTTTCACTGTGTGTGCAGGGAATTGGCATGCATGGTTTCTGAGAAGAAAAGCCATACTCGTAAATTCACACAGAGATTTTATCAGTGAAGAGCAAGCTTTTGGTCATTTACAGGAGGGAGCAGGCAGCTTGTTGCTTTACGTGGTCCACTCAGGGCATTTCTCTGTTAGGCTTTCTGCTGACTTCACTATTCATTTTCTGCACTCATTTCTTTCATTGCTTCATGTTTTCTTGCCATAATGTGCCTGGTGGACTATTTGCTGTTTTCGTACTTGAGAGACCTTGGATTAGCTCATGTTTCCTGTCAGTCTTGATGGGTCAGCATGGTTCTTATGACCCGACTTTATAAAGCTCCTTCAAGCCTTGATTGGAAAACTCTCTGGTTTGAAATGAAAGGTTTCTTATGGTAATTAGTTTTTTTTCAGCTGTGGCTTCTGGAAATGTTATCTTGTAAGGATATTTCTTTAATATATCTGAAAGTGGTAACAACTCACAGCAGTGATGAATTTCATTACAAAAACCTTGTGATCAATGATGATTATCAGTCAGTAAGTCTGGCATAAAAGGTTTTCTAATCCCAATTTTAGAAAGAATGCGCCGTTGTTTAAAACATAAATAAAATGTCATAAAACCCTACTTTATTCACAATGTGACATTGTAAGCATATCAAATGTTACATCAATAAGTTCAATCGAGTTTTATGGCAGCAACACCTAAAAAGGACAGGACAGGGGAAAACAAAAGTTTGGAGCAGTAAGCGTTACAAAAAAGAAGCAGCTGGAGTAGCATTTTGTATTGAAGTAGATTAATTCGTAATGGGTCAGCAAATGGTACGCAGCAAACAGAACATTTTAAAGAGCCTGAATTTCTCATAAGTAAAGCTGGGCAGAAGTTCACCAGTTTGTAAAAAAAAAAAACAGGAGTATTTTTCTCAACACTGATTGAAAGTGTTTTTTTTAAATGAGATTTTGGAATTAATAGTAAAAGAAAACAAAAAAATTCCAAAATTCACCCTCTCAGTGCATTAAAATGTATGAAGCTGAGTGTAAAATGACTGTGACTATGTACTGATGTGTACCCCCCCCAATCCAGTACAAGGGAAGCAGTGATATTATTTAGAAACATCAGCTAAAGTGCCACTTGAACGCTCCACTCCAGGCTCCCTCACAGACAGACAGATGGTCACACAGTCCAGTGCTGCCAAACCAGAACTTGTCAGTAGACGAGACAGCAGGGCTAATGCGGAAACTCCAGCTAGTCATCATTAACTAACCCAACCGTCAGCATTGAGTTGTTGTCCTCTGTGACTCTATTTCCTGTCTGAATATTTAGTATTTATGCTACTATGTGCAGAAAAACCCGTCTCACACTGATCTTTTTTCTCATCTTTTTTGCTCTGGCTCTTTTGGATTGTTATCTTGTGGAGCTGACCCGCTGCTGAATCTTGCTCTCTGAATGCAGCCTTCTCTCTCTCAACTATTGATTGTAGCTTTCTTTCTTCCCAGCCTCCTCCTCCCATGCCCCAGTGGTTGTTGAATTGAGCCAGAACTCGTCCACAGACTGCATCTCTTTGGGTCTACTGGGAAAATAAAACAGGGACTGTTTAAAATGGAGGGTCACCGGTTCACGTGCAATGAGATATACAAGTAGATGTGTGGTTACAATAAGGTTTAAATAGTCTTGAATTATAAATACCTAACATCTCTCATGTTACAATCAATTCTGCATACTCGGGTTCCTGTCTGTCAGCCATGTCGTTGTGTTGTTTTTACCTAAAACTTTTACAAAAAATGTTAACATTTAGGATTGGGACATACCCAGTTTATTTCTGGGTAAGAACACCTTACGGTGCTCTTGATTGTGTTCTGCCTGATGAAGACGAGTTCTTCAAGTCTGAGCCAGTTCTGTTACTTTACAGATGCACGTCATCCCAATTAACAGCAGCTGATGAAAGAAAACGAAAACATTTGTTCAGAGGCTGAAACGACTTCGGTGGTGCCACCACAGACCTGCACTTACAGTCTGAACTGAACTACACTTAGACTGTAGATGATAGTCTGTACGCCTTCCCTCCATACGATAAGACTGCTACATAAAATGAAATAAACATCTTTTCCTGCATAATAATTAGTCGTTTTATTCTTTGTCAGGAATGTTTGGTTCTGCTTATAGTATTATACTGAACTATGGTCGCTGTGAGGTGATTATCAAAAAAAAAAAACGTGGAGCAAAACTTGTCAATAGGGAAGCATGATTGAGACGCTTTCATGGTTGAGAGCTCCTACATGCTATTAGATAATATAATAACCAGTGGACTAACTCAGATTCCTCTAACTAAAAATATAGCCTTGCTAATTGGTCTGTTAACAGTTTTACAAAAAAAGCTTATCTGCAAAATGATAAATCAGTTCCACTAGGAGGAACCATGCCAATCACTAATAGTAGCTCATTACA
>JAVKLF010000038.1:20183112-20196461 GCA_034783495.1 Millerichthys robustus
CCCCTCAGGTTTGCCCATAATTCATCGAGCCGTAGAGGGTCTCCCCCCCACCGACTCACACACACACACACACACACGATCAGCCTGTGGACATCCCTCTGTGGTCTGAGCCACAGCTCCATCTCTGTTGCTTTGTAGGTCAGCTTCTGTTTTCCTACCTGTTTTTTTTTTTTGGTTTCTGGGCCGACAGCTCCACACACACAAAAACACACACATAATGCCTTAATGCTTTTGCCAGCGGGAGCTGAGCCACCCGCAGAGACGTCAGTGAGGGCGAGCCGTACCTCTGTAGTGCTTCTACGTCCTGTGTGTGCACCGTCAGTGAGAGGACATGTACGAGTTAGAGCTTAAACTGTTGACCTGCGACTGAGTGCCTGATGTGGGCACACAATGTTGCCCTGTACCTGTCCTCCACAGAGATCCAGGCTCTACATGCTGGTGTGTGCGTGTACGTATGTGTGTACACACACCTCCAGCATCCGTGCACACTGACAAATGGGGGCTTCTTTCTTCTGTCAGGAGCTCCTGCAGCTAAAGGTTACAAGTTGTATACAGCACAAACACACTGTACGTGTGCCTGAAGGCAACCAGCAGTGTTACTGTCCGTATGCTTACACTGAACGTGGTGTGGACTTACTAAATCGTCAAGAAGTAAGATATACAGGATTCTCTACACGATTTCGGTTTTCAGCAAAACTTTCAAGTTTTCTTTTTTATTATTTATCTGAGTTAAACATTTTTAAACAAGCATCCTGACTTTTAGGGGATGAATCAGTTTCCGAGCCAAAACAGTGTCCACAATAGTTTAGTCAATAACGTGTGCAAATAAAGATTTAAGTCATTTGTTTTCACTGTAATAAAACAAAAACATTTATTTAAAAAGCTGAACAGAAACTTTGAAAGTATTTCATTAGACCAGGGGTGCCCAAACGTTTTTCCTGAGCTGGCCAAAATGAAAATCTATCCGAGGTCTGTAGGCAAATATGATACATAATATGCAAAAACTCTTTAATTTAAGTCTTTCTATTTTTTTCTGATTAAGCTAGCAGCCAGTGTGGTGGCCCATGTTTTTATTTATTTATTTATTTTTTAACCCATGCTCTTGGAGGAAGTTTGATGTACGCTTGGGCAGCAAAGGCTCATGGGACATTTCTTAAATTGATAAAAAAAATATGAGTATTTCTGGGCTTTTAAAGTGTGCAAATCTACATGTGTGCTTAAATCTAATCCAAAAGTCTCTTGTTGTTATTTGTATTTCATGTTTAATTCTATTATAATTCAGACAGTAGTATGAGTCAAGAAATTCAGTGTTTCTACACGGGACAACAGGAGATTACAACCTAGGAACCGGGGCAAATCAAATAGCTTGACAGCCCATTTTTGGCCTGTGGACCCCATTTTGGCACCTCTGCATTAGACTCTTTGAATGAGCACAGATATATTCATCTAAATGTCTCAAAAATAACGTTAACTCCATCTAAAAGTTTTTTTTAAAAAAAGATATTAAAGAAAATCGTAAATGCAGGGTATTGTTGAGGTAGTTATCTTTCTAACTGCTGCCCTTTTGTTCCCTCCCACACCAGTCCAAGTCCCAGGCCCGGCTCCCAACCTGCAGGCAGTGTCGAACTCCCCGACCTCCGTCTCTCTCAGCTGGGACAAACCCCTCACAGGCAATGGAGAGCTCCTCACCTACAAAGTGTATTATACAGACAGAAGTGTTGGCAGCGAGCAGGTATGATTTCCTCACAAAGCAGAACAACACAACAGCTCACGATGGATGATGAGTCTGACATTTCGTTTTGATTTAAAGGGTTTCAGTTGTTTTTAAAGCCAAAAAGTGTGTCAGTATCTCCAGAGAAAGAATGTTCTTTGTTTTTGGTCCTAATTCAACCATTAGGACACATTGAATCTGTGTATTGCAACACACGTGGTTGAAGATGCTCAGCTGTCAGAAGTGAAGAACTGGTGTTGAGAAAAACCAACAAACGGATTCCTCCATTTATTAATGGGATTAATTCTGATAAAAGTGAGAATAAATTATTCAGGGATGAATTGAGGAAAATCATGAAATAAAGGCTTTCACATTAATATTGGGAACTAAAAAGATGACCCTGACAAATTCTCAAACAAATTTACTAGAAAGCATTTTAAATGTTTTGTCATCAAAACTACAATTTGTGTTTTTAACTCTGTCGTTTTTCTGAGGAGCTGGCTTAATTTCAGGGATATAATAAAGGTAACCGTGATAAGATAAGGACTAAGATAAATCTCCTTTAACTTATTTTCCTTGGGTTTCGTTCTCGGATCGATCGTTTTGATAAATAAATGTGCATTGTGCTGAAAAGAAGCAGATGTTATTCCACTCTGTTCTTGCTGAGGCGACTCTGTTGTAAAAGGTGGAATATGGCTGCTCCGATACTGAGTCGACCCCTTAGTTTTTGTAGCGTTTCGCGAACCAGTGAGGCATTAAAAAGTCTTTAATATGATAATGGACGAAACGTCAGCCGATGCACTGAGTAATGATGCCTCGGCTCCCCGGAGAAGAGCGAGCCAGAGATGAGGTGGAAGAGGCCGGAGATGATGATAAGGGGCGAAAAAAGAACCAGAGGTGAAGTTAGAGAGGCGCAGTGCAGAGAGGACGTAAAATATTAAAGGGCAGAGGGACGTCAGAGGCTATGTATCGAGCTCAGTCCATGGGCGATGCTGTTGCTCGCGATTGTCTGACTGCAAGCTGGAGATGAAAAAAAAGACTTTATATGTCTATAATATAGTATATATTTATGTGTGTGTGTGTGTGTGTGTTTTAAAGTGTCACAAGTAAAGAGCTGGATGTACAAGAAAAATGACTGAAGAGATGGGTGTAGATTGAAGCAGTAATCATAGATAACAGGCCTTTTGGCTTTGCAGATAACATTTTTTTACTAAGTTACAAAGAGAAATTATAGTAGTTTGAAATGTCTTGTTTACTTCTTGTTCAAAGTCTGCACTCAGAGAGATGCTGTCAGGAGTTTAACGCTTTGAATGTTTTAGTTTTAGTTTTTTCTGTACAAGTTGGAAAACATGCATTTATATTGTGTTTTCTTGTTTTTATAACAAAGGATCAAACTATAATACCAGTTTTGTTTTTATTGTTTCGTTTTTCTTCCCTTCCCAGGATGTCGACACAGACGGTCAGTCTTACACGATGATGGGACTGAAAAAGAACACAGAGTACAGCTTCCGTGTCGTGGCCAACAACAAACACGGTCCTGGAGTTTCTACTGAGGATGTCATTGTCCGCACGCTCTCAGATGGTCAGTCAATTGATAAAATGTATATCCTGCAAAACGGCATTCTCATTATGCCATATCCTGTAAGTTTTGTTAGTAATGAGCACAAAACCTGGGTTAGATGTCAGGAGACAGCAACTAAACTCAACATTGCATTGAAATATCTGTACAAAGCTTCTACAAAATCAAAGAGTCATTTTGCTGTTTTGCTCACAAGTTGTGTCGAGTGAAAACCAGTAAATGGAGCGCATTCAGACACAAATTTTCTAGTCCTAATCAACCAACATGCTTTTACACCACAAGCCACAATCATCCAATCTTATACACATTTGTACACAGCGCGTTTTGGTTTATGTAGTCTTTGATAGTGATCAGTGGAATTGGATGTAACAAGATGGTTCACTGTGTTGCTTTAGAAAATCTATATTTCCCATCAGGACCCTCCTGAGTTACCATCAGCCATCAGTGAGACTAGAATTAACTCAGTTCAATAATAACCTTTGTTTCTACAAACCAAGGTCAAAGTCATGGCTGTCAAAATACATAATTCTTCTGTGTTTTTTGATGGATTTTAGCACAATTTTTACATAGTTAGATGACTGGTGGTTAAAGTAACTTGGACTTATCTGGATTTTTGTGGGAAAAAAAGTGTTCAAAAACAGCAAGTAAAACAACTTGGATTGATTTACAAAACGAACTCTGTGCACCACAAGACTGTACTTAAATGTATTTTCAAGGTATGCTCACTCTGTCGTTTGTCATTATAAGATCCTTTTATTGTTTCACTGGCATGAAAAACTGCAAAGGATATCCATTTCTGTAAGAAATACCGGCCTCTCTTTTGATAAAAATTGTATATTTTTACCAGTTGAAGCCTGACTTGGATACGTTTATGACGTATTTTAAACTCACATTTCATAAATTGTCGGTTGTCTCCACAGTTCCCAGCGCCCCTCCTCAAAACATCACTCTTGAGGTCCAAAACTCAAAGGTAAGACTTGATTCGTTTGATCTGGAGTTAAAATGTTTGACACACACTTAAAAGTGCAGCATAGTTGACTAGCGTTAGCAACAATGCGCCTGCTAATGGAGCTAAACTGTGTGCAGGTTGTTCTGTGTGCCCTAACACTCTGATCCATGCTGGTACAGGAAACACACTAACACTTTAGCAGATTTGTAGCATACAGGCCAGAGCACCTTTTTTTGTTTTTTGTTTTGTTCTTTTGTTTTGCTGTGTGATTAGCAGCATCAGAGAACTGTAGCCCCTGCTGTTTAGGTTGGTGTGTGAACCCTCATCGATCTGCTCATCAACTGGAGACTCGTCTGTCAAAAGGTTTTATCTTGTATCACTCCGGCTGCACAAAATCAGACTTAGAGGCCTACGGCTCAGAAAGAAATGAATACAGGCACTTCAGAAATGATGTGCTGGTAGGAATTATATGGTGCACTTTGACACATTCGTTCCAAATCAAAGCTATCTTTACTTTTAACTCTAATGAGCCCTTTTAACACAGATGTCTGAATCCCAAGTTGTCCCATCAGTGCCTGTTTGGGACCCTGCAAAAAGAGATTTGGTTTTAAACTGACAGCATCTGTAGACTTTCTGACTTGAAAGCGAGATCTGTGCATCTCTCTGTCTTTTTGAGTCTGGTTGTGAGAACGGCTTTAAAACACTTAGACACACTGTAGTTCTTGTCAGAAACTCCTGATTAGACATGGCCGCCGAGGTGGCTGCTGGCTTCACAACAAGGCGTCTGATTAAAATGGAAGGCGAGCCTCTGCCTCCCATCGTTTTAGCCATTTGATCTTCAAACAGAAGGCTGTGGGCCTATTTATTGTGCATCTCCACAAGAGTGATGAATTAAATTTTTACAAAAGATGCTTCTCGGTCCTGACATGCGAGGCAGCGAGTGCGAAAAGAAAGCTGCGAACAGACGATGGTGGAGGGGAGGAGGCGTTAAAACCTCGGGGTGCGAGGATCGACTTCACAAACAGCAGCCGGCACTTTTAGCCCCTCCGCCGGTCGATGCAGGGCCCGAGTGAGGGAGAAAAAACTGACAGACAATCCTATCACAGCCTCTCAGCTTGAGTACGAACTGACCACCCCTGCCGAGGGACATCCGTGGGAGATTTAAGGAGAGAAAACACTCTTGTAGTGATTTTAAAAGTGAAATGTAGAGGGTGTACACAAGAGTAAAGGACAGGAATTGTTTTCGGAGCGGTTAATTAAAGCCCAGAAAAGCCAATTTAACAAATAAACGCTAAACATAGTGGACGTTTTCTTATTTGTGGACGGTTTTATTATAGCTGTTAAGACCATTTGGGAGCAATATAAAAAGATATGTGTAATTAGCTGATAAATACATGCAGCCAAATGCATTTTCAAAAAATTAAACAGTTAAGACGTGTTTTTTTTTCTGTCTACTCTTAGGTCCCACCAGACAGAACCTTTCATCTTTTACCTGAAAACCTGAAAGTTACATGTTTGATCGAACTCACCTTTTTCTCCCCTTTTGGCATCTCCTTTTCCCACCTTTCCCACCCCCTCAGCATGATTTCACAAAGTCAATTAAAGATTTTTCTTTTCATGGTTAGGGAAACAGGATGGGAAAAAAGCAACACACAATCCGATTCAGTGCCTGTAGTGTAATGAGAAAAATGAAAATAATTGAACACACTTAACCCAGTTTTAATTTGTGCGATTCCCTCAACTCGGCGGGGGAGGAGCTTGCGTGAGCCCCGAACATGTATTCAGGCTCTTTGTGCATCAGTGTGACAGTGAGGAAGCGTTAATTAACTGTTCTCTCACGCTGAGCCACCCCCCACCTATCTCTTTAAACACACACACAGATATTCAGATGCCTTTATCCCACAACACTGCAGCCTGCCAACAAAAGCCCCAAATTCATCTCTCCAACTTCCAGCTACACCCAGCCAGACCCCCCGCCCCCCACACACACATCAGGACACATCAGGACGCCTCCTTTTATTATTCATGTGCATTTCCTCGTAACGCACCTATTTGCGCTCGTGCTCCGAGGGGTGTTTATTTATTTTCTGATGCCCTCCTGTTCGAGGAGGGGGCGTGTGCAGGAGAGGTGGAGGAGAGAACTCGTTTAGTTTCATTAACACACAGGTCTTTGCTGCTGAGGTTTGTTTGTGGGGAAAATATGAGGCTACCTGCTAAACTGCGAGGTCACCTTTCCAGCTGCAGGCCCTGATGTGCTAAATGTCATACCCCTTTGTTTTTCCCCCCCGCAGAGCATCATGCTTCGGTGGCAGCCGCCACCTCTCAGCGGGCAGAACGGCGAGATCATCAGCTACAAGATCCGCTACCGGAAAGGATCCCGGAGGAGTGAATCAGCTGTCACCACCGCAGGCGCTCAGCTTTATAAGCTCATCGACGGTAACGATTCTGCCATCACTTCAGCCACGATAGCACTATGTCTGAGTGTAGCTGGACCTGTTATCTCGATAGAAATGTAGGTGATATTGCAAAAAAAAAAGAAAACCTGTGTTCCAAAAGACCAGCTTTGTTGCCTCTTGGACTCTCTAGATCATAGCTGCCAGCGTGGTCTGTTTATCACTGCTGGTGGAATTAACTACGACAGATCAAATATGTTCAGAAGTAGCAGTTTGCATATAGTCCAAAATAAACTTTGTTAGTTATATTTAAGTTTCTCTGAGGGCTTTATTTTTTTCTGGAATGGAAACCTAAGAAACGCACCTTTTGTCTAGTGTGAAACAGTAACAAGTGTGATTAATGTGGAAAACTTTGATGCCTGAATTTAAAAAAACTGAATTAAAGCTTATAGTAGGCTGTGTACTTCCCTTGCTAACATGCTAACTCTTGTAGCTTGTTGCAGATGTTTGTTTTTAAACAGCATCACCTTGAAAAGAGATGAGTGCTGGTTGCTCTTCAGGTAGACGAGACATTACTTACTGTGTCATCCACCAGATCAAATGTACAACAAATGAAACGCCCAATCCTGATCCTTGAGGGCCACTATCCTTCAGGTTTTAGTTATTTCCCTGATTTTTCTCAAGTTCTGCAGAAGTCTGTGAACTCATTTATTCAAATCAGGTGTGTTTAAGAAGAGGAGCATCTAAAACGTGCAGGAAAGTGGCCCCCAGAGCACCAGGATTGGGCAGGTATCGTCCCTTGACCTCTGTACACTACCGAATGACAGCAGGTCCAGTCTTGGAGAAGGAAACTTAAAAATGTTGTTGTGTTGGTGGTGTTTCTTTTCTTTTAATCACACTCATTATTTTATCTGATTCGCAAACCATCATTTATTATTGTTGACCATTTTGCCACAATATTAACACCCTTCTGTCACCTAAACACTGTTGCAAACATAAAAAAAATAAAACTAAGGAAACATTTTTGCCTTGGTCATGTTATAAACAACAATTTACGACACGAGAAAGTGAAGGCTGTCAATTCCAGCCAAATCTTATCACTTCTTCTGTGTACATGATTACTATGAACCAAATTGTGAAAACTGGCATTTATGCTAAAACAAATATTGACAGCGTCCTCAAAACGTCTCAGCTTGTCTTCACTTGTCTGCAGAGCTGTCACTTAGATCAAAGATGGTGTTGATGATAAGTGAGCAGGACCAAAAAACATAAGAAACTATAATTGAAATTTTGCCTTTGACTCCAAATTGTTTTTTTTAGCAGTTTTGACATTCAGTCCCCTGGATGGTTTCCAGCTCCTGTCAGTTTGTCCTCATTTCATAGACATATTTCCGTCTGATTAAAATGGTGAAACCAGACAGAAAACTTGTTTACTGTTCCAAGAGATCATTTTGCTCCCTTTAAATGGGCTTCAGCGTTGAATCTTTTATACCACCAGACTCTAGTTTAGCTCTGCTGAACATATCTTAGGAGTGCACGCCGTCTGAAGCGCTGCAATATTCAAAATCTTGATTTTGAGACCCGCGACGCGACTTGTTTGTATGTAGTCCGCGCCGTTGTAGGTCTGTGTTTCAGCTAAAGTCTTGAAAAAAAAAACGGAGCGGCACGCCTTACCCCATATTAAGACGACACACTGCTGCCAGCAGAATACGCGAGACGATCTCACCAGAGTGTCGCAGCAGTGGTGATTATTAATATTGCATGTTGTCTCAGACACTTTCATGTGGCCGGGCCTCACGCTGCGAGCGGCATCAAAGAGAATTCACACTTAAAAGTTGATTTTGGAGATCATTCTTGGGGGAGGGGGGGGGTGTTTGTTGGATCAAAAACATTAAGAGGGATATGTTCTTGCCTCGGAGGCATGGATGGTTAGGTAGTCTTTGAAAGCACCCCCCTCCCCCCTTGACACACACGCACACAATGTTTTCCCCAAGGGTTGAGGAGAACAGTGGGAGTGGAGAGAAATCACCACAGGATTAGTGCGCAACTGGCGCAATATGATGACAATGAAGAATTTTTATTGCAAATTAATACAGAAACACATCATTTGTCAGCATCTCCCCCTCACCCCCTCCTCCCACTCGATGAATACCAAAGTCAGCACCCAGCGGTGATTCAGCGCTCTCAAAGGGAGTCATGACTATAAAATATATATGAATCTGAAGTACGGCATTTTTTTATGTTTCTCTTCTAGGCCTTAACTATCTGACTTGTATCCTATTATCCATCAGATGGTTTCATTGTTTTCCTTTTTTTTTAATACCATATGAATTTAAAACAATCTACTAAAACTTTAATGAGAGTTAAAGAATAAAATAAATAAGTCTCAAGCATCCTCAGAAAAGTGAGTGGAAAAGAACATTAACTGCACCTCCAATAAGATTTATTTGATCCATCCTGAGGCAAGCTCAAAGATTTTCTCCTTAAACTGTTTAGAGGTATTTAGAATTGGTTTGAGAATTTTTATTGTGTCTCCAAAACTAAAACGCTTAACCGAGTGGAGAGCATCGAAGGATTTGGGGAATAGAATCAGTCCTGAGAAGATTTTTTTATTATTATTATCATCATTATTATTATTAGAAAAGTTTAATGACTCTGTGTTTTGCCTGTCCAGGCCTCGATCCTGGAACGGAGTACTCTTTTAAGGTGACGGCCCTGACAGTAAATGGCACAGGACCGGCCACCGAGTGGACCACAGCAGAGACGTTTGAGAGTGACCTGGATGGTAAGCTTTTCTTTTTTTCTCTTCAATCTTAAGCTAGTTTCTAACTAGTTTTGGGGCTGTTAGAGGCTAATTGGAGACACAATCTGTTTCCATAACAAGGTATTGTTTTACAGAGCTGGGTTAGTCCTACATCCTTATTTTATTTGTCATCTCAGCGCATAACATACTCACCTCCGAGTACTTTGTACCCAACTTAGCAGCTGCCTCCATTTTAATTATTTAATGTTCTGGAAGTTCTAAAGATTTTAAATGAAAAGATGAGAGCTGTTCTGTCAAAATACAGTTCTAGTGCTCATGAGACAGGTTGGAGACACAAATATGAAATGGATTTGAGACATTAGTACTAAAATGAAAAAAAAAAACTTAAATTAACCTATTCCGAACTCAAGCAACAAAACGGACTCCCGTGCCATTCACCAACTAGTTACCAGCAGCTCCAGTCCAGTGAGGATCTGTCGTAAAGCAGAACCAGTCAACTTGTGCTAACATTTTTCTCCCCCTCCCAGAGTCCCGTGTGCCGAACCAGCCAAGCTCGCTTCATGTTCGACCACTGGTCAACAGCATTGTGGTGAGCTGGACCCCACCAGAGAACCAGGACATTGTGGTGCGCGGTTACACCATCAGCTACGGCATCGGAAGCCCCCACGCCCAGACCATGAAAGTGGACTACAAGCAGCGCTACTACACCATCGAGAATCTCGGTACAAACACTCGTTCTGTCCTCGTCTGCACCGGTGACTGTTTATTATTTAGTTGCTGTCAGATGTGGCTTCGACAGCTTGTGTTTTGTTGTTACGAAGATCTAAATTATGTATCTATTTGTCATAATTTCGTTCCTGTATGTCGACGGATCTGTCAGATACTACTAATCAGATATTAATGTGCCTTGTGGGACTCTTTGCACTACACTGAATGTGGATACTTACAACAATTTACTTTCATGAAAAGATGAATGTGTCACATCTGATTTGATATGCTTAGTTTAATTACTAATGAGCGAAGACACAGAGACACAAACACTGAAACAGTTCACTGCTACCCCCACAGTGAGTGAGGAAGGAATTAATTAAGTCCTCACCACACGCCTAAGCTACTAATTACACAGATTGGACTAACTGGGACACGATTGTTAAAGGTCAAAAAATTCAGATGAAACAAAAAACCCTGGCGTTTCTTGAAGGAATGCATATCACCCTCCGCCTTTCATGCCAGAGTTTTTAAAGCAAGATCATTTTGTGACAAAGAGAGATGAAGTTAGGGATGCTTTGGTCAGTTGTTAGTTCTCAGAATAAATAGATAACTTCTTTTTTATCAATTTTATTTTATATTGCATTTTAAATCAGAAAAAAATCAAAGTGTACTAGATTTTTTTAATTGCTGGATGTTTGGCCCCTGAGCTGTTGTCTTTCAGTAATTATGGACCCCTGAGCAATTCGGTTGAATAGCTCTGATGTTCATCTATTGAAAACTTTCTGCGTTTCAGTATAATCCATTCAGAGGTTGGTGATATGCTTTGTTAACATGAAACACTGGTGAGCACAACTCCACGGACTGGACATAAACATTCATTCTTCCCCACTGCCAATTTTATTTTAATCGAGCCAAAGAAAAGCTGAACATTTATTGCAGTTGTTCTTCACTGAAGATGATTTCTTTGGCTCCTACTTTTGCTCAAATGCCAACCTTGGACAATTCAATGCAATTTAAGTTTTGGAGGGTAGTTTAGTTTTAGAAACACTCACTGTACTGGTTGTGTTTGCGCTTTCTGTAAAGCAAAGCATGCAGATTTGACCACATTGCTCTGCTGTGTCTGTTATGCTGCTTATGGTCACTGGCTTCAATAATGGGATAATTGATTGGCTCTATATTCTACAGCTAAAGCATGGGGAAATGGTCCAGAAATCAGTTTAAAAAGAATCGTCCAAAGGAAATAGTTTGTGGGATGAAGTGTTGCAATAATCTTGGCGTGCATATAGTTGAAGTTTTCATTACAACCACTGGAACTGTTGTATTCAAGTATTCGCTTTGCTAATGGTGCAATTACGAGTTGAAAATCTCCATATTCTGGTTTCATTAGATGGTTGCGTGGGTTTATCTCACTCCTCCCGCCTCTGATCTTTCTCCGGCAGACCCCAGCTCCCACTACGTGATCATGCTGAAGGCCTACAACAACGTGGGGGAAGGGATTCCTTTGTACGAGAGCGCCGTCACCAGACAACAGTCAGGTACAAACTATACACACCTGCATCTGTGTAAGAAATCTGCTGCTGTCTTATCAGAGTAAAAAAAAAACAAAAAGAGTTGAGGCTTTTTTTTTTTTTTTTGCTTTACCTCAGGCAGCTCAAAAAGTCAAATTCTTCAGCTGCTCACACCCAATATAAAGGATGCAGCACAGGGTGTGAGGCTGTGCTCACCTCGACTGACAATTATCTTTGCCCTCTCTAACCTGACATCATTATCAGACAGAATGTGTCTCGACTCCAAATTACAGAGGAGAAAATGGGTCAGCAGCCGTCTCACCGCTTTAATTACCTCACCTCGTCATGGACCCAAGTATACTTAAGTCTCTCTTTAATCAAACCATCGGAGCCTCACATCTTGCCCTTTTGGCAGTCTTGATTATTAGGATACCGGAGATGAGTTTCAAAATGTTGAAGTGGATTTTTGAATGAGTTAATATGGGTAGAGATGATATTTAGGTGTAAATTATGTAGAAAAGGACACACTATTTTTGTCCACTATCACTGGATTGTGACTGTTAGACACTAGTTGGCGACTCAAAATTACAAAAAAACTGTTTATGAACATTATTTTCTGATTTCTGGATGATCTGGTACAACCTTCGGTACTTTTCCTTCTAGCTTAAAGTCATTCATTATTGTGTCGCAAATAAAATGAAATAAGATTTGTGCGTTTTAAATATGATGACCGAACCATAGCCGGGGTAGAATAAGCCGACTTGGGACATAATATCTAGTATCATTTTGGCTAATTGATGCAGAAGTTTATTTAATCTCTTTCTTCAGTAGAATAAAACTTGGTTAAAATAAAAATGTACGTTTGTTTCAAATATAGACCAGCCTGTTTGCCTGGTCACCAGGCAATTTATAATATTAGGCTTCTGATCACAGCTCTGTTAACAATTAGAAGAACTTCAGTCCCAGCCCGCAGTGCTTGACAATTGATTTCAGAGAGCAAAACTGCATCAGTTAGACTGCAGGTTGGCTGAGTTCTTACAGTCTCTGTGACAGAGTTGGAAGACGAGCAGCCCATGCTCCCCGGAGTGTCCCAGGATGTGGGCTGCGCCCGCCTCCGACGCTCAGTCTTGATCGCTGCAGTTTGTCTCTGCTGCGGCACTATTGCACCATTGAGTGCGAGAGGGGTGGGATGCCTGGTGACATGAATCACGTCAACATGCTTTGAGAGATTGGGGGGGGGGGGGTAGAGGTGGCAGCTTAAGTATGTGCACACACCCACACACTGTCACACTGTACACTTCTGTCTAAAAAGCCTCCTCACATCCTTGTGCGCTCACTCTGTGCACTCCCGCAGACCCCCCGTTGTGGCTTTGGCAACCCTTCGTCAGATCCAAATGTTTCCTCTCAAAGCAGAACCAAAGCCCACCACCATCGTCTGCTGCTGAATCCTCGAGGGCTCGTTCCCTTCCTGCCAGTTTGTTCAAGTCAGACTTTAAAAGACAAGCTGACCTACATAGTACTTTTACTTTAGAAAAAAAGAAGAAGAAGAAGTTAGGAAAACTTTGTGAACTTAGGCTGAGTGAGGGCTTAGCTGAAAACTCGGATGATGTTATGACGTCCTGACTGAAATGCAGGAACTGAGATGTTTCAATCCCTTATGTACAGATGTGTTTATACAAGAACAAGTTCACCTCTCCCCTGCAGCCGTTTCCCTGTTAATGCTGAGGACTGAAC
>JAVKLF010000038.1:20234368-20248162 GCA_034783495.1 Millerichthys robustus
TAATACTTTTAATACAAAACTCAAGATTTTACAAATTACATTTTATATGATTACTGTATAAAATGGCTATGTCAAAAGAGATATTAATGTAGAACATTGCTTCACAAAAAGGGATCTCCTTTTTCATTGTTCCAGTTAAAAAAGAAAAAAGCAGTAATTATAATTAAAACTGCAAGCAGTGATAAAGGGCCCTTGCATCCCGGTGGCATTCAGGACTGTGGGTACACCTAGTCAAAAAAACCTCTCTTTCCACATCTCCGTCCAATCTGAGGAAAATTTACGTCTTCCTCTAGGCATTAGAGCACCTGGATGTGTCCCCAGAAGACCGCATTGGCTCTGACAATATCAGGTGCAAAGAAAGCCAATTTGGTACGCACATCTGGATTTTTGTGTCACACCCTATTTACACTAGTTCTAAATATGTGTCAGGTTTTGCAATGTTCGGTCCACTAGAACGAGGTATGTCATTTACGGTTATGTCCCAACTGTGACACTTTCAAGTTCGCCAAGCTGCCTCAGGCAATGGGTCTGCAAGTTCCTCAACAGATTTGAAGCTGCTGGGACAAACTGAGTGGGATAATTTTTCAATCCCAATAAGATATATTTTTCCTGCCACTAAGTGGGACAGTGACAAATTCAGGACATCAGCATATGACTATGTTCAGGACTGGATCTCTATCGCTCACATAGGTTTTTGCGAAGTTTGGATAGTACAATGATGTCACCTCAGATGTCTTGTTTGATGGCAAAACAGTCGAGTAAGAAAAAATCTCATGCACACGCATCAAGATTTTTAAAGAACTGTTTATAACCTCAACTTGGGCGTGGCATGAAAATGGCCAAAAATGACATTTCATTCAAAATGCCAGACTTCCTGTTTTACTGTATGTTGCCAAAGAGAGACATTTTGACCGATGCACGTATGTACCAAATGTACATTAAAGTAAAGAGTGGCTACAGTCATGATGGTACTAGCAAGGCAATTCACTACACTCGTATCTGGATTTTTTTCACCTTCCCAAACTTGCACTACTAAATATGTGCCAAGTTTTGTGATGCTAGGCTCACTCGAGCGTAGTAAAAATGGTCTTTGTCTGGAGGAAAAAACTAAAAAACATGATAATGATAACATAAGCAGCTTTTGGGCCCTAATAAAGCGATATTTACAGTTGTTTTTTTCACTAACAAGTGAAACATTTGGTGCTCACTGATTTTTGAGGACAACTTTTGCCTTGTTCAGGTTGTAGAGATTGTTGCAGTGGTTGCTGCATGTGACTTTCTGGCCGTAGAAAGAATTGGATTGATGCACATGATTGTGTACATGCACGGCTAGTATTGTTTATAGACTGGAAGGCCTACTTGTTGATGCCCTTATTGTTGGTGAGAGTAGTTGCAATTTGAACGTGAACTCATTAAACAAAGTAATCTGCCATAATTCCTTTTGAATGTGAATCATGAAAACAAATTATTTTTAAAAAAGCTTCCTGTTTTTCAGAAAAAAAGTGTTTTTATTCAGTAAAATAAAAACATTAAAAATATGCTTGAAAGTTTTTTTTTTTTTCTCATTTAAATGTGTTATTTGTGCAGGAACCAGTGAAGTCGAGGGCCCCACAACTACATTTGGAATACCGGTTCTACAAAAGCCTCGGAACCACTGGTGAGGTCACAAATTTGGTTTCCACTCTTGGTAGTGTTTCTATGCAACCACATAATGGTTTTTTTTGTTGTTGTTGTGGAAAGGATGCAATTCCTGGTCTGATCTTCCAAAACAAGTGATTGCTCAGCTCAGTTGTTGCATTTTGGTAATGGGCTGGTTCTGTAGTTTTGTTTTAATCTTTAGAATGGAACATACAGAAGTGTATGAATGTTTACAAGCATGTGCAGTTTGTTGAACAGTGTCCTTTCTGGGGGAAAAACTTAAAAAAGGTGCAATTATTAAAGGAGTATTTTTCAGACTATAAGGCACACCAGATTGTAAGGTGCATTATCAATGAACAGGTCTATTTTCATGCATAAGGTGCACCAGATTATAAGGTGCAGTAAGTGGGGGGGGGAGTCAGATAAGATGTTACGCTGAAGCACAGTACGTATTACTCTGCGAGGCTCCTGACTACTATAACGGTAATACTCCAACAATCCATCAAGCAGTGTGGCTTCTTATTTTCACAGTTTCCCCTTCTTTGTATTCAGTGTTTATTTGCTGAAAACAATAGATCAGTGGAGGAGAAAAACTCCAAGATATGTTTTTTTGTCTCATTGGTCAAATAAAAAAATATTTACAATTTATATGAAGGCATCTTAAGATGATTTCTTGGCAATATAACTAACTCGGCTTTTGGAAAAATGACACCACAGTGACATATTGGAAATAAAAGCTGTTTTGATATATATTACATGAACCTTCAAGAGGTTTTGGAGCTTCACATGCACATATGATAACCCAACTGGGAGTATAATGGCTATTGTTTTGCAAATGCAAAGGCTGGAAAAGACCAACTGTGCGGAAACTCATTAAACATTTAGAGAGCGGGTCTGCCTTACTTAGTACTAACCTACCTCTGTCCTCTCCTCCAGATGGGATAATGTGACCTCATTTTTCTTGGCTGTGTGCTGTGCCACATTCTTTTCAGCCAATGATGTTGTTAGTGTCTGTGAAACGGTGCTTTTATGAATTTGTGTGGCTTGACTCAGATGCTCAGTCAGGTGTTGTTTTCTGATGGTTGACCAACCATCACTGAATATTAATGAGAATTATTCTATTATGACCCACAAATCTCCTTTTTGTGTTTTATTTATTTATTTTTAATTACACAGTAGGAGTTGATAATATGCCTTAATTTAACTAGATGCTTAGAAGATAATTATTTTGCAAAGTAAAAGCCATGTTTGGAAATTAAAACTGTTCGTTACTGTGAGAGTTGACACTACTGAGCTAATAAAAGTATCGTCTGGCAGATCTCATCGTGAAACTCTACACTATCTCCATAACCATCGCAGTTCTAAAAAGTAAACACTTCTCAGTATGTAGTTTGGTGTTTAAGTTAAAAAAAGGATTTGTAGAACATGAGAGCAGTGTTTTAGGACAGAAATAGCCCAACCCTATTTTCAAGCCTTGTCAGAAACTTACCAATGAGCAACATGTACGGTACACGACTGCTTCAGTGTCTGGGATTGTTGTAAAATTTTTAAAAAGTGTGCAGGTGAATCCGAAGTAATCAAACAGTGAAGAAATGTATGTAAATCTCTGTTTATTAGAATTATTAGATCTTGAGAATGTGATTTCAAATTAAATTTTTGTCCATCCTCCTTTGGTGGTAAATGAAGATTGGATTTTTTTTGTAAGGTAAGGTTTTTTTTAGTGTTAGCAATGAATTGGTTTAAAATGTAAAAACATCCATCTGTCCCCTGGATTATTAGGAAAGCTGGAGTTTATGTGAGTGACAATGTAGCAGGGTAGGTGCAAAATATAAGTGCATGACAAGACCGATATCACAAAGCTCTTTATCAATTGCATTAAACATAAAAAGGCTCAATATTCAACATGTTGTAAGTATTATCAGTAAGAACTGCATTAAATTGTTGTAAGAATTCCTTTTACAAGACTTGTTACATAATTTACCCATCAGAAGAAAAGGAGAAAAACAAACGCAATTAAATCAAATCTAATAATGGAGAAAATAATGTTGCCAAACATGTTTTGTTTACTTTATGCTTTTCTGATCATGTCAGTGTTCTGAACTTTGGATCCTTTTTAAATAAAGAAATAAAGGTCTCCACTTTTTTTTCTTTTGTGTAGTTTTACATTTCCAGAGGCTGAGAAAAATCTTGTATGGTAGTCTGAAAACAAGGACTATAATGAAAGTTTTTCCTTTTTAACAAGGTCTTTTTTATTAGAACTGATGAGCAGTAAGTGGAAACCAATTTTGAATCATAGTTCCTTGAAGGCAATTAAGTTTGACCTGATTTCCTGTTCTTTGAAACTAAAGATCAGGATGCGATCAGTGACAGCATGATTATGGATGCCTCAAATTACAAGCAATTAAAAAAAAATGGAAATGCTTGTTCATAAAAACTTGTAATAAATTATACCATTGATGCTTGAATTTAGATAATGAACACATTTTAGAAAAAGTTTTTCTGTTTTCAGCAGTAGAAAAATAAAATTTACTTTCTCTTTCAGTCATTCATTTTACAAGTTTACACAAATACTTAATTTTCAGAGCACCAGCATTATTAAGAACCCAAACAAAGGCGTATGAGGGTAACGTCCTTACCAATATTACAGAGGCATTAGATTCATGAAACGCCACATAAACAGGAGATCAAAATAATGGATGAAAAGACTAGTGGAGTAGTGGCGCCTGTGGATCTGACAGGATATGACTATGTTGGGAAATATGTGATTTGAGTGAAATAATTATATTTCAACAATGCTACTGCACAATTGAAGCACTGAATATTCTTGTTGCATAGAATTTATTGTTCTGTTTAGCGTTGAAATTACTATTGCTTGTGTGTTGAATACCTTTTTAAATGCATAAATGGGGCGGGGGGATCATTCCTTGTAGGATTACATATCACCAGGCCCCTCTCATGACAGGGTTTTAGATTAAGATCATGTTATGCTAAGAATGTTGTTTTGGCCAAACTTTGTATATGCAGTCTGGTGCGATATTGGGGTATCTTGCAAGATGAGTTGGCTCTCAAGTAATGTGTTGGTAATTAAGGCTGGTTTATACTTGCTCAAGTCTTGAGACTTTAGATCAGTGACTGTCATTTCAGGTGTCTTTTTCTTACTGAGTTTTTGAATTCTGGTGCAATCTGGTGTATCAGATGTTTGAGAGGCTTTTTTTAAATTTTATTTAATTTTTTGGGGGGCGTTAACTGCAGAGACTAAAAGAAGACATGAATGTCTGTTGATTGTTTCATCTTGCTTATTTAACTGGAAATTGGTTCATTTTCAGAAAAATGACATGAGAAGGATGTTCTGCTCCACATAAGCACAAACACCCACAAGGTTCTGACCAATCACACAAAGCAAACTGCATAGGTCTGTAAGACGGAGTCCTGACTGGGGACAATGTACAAGACGGGGTCAGCGGGAGATAACGAAAGGAAGTCACGCCAAACTGTAAGCTAGACCTGAGAATAAATCAGCCTTCACTCTCAGCAGCTAAATTTTAGTTCTAGCTATGTTTAAAAAGTGGTAGAGTGAGCCATTTTTGTTTTTGCAATGATCTCTTTGCTGTAGCTGCCATCCTGAATTGTGGTGATTCCAAAAGTTAATCAGTTGTAGACGTACATCCAAAGATTACATTCTGAGAGTTTTATTAAAGTCCATCCTCTGGTTCATGAAATATATTTGCCAAGTCTACAAACAAACACTTGCACACACGGACACAGACAAAACTTGATTGCCATCAACAACGCGCAGATCCAACAAAAAAAATCTGAATTATTTGAACAAATGCAAGTTGCTAAATTTTGTTTGTCTTTTTTGTGTTTCAGCAGAGGGAGTCCCTCAGGTGTATTACTTTGGGCCATGTGGGAAATACAACGCCATGGTCATGGAGCTGCTAGGTCCAAGTCTAGAAGACCTCTTTGACCTTTGTGCCAGGACCTTTTCATTAAAGACAACTTTGATGATCGCAATCCAGCTGGTGGGTTTATTCGGACTCTGTCACCAAACTAAGTTGTGTGTATTTAAAATTTATGAATAATGCTAGCTTGCATCTAAATAAAGGCTTTGCTGCCAGATAAGCGACAGTTAAAAAGAAGTGGACACATTAAACTACTTGGAATCTGAAAAGAAACTTGTCTTATAACATCACATTTTAGTCCACCTGTCAAATAGCAAATATTGTAACACTCATAAACAATAATCTAAATTTTACTCAAGCTGTTGGACCAAAAAAATCCACAGAAATACAGAAGATAATTACAATTTTTTTCAAATCCAGAAATGGTTTTATTCACTAAATCTTTGAAAGATTTTTGTGCCATTTAAAAAAAGAAAAATGTCACCAAGGAGTTGAGTTTAAATCAGTAACGACAAAAGTGATGAACACAGTAGCATGTGTATACTTCAACTTCTGCTCCCTGAAATGCCCTGCTGTCAGGTTTTGTGACTTCTTTTTTTTTGTTAACTGAATCTTCTGTTTGTCCTCACCAGATTTCACGAATGGAGTATGTACACTCAAAAAATCTCATCTATCGAGATGTCAAGCCTGAAAACTTTCTTATTGGACGGCAAGGAAATAACAAGGAGCACATCATTCACATTATTGACTTTGGCCTGGCCAAAGAGTACATAGACCCTGAGACCAAAAAACACATTCCGTACCGGGAGCATAAGAGCCTGACTGGTACTGCCAGATACATGTCCATTAATACACACTTAGGCAAAGGTAAGTAGAGTGTCAAGTTTATTTGTTAGACGTAACAGTTGTGTTTTAAATGTTACTTTATTCTTTATTCTTAGTTTTTGAATAAAATATTGGCTCTTTTTTAATTAATTCAAACAGAGCAAAGTCGACGAGATGATCTAGAGGCCTTAGGGCACATGTTCATGTATTTCCTTCGTGGGACTCTACCTTGGCAAGGGCTAAAGGTATGCCGAATACATAAACGTGTTACAAAGTGTTTTTGAAGCAGTACGTTGATTGGTGGTCCAAACCATGTCTCAGAGCTCATGATTGAATGTAGCTTTCTGTCATTTCATATATGTAAAAATTATTAGCAGCAAGGTTTCAACATGGAACTACTTCTTCTTCTTCTGTCCCTTTAAAAAAAATAATAAAGTGTAAAAAAAAAAACAACAACCATGTACGGCAGTGGTTGGGATTTTAATATTATGGTACTGTATCTGTATAATAGTGTAAAATTGTGCATAACATCATTTACAAGGTTTAACCAGAACATCAAGAATTCTGACCTCTTCATAATCATTCATTCATTTTGTCTAAAACTCTGGAATAAAAGGCAGTAAACAATATGCAATCCTTCAAGGAATGCTAGGTCTTTAATCTTGAAGAAAATGGCAGCTTGGAAACTTTGTGTGTGTGTGTGTTAAGAAGGCAATCACAGTTGAGATTTGGCTCAACTACAATAAGATTTAGCATTTTAAAGATTTGTGATGGTTTTACGAATGCCTTTTGATATAATCCAGTACAAATATGTGGTTGTCCAAGGTCTTAAAATTCCTCATTGTTCTGGATTCATTTCAGGCTGACACATTGAAAGAAAGATACCAGAAGATTGGAGACACAAAACGAAACACTCCTATTGAGGTCCTCTGCGAGGATGTTCCAGGTATGTTGTTGATTAATTTCTAATGGATTTGCATATTGGATGGTGTGTTTATCATCTTTGCTTTGTTCCATTCAGAGGAAATGGCTACCTATTTGCGGTATGTGAGACGGTTGGACTTCTTTGAAAAGCCTGATTATGAATACTTGAGAACTCTGTTTACTGAGCTCTTTGAGAGAAAAGGATACACCTTTGACTACACTTATGACTGGGTTGGAAAACCGATAGTAAGCGATGTGTTTACAGTTATGTTTATCTCCGTCTGTTAGCTCACTGAACATAAAGCAGCTAATTATTACTCCTCTCAGCCCACACCAGTGGGATCTGTTCATATAGATTCTGGTGCTTCTGGTGTCACAAGAGACAGCCATCCTCCTCGGGACAGACCGGCACAACACCAACCAATAAGAAATCAGGTCGGTCAGAGATTTTGACATGTTTTTTTTAAGTGGAAAGAGTAAACCGTGGGCTGAAGCCTGACACTTTATTCTTTAGTAGTGTAATTTAATTTTTATTGAATTTTTTTCTGTTTGTGTTGTGATCAATATTGCTGCTTCAAACAGCACATTCTTGACAACATAGACTCAAACAACAAAAGTTATTTGAACACCAAAAGAACTAAGTCAGATGAAATTGATGAGCTCTTTAAACCGTTTAATTTAAAGATTAGAAAGACGGTAGATGGAAATTTTCCCTTAAATTTAGTTTATTGTGACCTTTATATTGAGTCTATATTATAGAAATTTGACGGCAGAGGTGTCTTCAGAACTTTAGGATTTGACTGAGTTCACTGCTTTATGTGATTTGTTTTTTTTTTTAATTGTTTATAATTGCTTAAAAAAATTAAACTATTAGGTTGGACGTTTGTGTCAACTGTTAGATGTTTTAGTATAAACTGAGAGTTTAAGTCCGTTTGGCTTAAGGCTCTTTAGTTTCTGAATCTTCTGCCTGAAGCCTTGCTTTGATTTTAATTTATGCTTTTATTTTTAATTTTTTTTCTTCTCCATTTCTCATGCTGCTTTGCATGGTTTCTTGACACGTACATCCAAATGCCCATCCATCCTAATTCGATTATTTCCCTCACCCACCCATCCTCCCCACCCCTCCATTGCACCCCCACACCCACCTCCCCTCACACCTTCAATGCAACCCCTCCCCGACTCCTGAGCAGACAGCAGTCTCAGATCGACGAGGAGCATGGGAGGTGCAGCCCACACGGCAAGCAAACTCGTCTTATCTGACCTCCCACCTGGCAGTGGACAGGCACGGGGGCTCAGTGCAGGTACACACCCCTCACCTGATCAGCCAGCAGTCCTACCCAGTTTTCATGGGAGTCAGATCTGTCTCATGATAGGACAGTATAGGAGACTGTTTTTTGAATTTTTGTCCTTCATTCGTCTAACATGTCTTTTTCTGAATCGTGATTTTTTTATTTTATTTTTTTTGCTTGACTGTGGTCCACAGTCTATGTGGTCTGCAACCCCTGAATTGAGCCACAGCAAAAGTATGGTTTGTGATTTAGTAGAAATACAAATAATATTATGCTATAGGCATTGCTTAGAACTTTGCTTTTTAGATCATGAGCAAATGTTTGTTGGCAAAAGTTCAATATTTTTAAACGAGTAATGGTGTCTAAAGGTTATTCTAAGAAAATCTTTTAGTCTTGTGTGTGAGACAGATCTACAACCACTTACCTCTCCAACTCCTTTACACCTGGCTGGGAAATGGATTTTTTATATATATATATATTTTTGCTCCATCATATGCATATCATCTGGTACCCACCACCCAAAATGCTGATGGTGTGAGCTTTGGCTTTAGTAGCAATTGTGCTTTGATTTTCAGTCCCAAACTTTCTGAGACACACCCTTCAAAAGCCCAGACACCTTTTGCATGGCCGGGTAAACTGGCTCAAATAGCCAAATGCATGCGGTTGGTAGTTGCTCTGCACAATGGAATGCCACTGTTTTCACCATTGCTGAAAGGTTTTACAGCTTTGACCAGGTTTGTTTATTGATGTAAATAAATATAGTCTGCTGCCCAATCTGCAACATGTTATTTATGTTAAAACTGATGTAGGAGTCTCCAGTGATGATGAATCTACCATATGAATCATTTAAATGGTTTACATCAACAGAAAATGAAGTATAATTAGGCTAAAAATAAATTAAAATTGGATTAACCATAAACCTAAACAATAAAGATAGATTTGTGCTAAACAATAATTTGATATTTGTTCTTCACCTCTGTTAAATTTGCATCAGATTTATAAATTTTCTAATATTTTTTTTGTGCTTATACATGTTTGTAAATCCTTAATGTCTCAAGGTTAAACATACATTCTGTGTAGGTATAGATGAATTTGTTAGCCTTGTTCAGATTGGTCTAATCTGTGTAACATGGAGAGGACGTGGTAATTGTCATTTTGAAACAATTGTATTTACATATGTAGTCATTTGGAGCAGTAAATACATGAGCAAAATATATTTTAAATATTTTAGTTTTTTCAGATGCATCACTTTTTTTCTGCAGGGAGGCAAGAATCACATGGTTGAATGTGCAAATGTTTACAAAAAACTACTTTCAAGGAATTGGCTAATTTTTAATTATATTAGAATCACTCAACATTCTATGAAGTCTTAATGATACAGCCATCAATATTTAAAATGTTAGATGTGTTGGTTTTATCTGAAAATGTTGAGTTTCAACATATTTTCCTTCTATGTTTTTAGATTTTTCCCCCCCAAAAATAAGGTTACACTTACTTACACCCTGACTTGGAGTAATTAAAAGTATAAGTTCGTAGGCACAATTCCTCAAATACTCCAAGCTAACCCGGCTGACTTATTTTTGTCCTAATTGTTATTACTCTTTAGGGGAAACCGATTTCTTTGTGTAAGGAAAACTAGTCTGGACCACAGATCTGCTTTATTAATTGATTTCTTGGGTTCAGGCTGAAGTAACACCACTGTGTTCCGCAGGTGGTCAGTTCAACCAACGGAGAGCTGAATGCAGACGATCCTCTGGCTCATTCCAACGCTCCGATAACGACTCAGGCAGAGGTGGAAGTGGTCGACGAGGCCAAGTATGTCATTCACCCCCCTCATCCACTTATCCATGTCCATCTGTTGCTTCTCCTTCCCGTCTCTCCCGACTTCTGTCACCTTACTCTCTTTCTCACCAGAGCAACCCTCAAGCTTCAGTTGAAATGTTGCTTGTGTCTCATATTTCTCCATGATGAAATTTCAGAGTCTTGTTTTTGTTTTTAAGAACAAAAGCCAGTGTACTTTAGCAGGTTCCAACACCTGTTAGAATTTGTAACTAAGACTAAAATGGCAGCTGAAAAATAGTCTTTTAAAATACTTTGGTGTTGCCCAACCTGATCCTGTCTTTAATTCTACCCATATTGATCCGGAAGTGGGACTAAGGCAATGTTAACGCTGCATGTCTGAATGCACAATTCCCTTTTTTTGCTCTGATCAATATTTTTTTGGTGTAATGCTTGGTTCACATTATATAATTTATGATTTACTTTGCAGACCATGATTTACTTTTCTCTAAATTCAGCTACGATGTTCTCAGTTGTAAAATGAAAACGAAAATCCTCAAGCTTCACAGTGATGCCAAACATTATACAAGGGGATTTCCTTCATCTATGGCAGCAGGCAGAGAAAATGTTCAATTTCAAACAAATAAATAAAATGATTAGAATTAAAAGGATTGTTTCTGAAGACATACCTGTTAGAAAACTCAGATTAAATATTAATCACAGGCTGACCAACAGTTAGCATAGATACCATCTTAAAACTAAAAACCCCCTTTAGAAAAAAAAAAGCTCAGTGAACATGAAGTTTATAACTAAATATCCATATACAAATTATACATTTCAATTTTGTTAATAAAGAGCGGCATCTTATAATAACTGAAGCTATTTTTGTAGACACATATTCTTTTAGGGATTAGGGAAAGGATCAACTTTACTGCAACATGTTTCTGCTACAGGAATCTACGGTAACTCTACACAGACAAGTGTCACTGCAGCAGAGCAAGGGAATCTTCTGTGTCCTCAGTGTTAGCCATCTAAAAATAAATCCTACCCCCACCCTTAATAACACCAACCTCTTCATAAAACAGTAAATTTAGACCTTTTTCCAATTGTTACAGTACTTCTGTGAGCGAGCGCTGGGGAAAATAAGTGAAATAAAATCACGTGCACCCTTTTACTCATGCATTCATTTATGCTAATTAAAAAGAAATCCTGGAATTTCCATTATCCATTGAAGAATACAGTGAATTGTTTGTTCAGTAAGATGACTGTGTGCCATCCTAAAAGTCCACCAACTTCTTTTCTCTTACTTTTCACACCCATGAATAATGGTAGGTTGTTTATTGTTGGTATATACACCGAGCCAACAAAACTAGCCTAAAAGTATCTCGGAAATCTGAGAGAGATTATAAAATAACAGGAAAGCCCTTTTTAGTCGTCGTTTTGCGTTTATTTACATTTGTAGACTTGGAAGTGGGCCACCAGTTCTTCAGCTTTAGTCTGACATCAGCAAATGTTTAACAAGGTTGATAAAAGAAAGATGTACTTATTCAAACAAAGGTTCTACAATCCAATGTTGTAGCAAATGAAGCACATCAAGCAGAATATTTCCTTCTACTTTGCCCTCATTTATAAGATTTCTGGTAAACCGGAGCTTCATAGGTCCTGTAACTTTTTTTCTTTCCTCCTACTTACTTTTCCGTCAACCTGTGTTTTTGTTTGTCGTGTTTGTGCGCACGCTTGTTTGGCATGTGCCCAGTCCCACCCACTTAGTCTTACTGTATTAATCTGTCTTCCTTTTCTCTTGACACTCTTTCCTCTCTCCTCTTCTGTAGCTGCGTGAAAATGCTCAACCTGTGGTGAGTCCCTCTCTGCTTGTCCACATCATACTCATGGGACAGGGAGTGGACCAGCCGAGGCTCCGGTGGAGCTGCTTATTAATTTGAACTAGACTCTCACTGGTGCTAAAGTGCCATAAACCTCAGAAAAACGTTTTCACTATCAATTCTCTACCCAATTCCACTTTCCCCCCCTCTCTTATTAGATTAGTGAATAAAATATTATGTTAAAGATGTCAAAATAAAGTTTAAAAAAAACCTGATTTCCTTTTCAGTTGCATATCAGCCACTTAAATTATTCTTGAACAATTTACAAATCTCATTTATTATAAAGAAATTATTCGGAGACAACCCAGTCACTGTCCTATGTCTTGATCCGCAGCGTTTTTGTTGTTTTTTTTTCTTGTCTGTGTGTTTATAAACTGTAGAGGCTCACCATGTCTTGTCCTTTTTGTGTGCACTGCTGCTCATTTAATTTACTGTGAAACGGGTAAATTTATGGAAGAAAGCACAGAAACACAGGGTGGATGGCCGTGTTCTTGACTCTAACTTTCTAAACGTATTGTGTTTATATCTTATTAGCCCCTCTGATTTTACAGCCACGTTAAGAGTTTACTCATTTGTTTAATTTCTCTTTACCTGTCAGTTTAACGTCTGTCTCTGTCTGCAGGTGCTGCTGTTTCTTCAGGCGAAAACGAAAGAAGAACACGCCGAGGCACAATTGATGACCCCGCCCCCTCCTGCAGGCCCCCAGACTGAAATGTTCAGTCGACTGCGGTTTCAGAAATCAAGACTATCCCTTTCAGAAGTACTCGGAGGGGCTCAGCTGCAACATCTTGATTAAATTGTTCTCTTCTGAGACCAGTAAAAATGATTTGAGATGTAAAAGACTCGTGTCATTTTGGTGGGCATCCCTTTTATTTTATTTTCTCCTCCTCCGCTAAATTCTGTGAGGATGTTTTACCCGTCAGTCGACCAAACAGGGAGCCATCTTGAAAAGGTTTGGCTGAGGAATGTTTCTATTTTTTTTCCTCCACATGACACTCGGAGGTTGTTGTTTTTTTCTCTTGTACTTTTTGCCATATTTTTTGCTCCTCTGTCTTCTCTGTGGGGTTTCCAAGGAAGAGACTGATTTTTCCGTGGAGTTTTACCACCTTCAACCTGTTCAGTGCAGTTTTATTTTTTTTTTGGTGAACGATTCATTTTCCCTTCCACGAATCTCAGATCCTGTTTTGTTGCCTCTTTAATTTGCCGATTCGTTTTGACACAGCGCCTCTCCTGGCCGTTCCTGATGCAGGGCTGAATGTAAACCTGACCACGTCAGAAAGTGAGCGTGGACCTGCCCTCTGCTCACACACGGGCACAAAGAGCACCTGTCTGCCACTTGGCCCCTGTAACTTTTTTAAATTTAAACCCCCACCCCTCCTTTAAAGTAGTCAGCGCCGGCGCTGGGATCTGCGCCTTTGATCACAGACAACCGGAGGCGTCTCCCACACTGTGTTCTTCAAGGATTACGTCTGCTCTCTGCTTCGTTACAGCTTTCCCTGTAACCGCGACGCTGTCAAAACACACTACGTTCTCTTTTTACTCTCATGTAGTTCT
>JAVKLF010000038.1:20262167-20272569 GCA_034783495.1 Millerichthys robustus
CTGAAGAACTTAAACTGCTGAATAACAGGAAATCCAATAAAAGAAAAAAGCAGAGTGAGACCCATTACGACCTGGACTACAATAGGGTCTACAATAAAAAAAAATTAAAATAAAAAACCACACAGAAATTAATTTGTATTAATGAGTATTAAGCTCAACTCAATATTCCTACACAACAGTTTGGATCCTTCTCACCTATTTACTTGTTTTGAAATGTTACGGAAATTGCCATTTAGACTTGAGAATGGTCCTTTTTGAATTTCATCACCTCCCCCCCCATTTTACTTACCCTTGCGCTACATCAGAGATTCATAATGGTAGAAATAAATCACAAACAGATCTATGTAAACTAGTCAAAATAATGTATATAGAAATACAACTTAATTTAAAGGAAGGTTAATAATATGCTTCTTTTGTTAAATATATGCTACAAACACCATGTTTTCTGCTCCACGTATGCCCAGGATCACCGTTTCACGTGGTTTGGGACGAGCAGTGCAACCCAACAGCATGCAATGAGCTCACCACTGTGACACCTTAAAACCGAGGAGGAGGAAACATTTAGCCTACCAGCTTGTCGTTACCTTTGGCCACATTACCTTTCGGAGGACAGCGAGGGTGCTTCCCATCCTTACCTGGCCACTCCACAGTCAGAGGGCCATAGCCACTGAAGGTGTTGATCAGACCAGCTGCAGTAAACATCAGGACAACCAACATCAGTTTTAATGAATGGAGGTAAAGATCGTTTGAATGAATACAGCTGTAAAATTTAGAAAGCATGAAACCCATGCAGGCTAATATTCCATGTACAACCTCAGGTTTTAGTTTGTTTTGTTTATCAGCTCATTTAAACATGAACACATGAACAAGAGCTTTTATTTGTGGCTGTAACACTTGCAGATTTTCTAAACCATGGTTTAGTTAGTAATGTTCAAGGATGTTAAACTATTTGAGTTTTGTCATGTTACAATAAAAATGGTATTATAGCAGGTGTGTTTTAACACCAAGGAGATACTATGGCACAAAACATTTCTTCTGGTAGCGTTACAATATTTTAAACCACCAGAATATGCAACCATAAATTCAGATGTCCATATTTTTACTATAAAATGCAGGCAAATAAAGATCACATTTATCAGAACAGAATTGTCCCCAATGAGATGAAGCAGATTTCGCAGCACCTTCAGTAATGTCCCAGGGCACACCTCCAAGAAAGACTTTGCAGGAGTAAATAGGATCCTTGTTGTTTCTGGGAGGCAGCTGACCACTCCAAGTGAACGTGGCTTCATTCACAGCTGATTGGAAAAGCAGAAAATGGGGTTTGGTCAGGGTTTGTTTACATTTTTAATAATGAAAAAGGTAAATATGCAAATAAACCTGCAGCCTGTCTGTGCAGACGGGCCTCCCTCTCAATGCTGAATGCATCCGACTGGTCTAGTAGCTCTGAACCTGGCCATGAGGAGCCAGTGCGCCAGCGGCGGGAAATGGTTGAGGAGGCGGGGCTGGCACTGGATGGTGGGGTCAGAGGAGAACTAGTGTCCTGAGGGTCCAGACGGGAGCCCAGCCTCAGCAGATCCTTCTGCATGTTTGACGACAGATAAGGCAGGGGAGGAGAAATCCGCAGAGTTGACTGTAGAAGACAGAGACAGACAATTGACAGCAAATGGACAGTCAATTTACACCTCTTTGCAGCAAAAAGCTCACATTTCTTTGGGATTGAGAAGTTTTGCTAAAGGGCACAGTAAAATTATCGTTTACAAATCAGCAAAAAAAAAAAAAACATGAATGGAAATTAACTAAGTGTTAATTAACTAATTAAGTGTTACGGTTTGTTAAAACTTATCTTACATGAACACATTACCCAGGCTGGCCAGATGTAAAAATCTAAAGTCAAATCAATTAGGCCATTTAAGAAGTTGGTTCAAGTGAACCTTACATTTTATTAGTACTTGCTCATATTTTACATTTTGTCAAAACTGTAGCTGGAAAGCTTTACCATAGACTTACTGTATAAATTGATATTTTATCAGTGCTTTAGTTTGGGAAGCTCAATGAATCTGTCCACATGCCATAACATTCTATTATATCATACATTACTGATGTTGGAGCAGAAAACAAGTAAACAAGATTTGTTTATTAATAACACCAAGATCAGCTCTTTACAGTAGTTGCAGATCAGACTGTTAGTAATGTATTTGTTCATATCTGAACATTTAGTAGCAGTCAATGTTTTGTAATATTAAGCACCAAAATAAACAGGAGGTGGAGGTGTGTGTGTGTTTTTACCAGCATGTCACAGAGGTGATCTGACCCAGAGCTAAAGCCGCTGGTCTCCGAGTCTTCAGGACTGCTGGAGCGAGAGTTCAGGAAGGAACTGGAGTCCAATCGGTTTGCCATCCGTGCTATGCCTGGGAATTTCTCTAAAAAGTCAGCAGTCATGCTCACGGACTCGTGGGGCAAATACCCTGGAGACTTCCCAAGGATGCTACTGAAGGGGCTGTTCAGCATACCCAGCACTGAGGAACAAGACATGTTTACAGCATTATCAAGAAAGCTTGCTGAGTTTACAGAACTATATTGACTTGTCAGCAGGCGAGCCGCACAAAGATTGTTTTTTTTTTTAAAGTTCAACCTCTAACAAAAAATGTTTTATGCAGCCGGTTGAGCCAAAGATGGATTGTGCTGAATTTACAGTTCCACATTGATCTAGTTACAGTTCTGCAAATAAGCTTGTAAAGGCAGCTACTTGACAAAATCCATCAAAAAAGGACCAGGTTTGTCTGGAACGAGTTGGAGCATTTACTGTTTCACATCTTATATCTTGACTTGGTTAAAACACTGCTACCACAGAAGCTAAACAGCTTTCATAGCAGCAAAGTTAAGTTTGCTGATTAGGCATCTAACTAGCTTGGCAAAAGTGAGTTTGTCTCATTTTCACTTCTAATAATGAAGTGACATCTAGCATCAGTAACAAGTACATATTCTGGTTCATAACATTGAACAGGAGACTGAAGGGATTTTTCTACAGTAGACTGCATTCAAGACTGTCCCACTTTACTGCAGGCTCATTTTAGACACCAGCTTGGTTTCAACATGTGGAAAAAAGACTTGGCTGCTACAAATGGGGTCAGAATGAATGAGGGATCTTTATAATTAGTGATACCTCCCTGAAGACATGCACTCATCTCAAGACAGACATAAACGGTGTCAGAATTTGACTTTGTGCCGTCTCCTCAATATTTCCGATACATCCATCCATCCATCGTGGATTGTTATTGCTATTGACTATAGCATTTTGAAAGGTGGACAGAAAAAGAAAAATCTACTGGCTTGTTTTTGTGCCTGCCGGCTTGCTAGAGATGCAGCAAAGCAAAACTGCCACATCATCCTTCCTAACAAAGCCACAGCCTGTTCCCACACAATGACAGATGACTGTTCACCAAATCAGACAGATTTAATTATTCAGGGTTAAACTACTTCAATCACAAAGTCTACCAGGTTTAAATAAAGTGTGTCAAACTACAACCAACCAGACCAGGAACAAACAGAGGACTGAACCTTCTGCTGTCAACTGGTTACACATTCATGTAAACAGAACCTCTGGTACTTACCAGAGGATGAGCTGGTCTGAACCTGGGACATGGGTGTATGTGTCTCACTCTCCTGGCTACTCCAAGGTCTGTCCCAGCTGGACAGACTAAGAGAATGGAGGCCGAGGCCCAGGTCTGTGACGTCCGATGGGCTCCTGGACGAAGGCATGTCCTGGGAGCCGGGTATGCCCCCACAGTTGGGAAAAAGCATCCTCCTGCTGCCCACTGCAGCCCGATCCGACTCTTCTGGATCCAAGATCAAGTTAAAAGATGTAGCAAAAAGAGAAAAGCGTTAGCAAAAAACTGTTTTATCAGTGTGTCTTACAAAAAGGACATGACGAGATAAAGTCTGACACATTCTTTGAAGACCCATCTGAAAACAGACACTCCCCTATTGACTCGTCTCCCCTACCCTGGCTGACGGTGGAGCTAACCTGCTGCCTCGCTGCCCGACACATCTGCCATGCATCTCCGTCCGCATCACTGACCCACCTAGCAGCATGTGACATAGCTGCTGATGCACTCGCACACCCCTGCTAATGACAGCAGTTTCCTCCCTACCTCCCTGCCTCCTTGTTTAACAACTGTGTAATGAAAAATTCCCATCGAAGCTACTGGCTCGTTGATCGGAGTCCTCCCCTCTCTGGTAGGTAGCGCACGTCTCAGAGTGAGTGGGACGACAGCTGGCCCCGTTACTGTCGGCGCTCACTGGGTCCGGCCTCATTTCCTGAGCAAGCTGACAGAAGCAGGAGGGTGGGTGGACTGAGGGGCAGAACTACAGCAGCGTGTTGGGAGGCAGCATGAGAGGGAATGACTCAGCAAACCTAGAGTTAAAGGTACTTGAAGCTCAAGAATGTTCGGGGTATTTTCTTAAACAATCAGTGGCTTGTGAACTTGATTTTTTTTTATGGATACTCTGATAAAAAAACAAGCATGCAGAGCTTTGCTGTAGCAGCTGACTGATCAGATGTTAATGACGGCGTCAATGTGCACCGCCAGCTCGTCCCCCCTCCCTCCCTCCCCAAGCCTGGACGGCTTCCAGATGACTATTACTCCCCTGATTCAGCAACACCCAGCTCAGGCAGGCAGGGCACAGGCCAAAGTGAAAGTTTAGCTCAGTTTACATCAAGATCAACTTTACTTTTTATTCCAACACATTTTATGCTGCACTGCATCAAACTCTGACACAGTAGATTATGAAGTGTAAACCGTTTCGTTTAGCAAATAAACTTAAAGGCATGATACAGGGACTCTGTTGGGCTTATTTCTTGGCAAATCTTACTACTTGAGTAAAAAAAAACACGAACATTGCTGCAATGCTGCAGATCAGTGATTCAGCATGAATCAGCTACTGGCAAACAAATTATAAAGGTAAGCTTAAAAGAGGCTTAACATAAAGGAGATGGTGAAAGACGACACCTACAAAAAAAAAGCTACTTTCACTATTAAACAGTCATGTTTTGTACTTCAGCTCATACAAACTGATACAAAAAGCTTTGACAGAATTTGGTTATTTTCAGAAATCATTTAACAAAAACCTCAAACTTGTGGATCGTAGGTACCTTCAGCCTCATTTAGGCATTTCCCAGCTGATCACGCTATTTAACAAATACTTGATCCAGTTTACTCAAACAATCATCTTTTACTGGTAAAGGGATTTCTGACTGCTTGTACATGCCAACCTTAAAAGCAGTGTAAAGAGAATTCAACTTTCTTCTAAACACATAAATGTCAAATATATTGTAAACGTGTCAAGTCTCCCAACCATTTGTGATTACATTGTGGCAGTAGAATGAAATTCAGGTTTCAAGACGTCGAGGTCATGTTGCCCAAATTTGATTTAATCCTAAATTTGATAGATGGTCACATATTTACACAATTCTAACTAACCACTTGAACTTTTCGGGCTGTGTCAAGTATTTCTTTTTTAGTTGATGCGTTCACAAAGCATTCATTTCAGCTGCCTTTTTTTATATATAAATTTTACCACACAGCAGGTCGGGCCTTTGCTTGGAGTTTTTGGGTGTGGTGCACACACCGGTGAAGTCCAGCGCGTTCCCCAGCATAGTGTTCATCCTGCGGAAGATGTCTGCGTTGCTGCAGGTGGACAGAGCCGGAGACTCGGTGTCCGGGCTCTCAGGCCGGCGGGTATCGCTTCTCTGCAGAGAAAAAAGGCCAGAAAAATGGAGGGAAATTAGCCTAAATTCAAGCTAAACGTGAAACTAATGACGCCAACTGGAAGAAGCGTTTATAGTTTTCATTTGTGTGTACTTTAGTTGGCATTTTAGTGGGTAATAGATGTTGCTAGTCGTTTTAAACACTAAACAATAACATTTGACGTGGTTAAAAGGCGATTTATTTTATTTTTCACTCACCAGGGAAAACGCCATGATGATGATGCTGTGGACAGCCAGCCTAATAAGAAATGTCACAGTAACGACCGAGGCCTGAAGAAAAAGGTCATAGTTATCACATCTGCTAGCGGCTAATTAACTTTAATTTGAGAAACGTGTGCTGCCTGCATGACTGCTCCTCGAGGGCCTCGGTCCGCGTTCACGTGCTCCTCATCAAAGGCGCCGCGAACTGAAACTGAAACCAGGGAATTTACCTTTTTCTACTTCACGTTACGACCATTCATTAACTTTGTGATTTTGCTTTTCTTTAGTCGATTATGAAAAAAAAACAGACTGATTTTAGACAAATAAAAATGTTTTTATAACCAGAGCAAAATAAGTCATTGTAACCGTACAAAATATTAAAATAGTTCCTTATTGCCGTATACTACACGCATTTAAGAAAAAAGTCACTAATGCAAAAACAAAAAAAACCCAAAGTATGACATTTTTTGTTTTGTTGTTTTGTAAACAAAACAAAAATACTTTCCATTGCACGCATATTTGTGAAAATAATGACTAGTACAAGTGATCAAGAGAGAGCAGAAATTTTAATACTTTGCTGAAATTATAAAATACAACAAAAGTATCGATGTCATCACGCTAGTATCGAACCAATATCGATTCTCATCTTAGTATCGATAATTAAAATGTTTTTTAACCATATGTTATGCTGTATATTTAATTTAATCCAGTCAGAGGGACTGTAATCCTACAAAGGAGGATCCTACTTCATTTTAAATAAAAGAAATGCGTTTTTAAAGCTTACTCAAAAAAATACCTGAACTGAAGTGGGCCTACTCGTACTCTGAGAAAAACTGGTACTGTGACACCCCTAACCCAAATGTACTTCAGCTCATTTTTGTCTCTGGAGTTGACTAAAAACGTACGTGCGTGAAGATTTGGCACAATCTGCTGATTTCTTTAACTTGACACTTTATAATGTATGAATGCGATCATATGTTCTTACTTTCGGATTGAATTGGGTTTAAGTGGATTTGACTCTGGATCTGTTTTGAACTTATTTTCTGTAGAGTTCCCTGAGATGACATTTGTTAAAATAAAAATATAAACTGAACTTTCATGTGCGTAACTCACTCTACTCTTTCCACAAATGCATGTTCCTTACAAATGTGGCACCATTTAAGAGGGAAATTAACAGGCTTTCCAACTGTATAAGACTTATTGCCAAGAAACATTGTTACAAAGAATTAATCTATATCTATGTTTATATACTTTTTGTAGTAGATATCTGCTACAACTCATTTTGCCTAAAGCTTTTTGATACATTTACTAATGTTACTCATTCAGTGCACAGATTTTGTATTATTTTTCTTCTGTTATTGCACTTTTCAGTTTCTCTCTGCCTCACTTGAATTTTTCTTGATATAAGGGACACACAGAACCCAAATGTTTTCATTTATAATGAAACCTTTACCTTTAAGAAATTACAGCACTAAGTGTTTGGATGTCAAAAGTTCTTTTTGGTGAGAAACTTGACTTTAGAGATAAACATCTGAAATTGCTTCATTAAAAAAAAATCCTCTGGAGCTTCTTTGAGGTTAAACCACAGATCATTCTTACTTGTATCTGACTAGGGTGATGGTCCAGCTAAACAAAGTACTTCTACTACTTTTACTAACTTTTATATAGTGTCACACTTATAAACGTGCAACACGTGGAATTTAATGGATGGATGTTTACAGGCTAAGCTTACAGAATAAATCTCCACGATAACTTTTGTGTTACTTGTATGAAAATGCAAGGGTAGAAATGCATGGTTTGATCCTTCATTTAGGCTTTGTAAAACAGCCTTCTGGTGATATACTAGAGTAGAAACAGTAATGCACCAATAAAAATAAATCAACTTTTAAAAAAAGGCGCTTTAAAAAAAAAAAGGCTTTTTTTTTTTTTTTAAATTGGACAGCTAACAAAATTCCTCAGTCTTATTCCTTGCAACTTCTTCTCCAGCTGCCCTGTAACCTCTGGCCAGTCGAGGGCGACAAAGTCCAGCATTAAAAAATAAATCCAGGCCTGCTCCACAATTACTTTATTCTCAAACTCAATTTTAGGCAATTATTTTTAAATATACATCTTGAGGACACTTGAAACTGTTTAAAAATACAGAAAAGGCACTTCTAAAAGTCACTGTAGACAAGGCAGGATTTTTTTGGAGGATCTTTTTTTAAATTGAGACAGCTTCCAGTGTGGGAAGAGAAACATTTTCAGCTTCAGAATGTAATGGTTCTTTTTTTGTGGCCCTTTTACCTTACTTTCCCACCTTATTTTCTTCTTTCACTTCATCTGTCTTTCTTGGATATGGGATACTTTTTATATTAACCCATTTGTGGATCATAATGTCACAAAGGTAGAGCGACGAGGCTCACCTTTCATTCTGTAACATCCCCATCTTTGCGCTCTGAATTGATTTCCTGTCACTCCACATTTTCCCGTTTGAAAAGTACAATACATCACCTATTTTTCCATGATGTGTCAAATGGCCAATTGGACTTCAAGCTTCAAATGAAAGTTTATTTTTAGAGCAGGTAGGACATTTTCAAAAACAGAGGTTGGCTACCTTAAAAACACCTCCATTTATCTGAAGCTACTGAAAAGCAAATCACATTTAATTTTAACAGCAGATTACCTGGCTTACTTTGACCATTTTAATACATTGTGATTTAGTGTCCACTTTTCTCCTGAACTTTAGAGTTTAATGCAGATGGCCTCCCCTTAATGTGTGGAAATAACTTAATGTCAAAGCAGTCATCTGGTACATGTGCCAATGATTTTGCTTGGGACAATATGGCCAAATGTTTACAGCTGACCACCAGCACGGTTGCTGTTACAGCAAGGCAGCTGGTTTCACTGAAAACCGTCACTTTTGAGTCCCTGGAGGACGAGTTCTGGTTGACTGAGCAGAGCATCTTACCAACTCAAGAGGGCAGAGTGTGGAGGTCGGCTGCGCAGAGACGCACTAATGCAGCGGTGCATTACAAATGAAAAGTTTGCATGAATTATTGATGCCAACGTCTGATGTCCTCAGACTTTAGCTCTCCAACATTAAGACTGGGGGAAGTTCAGCTTGGATTGGTCGATGACCTGCGGCAGCAATGAGAAATGACCAGGTGCCCAAGAGAGAAATGCATTCACTTCCTTTATTCATAAGATGAGGTTTTTGTTAACATCTTATGCACAGCAGATACAGAGACAAACAGGTTCTTAATCACAAACTAAATTCCTTCAGTCTAATCTTGCTACCCATTTCAAAATGCCCCCACCCTCCCCCCAAAAGCAACCCTTACATTTGTAGTCCAGTTTCACAGCAATCTCATTTTAGCAGAATGGCACAAGCCAAGCTCAGAATCTTCCATTTTTTATGACAGATACCAACTTCCCCTTCAAACAAATTGCACTTCTCTTTAAAACTACTTCGACAGGATTATATAGGATCAAAAAATGAACACCAAACACAAGAGACGACTAAACATCCAACTTATATAGGTTCATTATTTAGTTGCACAAAAATGCATAAATATACATTACACAAAAGAGTACAGAGAATTTGTACTTTCATTTGCTCAAATAGATGTGAGGCCTGGGATTGTCCAAATGTAGGGAAGCATTCACAAGGTCCATGCGAGATAAGCCATTTACACAACAGCCTAGCTTACAGAGGTAAGACCAAGGTTCTACACAAAGAAATAATAATAATCATAATAGCTTTTTGCCGTCTATGTCAAAAGGCAACACAAACACTAAGAAAATTAGGATACACAGAAATCTGCGCTCTAAATTCATGCCAAAGACTTCAACATGCAATGACTGAACAGCTCTACACCTCCCAAGAGCAGCGGCAACCCATGAAGGGACCAACTTAAAATGTCAATTTTCCTTAGTAATTAGAATCCAAGGAGTCAAATAGGTTTCAAAATGTTTTTTTTTTTGAGTGCAGATGGTACCGCAATCGCCACCACCAAGGATAGGTTTAGATTGTCGACAGCAAGATTGTTTTTAACGCCAACTCCCCCCCAGAGACAACAGGAGGGAGATAAATACTGTTTAATAAACGCACATTTGTCCATTAAATTAAACTTGATTAAATTAAATGAAGAGTTCAGTAAGCCTCACTTCAGCTGGATAAAAAGGTGTGGTTTCCAGAGGCCTGAAAAAAGAAAGACAGAAGAGTTAGTTTGAAACAGATGGTACGTTTCAGTTTAATACAAACTTAATTTAGATGCTAGTTATTAGAATCTTTAATTTTGAAAAATATTTATTTCTGACAACAAGTCTGAAGCCAGTATATTAAACAGAAATTTTACCACAAAAAAAAAAATTTAAGTACACTGCTCAAAAAAATAAAGGGAACACTCAAATAACACATCCTAGATCTGAATGAATGAAATATTCTCATTGAAT
>JAVKLF010000038.1:20272601-20283635 GCA_034783495.1 Millerichthys robustus
AAGTCAAAATGAGGCTCAGTGTTGCTTCCTAAGTGGACAGTTTGATTTCACAGAAATTTGATTTACTTGGAGTTATATTGTGTTGTTTAAGTGTTCCCTTTATTTTTTTGAGCTGTGTACATATTCCAAGTTTCCGAGCAGGAAAGAATAGTTTGTATAAAGTTTAACAAAACAGTACGTTGAGGTTAGTTAAGGGCTGCCAGCTTATCTATGCAGATACTTGTTGCATTAGAACACCACTTTTAAAAATAACTCATTATCAATAAGAATGTTGAGTAGTTTCCAGACAAGAACAGAGTATGAAGTACCAAGAGTTATTTACATCAACACTCGCATGACACTTCTGTTCAGGGGAAATAAAACTCCTGCTCACCTGGTGCTAATGTGCAACTCCTCACATGCAAACATTTGACTACAAAAAAAAATAAAATAAAGTTTAAATCATTAATTAACGCACCTTTGCAGAGACCATTGTGGACTGAGAATTTAGTATCTTTTGGTCCAGCAATGAAAAGTTTATGGCAAATGAAGGGAAAACACAAATACCCCTTCTTAAAATACACCACACACAAGCACTATGTACCCTGGCACAGGAGGCTGCTGCTGTAAATACACTTGTGCACCAAACTTAAAATTCAGACAGGATCAGATCAATATTTAGAAGTGTACAGCTGTGTCAGTATTTAACTAGGAAAAAAAAAATACATTTATAATAGCAGCACTCAAGATCTTAAATTTTAGAAAAGGATGATTTGGGGAGCAAGTCACACCAGAAACATAAAGATTGAAAATTAGTGATCTAGATTTTCTGTATAGTTTCAGTACATTCTCATTTTTTTTATATTTCAGTTTTAAGTTGTGCTGATTTAATACAAATTAAATGCACCTGTGGTATCAAATTAAAAGAATAAAGGGTGTGGGGTTTGTCAAAACCGATATAAAAAAAATAAAATTAAAATAAAAAACACTAACAAAAAGGTTACTCACTAAATATCTAACAAAACTGCCGGGACTTCCATCCAGGCTGAGTAGTCTCAGAGGGAGTAGGGTACCAGCGCATCTAAAGAGACACAAACATAAGTTATGTTTAACACACACACACACACACACACAAAAACAGGACCTCAGGGCTCCAAATCCTCAGTCCTGTAGATTTCAATCATTTTAATTGTCATGAGCTTTGGCAGGCACATTTAGGAGGACTGTCCCTTTAAGTTCTGGTCACTGGAGCCATGGGAATGTGGGTCAGCTGCTGATGGAGGACAATTGTCTTCCAAGTAATTAACACGCATGGAAACGTGGAGAACTGAACGTCTCTATGAGGTAAACATTTTCACCAAGCAGAGTTTACCTTTCCATACTTGTTAATAAACTACGTGGAGTTTGGTGTAGAGTCAGCGTGGAGAAAAGCAAACCTTTCAAATCAGCAGCCATTCACAGACATGCAGAGGTTATTTTATCTTTTTGGAACTAAAAAGGCAGTGGAAGAGAGTTGAGATATGGGTATTTAAGGATTTTTCATCACGATGCAATTAAAAAGCTCCCCCACCCTTTTTTTTTTTGGACGACTACCCAGTCAGCTTATGTTCCAACTGGAAGGTGGACAGTAAGTTGGCACCTAAGGAGAAGGCCATCAGATCTGACAGTTTCTCTGAGAAAATACCTGACATTCCTTCGCCTCGTCAGATAAAAGTGGGCCATGCTTTGTGCAGCAGGACTCTTATAGGAGGAAGTTGGCTGGCAATGAACTTTAAGTGACCCAACAAGAAAAACATTTTTCTTTTGCCATTGTTACCTAAACTCCAGCCTAGTTCTAGATATCTGCTGTAGTATATAAACTGCTGTTAAACTATAAAAAAGGGGTTTATACCAGTTTTCACACATTAATTGAGCAAACCGTCTACAAACATAAGTGAAAATTGTTTTAAAAGAGTTTAAACAATAGCTCAAATACATAAAGAGTTCATGATTTAGACATTAAAAAAACGTGTACCTTTTCTTCTGACTGCAAAAAGCTCCATTAAAATGGAATAAAGATGAACCTCAGTGTTTGGTCTTTTAAAATGCCACACTTTAAATTCCTTTCTGTGGTTTTATGTGATGTTTTGGCTCAATCTACATCAAGATCTTTTTCAATCGTAACTCAGGGTTTTAACTTCCACTTAGCTATCTGGCCTGAATCAAGACTGGGCACAGGCTATGCAGGCAAAAACTGACTTGATACTTAGAATTCAGCAGCAGCACCTTTGAGTTAATCTAACTTCAAAGTTAAAATACAAGATAACCCTTCAGCAGTTCATTTAGTTTTCAAATAAACTTTCTATAAAATTTAGGCTTTCCAGAAACCTAATGCACCAAATGATTTAGTTATTTTACTTTAAGACTATTAAAAAAGGTCACTAATGTCAGAAATGTAAAAGTTGCTTAAAAAGGAGGAACACACACCGGTTGGTCCCTCACCTGGGCGTGGAGGGCTGCAGCTGCAGCAGCGGCTGCCGGGTACGTGAATGCAGCGTGAGGGAGGCCTGGGGTCAGCTCCGTGGTATACAGAGGGTAAGGAGTCCAGGCGTCAGGAGACGCTGGGATCAGTGCTGCCCCCGTCAGATCATCTGAAGAAGTTCAGGGGAATGAAGGGAAAAAGTTGACAGACACAATCTTGAATAGTGTGTTTTTTTTAAAAAAAAGGGGTGAAAAATGTAAACGCAAACTTGTTTAATAATGTTATGTTTGACAGAATCTCTGGCCTGCAACAAAGCTCAGACTGTACTGCTGCTAAAATACTGAAAGACCAGAACTGGATTCCCTGCACTGGACTCAAAGAAAAACCACCACCAAGTTTTTGAGCTATATTCGAACACAGTGAAGCACTCCAACATGCAGCCACTTAGAAAGAAGTCAAATCATTAAAATATTTGCGATTCTTACAAAAATAAAATAGCTTCATTTGCTATTTAGGTGCACCAAGAGTAAAATTCCACTAAAAAACTAAATGCTTTAACCGAATTTACTTAACCAAGTTATGTTAACTGGTTACACCAAACAGTTGAGTAAATGTAAAGCAATTTACTCATTAAAGAAAATTCTATCTAGTGGAACCAGTTGACATAGTAAATTCAACACTTCATTGTTTAGAGTGTATTTTGAGTAAAAGAAAAATTCAGAAAATAGGGAATGAATTTAAACCAGACAGGTTTTTCACCCTTAGGGCTCGACGCCACACTGCTAAGGTTAATATAATTATAATAAAATCTGGCTTGACTGAAGCTCACCACCGTTCTGAACCTAAAACAAATCGATCACAAATGTTCAGGCAAAGGAAGACACCACTGTTGACCGAATCCTTCTAGTGAATTTTCCAGCTGGACGGAAGCAAAGCAACTGCCTAAAGAATCGAGATGGCATGCATGTGAAGGTGAGTTAGTCTTTTGTTTGTTAGAAACTGTAACCCCCCACCTGTTTGACTAAATACCAAAACATCTGAAGACATTAAGAGAGGGCTACAAGGTTCACGGAGCACAGGCGTTGCAGAGGTGAGAGTGGATGAGAGCCTAGAGTGGCGCAGCCGAACAACTTACATGGGTCCCGTGCAATGAAGTGTGCTCCTAGAGCAGGGTGGATATTTGTGGGGTTCGGTGTGGCCATCAGCTTACTCTTTGCCATCTTCGTGTTGGCTTTAGCAAACTCTAAGCGCAGGGTCTGGGGACTTTCGGGGTCAAAACGGATACCCTGGGAGGAGAGATGTAGGGATAGGAGGTAGGGGGGTTGGACATCGTAAGGGAGCCGAGTTCATGGGGGGCGCTGTAGCTCAGCAGTCTCACATGGCCTTGTTTCCTAAACCAGTGCCTCAATACTCAGGACGCATCCTTCAAGCTTCCCCTGGGGAGGTGGTAAAACTCACCATCCACACCCGACTCCTGTTAACCAATTTGGAGCTGGGCAGACTGAAGGATGCACTTCTGAAATATTTCTGCACGCTTGCATCTCGGTTTCCTCTTGACAAAAAAGTAAAATAAAGAACACGTGACTGAAAAAGTTCAGCCCTTGCTCAGGTCAGGAGGAGGAGGAGACGAGGAAAAGCGCCAATTGTGAAACCAAGTGTTTCTTTTTTTGGGTGGTTTAACCCTGCTTGTGTCCATGTGCCCTAAGCATTGTGCCCACATGCAGGTGAGTAGTATTTTGGTGTATGTGTTGTGTGTGTCTAAGAGGTGATGCTCAAAAAGAATGCTAAGCTATGAGGGGAAAAAAAAAACAAACAAAAAAAGTGTTAGATACTGCCGCCAACGTGGGCTACTGGGTGATAAAAATAAGAGGTTACACTACTAAAAGATGTGTCCAGATAACACTACACTTGTGGCTTCAGAACAGGTTTTACAGTAAAGCAGTGATATGCAAAAATGAGGAAAGCTATGTCAGACTAAGAAGGATGTGTATCAAGGTCAAAGTAAACTACCGTAAGGCTACAGGATTCTGGCCTCTTTCCAAAAATGTCCCTGCCATTGAATTGTAAGAGACAAAATGGGTTGGCTTTGAGAAATTTCAATGGAAGAGATGAATCTCTTTAAAAATCAAGACCCAATATTTATAGCATCAAACAGAAAAGGTTGGAACAATATAAACGTTAAAAAAAGGATTTTGTAAACAAAGGGAACAAACAGCAAAAAGTGTTAAAATCAGTGAAAGAAAAGTGGATGCTTACATTTAACGCATTTTTTGCCGCTTCAGCTCCAGTGCGACAGTCAAAGGTTACAAACCCGACAGGCTGAAAGAAAAATGGAAGAAGTGCATTGTAATGAACACAATGACCCAGTTTCACACAAATGTACAACGGTTACACTAAAATACGCTGAGCTATAAAAGTTTTATCAAACAAAGAAAAAATCCAGAAGAACCACTCCTTTCAGGCCCTGATGGAGGGTTACTCACCTGTTTTGATGTTAACTTAATCAGTGACCCTTCATAACCCTGCAGGGAAAAAAGACAGCCAATTATCCTTCTTGGAGTCACATGAACAAAGTCCGGCACGAACTTCTCATTATATGAAGCTAAATTTTTTGTCTGCATCGTCACTTTGAGACCATCATAGACCCATCATCGAAAGATTTAAGAAAAAAAAACCATTGCATATTTCCAACTAACACGCACTTCAGTAATTCTTCAAAGTGTTTACTTTAATGGTGCAAGGACACCATCAGATACATGCACTGGTTTAAAAACAGATAAAAACATGAAGTCCAAATCAAGCCTACAAAGTTATAAAAACAGAAGTATAGATATTAACGCATGAGTAAATTCTTGGAAAATTACAGGAATTGTGCCTGAACGAACAAATGAAAGGAGGGGGATTTTATCCCGATCTTGATTTACAGCCATGGAAAAGCCAGCATCTTTCAGCGTTTAATAAATCCTAGGCAAACATCTTAAAAGAAATAACTTCAGGGATTCAGATAAGGGAAATGTAAGCTATAGAATACAATCACTATTCAAATATTTGTCTTATAAGTTATTGCAAAAGGAGAAAAAGGTTTATTTGAGTGTGAATGAATGTTAAGATTTAATCAGATTAACACTATTTGTACATATTAGATTGCATTTACCTTCTGCAGGAGAAGAAAAAGTTACAACTACTTGACCCTTTAGTGGTTTCACAATGTACAAATATTTGGGAAAATTTCTCTGTGTTTTGTTTTCCTGTGTGCAGGCTGAGTTGGGTCACTGACAGGCTTGGTTGGCCAATTGTAGTAGCTACTCATTTACACATTCCACAAGACCATCCATGTGCGAGGGACACCAATTCCAATTTGGTTAGTTAGGACAAGAGAGGGAGAAGTGTTTGAGACTCAGGTCCAAGGAGTGGAAAAAAAAAGAAAAAAATTGATGAACAATGATGTGGCCTCATTTCCATATATGCAAATATGTGGCCTTAATCAACAGGCAGACAAAACTTCATACAAGCAGCTGAGAATTATATGGCTTCCAGATTATTGTACAACAAAATTATTTCATTAAATTTTATTTATAATATTAAACTCAAATCTGCCTTCCCCCCACCCCCAACAGATACACTTTAATATTCAAGAGTGACAATTCAACATTTTACATAATTATTTTAAATCACAAATCTTAAAAACATGCTTTGACTTGCCTTGAAAGGTCTGAACAGCAGGTAAAGTTCTCGTGGTTTGATATCAACTGGCAGGCCACTGACAAACAGGGTTCGTACCTGAAACAAAACAAAAAGTGTCATGATTTTAACACTTTTCAGTGTTTCCCAAATTCTTGTTCACCTTCAGTTTAAATGTAACAATAATAAAACTTTCAAAAGGCCAAAAATTGACGTTTCTCAAAATGGAAAAGAAGGGGGATATTGCTCAGCAGGAGGTAGAAAAGTGATACCAAGATGTCTTGCTGTTCAGACACTAAATTTAAAAGCAAATATATCAAGAGTAAATCCTGTTTTTTTAACATATAAAACAAATACAGCTTAAAATTAATGATAAAATTTAAGCAATAAGGGCAGATTTACTCATTAAAACTACACATCTAAAACTAGAATAAAATAAAAATTTGTACAGCAAAATTGAAGGCCTTAAAAAGGACTTGTGGACAGTCTTTAGTCTGGGGTAGCGGGTGGATTAAAGGGTGAGGTGCGAGGTCCATTAGTCCTCAGCCGGTGGGGAGGCCCTCAGTACAATGGAGCAGCCAGAAGGACAACAGAGCTCAGCACGACACCATTTCCTTCCTCTGACCAGTGGCCCCCCCGACCCAGTCGTCTCTCCCGACATTTTCAGGTGCTGCACAGCAGCAACACTCAGCTCTTTGCATGTCAACACACACACAGTGAATGTGGGGCCCAGCAGGACACACACGCTCTTCTCTGAAGACATCTGAATTTATTCTTCCGCTGATCAATGGTCAACCAGTGAATTAAAACCTGAAACTGAACACAAGATTAAAATAAAATATATTTTTTAAAATAAATCATTTTAAATCACTGACAAAAAAATATCCTAAAGATTTATTCATTTTTTGTTCAGATTTTCTGGTTCAATTGCTTCAAATTACAAGATGAGGGGGAAAAAAATCCAACGCAATTTAGAAGAAAGCAAAGAGAAAAAGTCCAAAGTCAAGTGTCCAGACAAGGCTTTGTTAAAAGACAATGTAGACAAAAAGAGGACAAGCAAAAAGGCCCACGGCTTCCTTCGGCGCCTCTCCATGAGGAGTCATTAGAGAGGAAATATAGCAGACCACACAAACAAGGGCCTTTATCTGTAGGGGTTATTCATTAGAAATATAAAACAAATCACAATTTGTTTTTGTAAAGACATTAAAGTTACTAGAAAATTTAGCAAGGCTGAATGATGACAACACAGGAGTAAAGCAATATGGAATTATTTAGGGCTTTTAATAGCTAATTCTTGCCTTTTTGATTTTTTTTAAACATCTCTCTTCATGTAAAAAACAACAACAAATTGAATAGGCCTATATGGACTTTTTTCCCCTAAATAAGAAGGTTTTGATTAATTTTTGTTGAGCAACTTACAGAGTAGGCTATGTGTAGCCTATAAAAGTCTACAGGGGGTTCAGGAAAACAGAAGAATGTTATGAAAGGGACGTCATTCTCAGACGACACCACCTCCGACACAACACCACCTGTTCCACTTTAATTTGACCCTTTTCCTGGACAATCCTCAGGTCGAGCGACCGGAAGTTGGTTACACCAGAACAAAACCCGGGTCGAACCCCGAACTTTAGGCACCAAACGAAAACAAAAACCTCACCTCCTCCTCAATAGAAACGCTGCTGTTGGGCTCCGAGTCCGCTTTGAGGCTCATGTCGGCGGCGGCTTCTGCACACAGGATCAGATTCTTCCTCGTCGCGTGAGCTTTGCGCCTGAAGCTGCAGTGAAGGTCCTGGTCTCGAACCTTCAGGTGTCGAACTTTCAGCTTGAGCAGAGAAGAAGAAGGAGGAGATGTGCCGAGGAGGTGAGGTCGTGCAGACGAGCTATCCGAGGATGTAGAACAACGAGACAGAATCATTCATAAAAACGGAGGCGAGGAGTAGAAACTTAAAAAAAGTAGAAGAAGAAGGTGTTGAAGGTGGTTTGGTGCTCCGTGTCGTGAGGGTGAGAGATGAGGAAGGGGGGGTGAAAGAAGTGCGCGTGGAAACAGAAAGCCTCAGCCGCTCACATCAACACCCTCAGCTGTGGGACTGTGTGAGAGGAGGAAGAACAAGTCAACTTTTCTCATTTGAGCGACTCTCTCTCTCTCTTTCTCTCTCCTCCCGTCCGTGAACTACTCCCTATCTCCTCCTCCTCCTCGTGCCGCCTTTCAATTAGGCCGTTAATGATGTTGGAGTCTGCCGCGAGCCCTAATCAGGCTGCAGATCCGCCTCAGCTGCGTCACACCGGCCCCTGATACCTGAGCACCACCCAGCCTCACCTTCATCCAGCCAGACCGTGATTGGCAGGCCTGCTGCAGGTTTTTAGTTTATTTTATTTAACACCTTCAAGAAGAATAAACTCTGCTCCCACTAGATCAGTTTTAGTGCATTTTAACTTCTTAATCTTGTTGATTGAATTTGATGTTTTATGTCTTTTAATCTCAGCCTATCCCAGAAAAGGACTTAAAATGATTTCAGCAAACACCTCCACATTTTTGTCAAAATGTTGTTATAGGGCAAAGAAAAAATAAAGGTAATTAAGCAGGTAATGTGTAAATAATATTCTGATGAAAGCGGAGACTGACCTATAATATAAGAAAAAATTTTCAATATATTTTTTGTTCATCTTCATGTTTTATGTTTTGCTAATAGTTTTTGTTTATCTAAGATTTTGAAAATCTAAATTCAAACTTTTTTCTTCTTTTCTTTTACATTTTTCCACCCCGATGACAACATTAATTGTATTATTATAAGTGTAAATCTAAAAGAACAACAATTTGAGCAAATTTACACAGAAAATATTTACTATTCTTTTGTACATTACAGAGGATTTTAACATTTAGCACAAATATGCAGAAGTGACAACATCTTGTTCGGTTTCACATGTATTATTTAAAAACATTTTAAAAACATAATAGTAAAATATCGGCTAAAACAATGCAGCAGAATCTACAAAATCAGAATCCATTCATCTGATTTGACTGATTTTATAAACTCAGAAACCCTACGGAGGCATAAACATATTTAAATAAAATTTCACAGCTGTAACCTGAAATGTTGTCCGTGATAAAAAACATTTGAGTTAGTGTTTTAATGTTTGGGCTCCAGGTTGTGGGTGGAGAAGCAGCTTGTGTTGTGTTTTGAGGCTTGGTCCTGGACTTGAGCCTAGCATGCGGCGTGCTTCCTCACAACAAGGCAGCTCTCTGAGGCCACACCGTTTCCTGACTTTGTATAAGAACACAATCAGGCTTGGAGGAGGAGTGTGGGGGGGCTGGCGGACAGACGGACGTGTTCCCCCCACTGTACTTCTTCTGCAGTTTTCTAAAAATAGCAACTCTTTTCTATGTTTCACATGTTTCTGTAGTGGCCGAATCCAGATGGTTGGTGTATGGACGTATGGAGACAACGGTGGGTGCAGTGGAGTTTCTAAACAAACAGATATTAAAGAGGAGGGAGTCTGGTCTGGATGCTCCAAGAAGCCAGGCTTGGTTGTAAAGTTTTAGAGCGGTCTCGGCCAAAAGGTCTCCTGGTTGTTTTTTGAACTTCGTCTGATTTTGTATTCATTCATTCATTCTCTCCAGTTCTCTGAACATGGTAGTATATTGTGTTTAAATGTGAATAAAATGGAGAAGTGAAGGACATAAAGCTCTGAAAAAGATTAAAAAATTATCTCCAGCAGCTGAATATTATCTGATAGTCATAACTTAAAGAAAAAGGAGAAAAAAATTCATCAAAGACCAGAGATGGGACCTGAGAAAAGCAACAGCCATGATCTTTACATTTTTTTATGAGTTGTTTGTAAAATTTCTGCTTAAACTGCTAAAAACCCACAAAACAGTTGGCAGAGTTGCATTGTCTCATGTAAACTGCCTCTTTTAATGTTTATTTTAGATAAGACAAACTTTCTCAGACAGTGGGTGTTTTATATAACTAAGATGTATTTTATATTATGATATTCTTCATATGGGTATTTAGGATGAGAAGATTATACAAGCTCTCACTTCAACCCCCAACTAAAACATATTGCCATGGCTGTATGTTTGTTAAAATGTGTTTTCTTTGTATTTTTACAGATTTAGTTCAAAAACTTAGAAACAGCCTGTGTGTTTGTGACAGGCTAATTGTAAGGGGCCTTAAGATCCCATTTAAAACAGGTTCTTAGGTGTGGAAACCACATGGTTCATTATTAGAGTTCAGGTGTTTCTAAACAGAATGATTTATATAATCAAGTAATGCTTAAACAAACAAAAAAAATGTTCATCTGAAAACACTGAAAAGAAAATTAGCAGAAAAGCAGCTGAGATGCAAAGTAAAACAAACAAAAGCCTTAAAAAAATTAAAGCTATATGCTAAAAAATGTTCTGCCACCTTGCAAACAAAATGTAAGAAATGCAAGATGACCTCAGACTTTTGTACAGCACTGTATCAGCGTCATGACGACCATATATAATATAACTTTTTCCACATTTGTTTAGAAAATAAAAATGTTTAGTGTTTGACATAGACTATGATGTTTGACACAATCATTCGCTGCAGGCCCTAATGAAATTATTTTTATTTTCCTTGACCCAATAACACTAACATTTGTCTTTGGCTGTAACTAAAATTAAAATATGAAGAGATCTAACACCCTTCAGATAAATCATTTGACAGTAAAAACCAAAACAGTTCTGGTCTTCATTTCTTCAGGAATAAAATTTAATCATTTGTTTTAAACGATGAAATAAAGACAAAGACGGAATTTTTAAATTCTTATATTTAATGCTGAAAGGAAGAAACAGATTGTCTGTTTGAAAAGTAAAACAGAAGACTGAGCACTGATCTGCAGTTTGAAGATGTGAAAGAACAACATCATTTTACGCTCTGTTTACTTTT
>JAVKLF010000038.1:20315616-20334611 GCA_034783495.1 Millerichthys robustus
AATTCTAGTTTTACATTATTTTATTTTACATATTTTTTAAATTATACATAAAATATTTCTACAAATGAAAACATTTTCATTGTTCCCGTTTCATTATTCACAGTTTAAGCAAGTTGGCATTTTTAATAGTTAAAGGGGAAAAAAATGGTTGAGGAGTTACCAATGGTTAATTATGTTTAAAAATCAAATGTTAAAAAGGAAACAAGACTTGCCTTCAGGTGAAAATATGGTTGTCCGAGAGTCATATCTGCGAGACTAAACATAAACAAAAGTATTAAAACAACAAGTAACAACCTATGAACGCTATTTTTAAAAAATAAAACAGTGGAAATTATTGCAAGAAATAAAGGAAAGGCAGCTACAAACCATTTTCTCGGGTCACTGGATAAACCCTAAAAAGAAAAAAGCGAAAGGGTTGAGCAAACCAGATATTAGAAGAAAACAACAGTAAAACGTTCACATTTGTTTTTTGTTACTGGCAGATCATTACTGATGTCATACACGAAATAAAAAAAAATGTTATCTTCAAAACTTACCCAAACTACATATAAAAAAACGCTTTACAAAACGTGTACGACAGACGCTAAATGTTGAAGCTAAGTGCTGCATCAGAATGAATCTGCAATATCGGAGCATGCTAACACATTAGCATGCTAACTGACCGCTTTCTGTGTAAAGTCTCTAATAAAGACTGACGAAATGACTAAGGAAATAATGTTAGGTGAAGTTAAAAAAAACAGCACAAGGTACATTTAACCATTATTATACTCTTACGTTAAATGAAACAGTATACCTTAACGTACTTTAGCTTAAGCTGGATGGTCCGATGCTACTTTCAGTTTGATGTTTCCTCGCTCGTCAACCGGCGTCCTGTCAGGAAGCGTAGCGCTCAGCAGCGCCATCTGGTACCGGGAGAACCGATCAATTTGCTGAAACGGGTAAGAATCTGTAATCGACATGAAAAAAATCTGGTGGAAGACCGTTTCAACAATAGGGACGTAGTAAATGCAAAATCGGAGACTCGTGTTTCTAAATACGATATGATTAAAAGCTACGAACATGATGAATGGGTACAGCCGGAAGGTGACGTTAATGCATCTAAAGTGAAACCATCAGCTATCAGAGAAGAAGAAGCGAGTTTGCACGTGATTGGTTGAATGGTTAGCATGGCGTTTGAATGGGAGCAGGAAGAGCTATGACAGCAAGCGACTAAGGAGGTTATTCGTCATTTTGGGAAGTTTACTAGTGTCACATGCGGTATTGGGGGCACTAATCATATTCAGGGTATGCCTTAGCAATAAAAAATCAAATTCATTCAGAGAGGTAGGTGCTTCTTCAATTAATTTAAGTAATGCTAATGCTAATTCATTAATCGAACACAGGTTAGCCATACGAACATGTCCAACAGCCATGAAAAAGACTGCTATATTTTTAAAACATGTTTTTTAAAAAGATGATTGATTAATGTTCTTGTTATTATTATTATTATTATCATCGGTAAAAACACCACCGTTTTGTCACATGCTCGGGAACACCGTGTCCTCTGAACTCAAAAGGTTATGATAAATTTACTGGGCTGCTCACAGAAACACATTTCTACTGCAACATTACAAAAACACTCCGTGTTACGACCGAGGCCACTTCTTTTCTTCAGGTCAACACTGCTAGCTTTAGCCGGCCATGACCTTTGAATCATCATGTTGCAATCATAGATAAGTGAAACATTACAGTCTCTTAACTTGCTTCATATATTAAGACCTTTTCGGTCAGATTAAACATGGAGGCATGTATTTATCATCGTCACTTGAGCACATCATCTCCTGATGTATTCAACTAAGACTTATAATGTTTACAAAGATTTGGGAAGATTCTGTGTTCTGTTCTTTACTTTAATAATTACACAGTCATACTACAGTTTGATCAAATGGTCACATTTAAAAAGCAAATCAATTACTAGTGTGTGTGTTCTTGTTTTAACTTGTCTCATCTTGTAGGAGCTGGATTTATAAGAACAAAAGTTGTTTGCACCAGTGATTCGCTGTTAGTCTAGTGGGACACCATGTTTTAACAATTTTTATATGCTCACTTTTCTACCCTTGAGAAAAGTTAAGGCTTGCTAATCACTCTTATTTTATCCAGTCTGATGAGGGGGTACCCACAACTGGCAGGATGCAGCAGAAGAGGAACATCCAGATCATTGAGTGGGAGGATCTTGATAAAAAGAAGTTCTATTCGTTTGGGATATTTATGACAATGACCATCCGGGCCACAGTCTACCCAGCTACACTGATCCGCACTCGGCTGCAAGTGCAAAGAGGAAAGTCGCTCTACAGCGGCACCTTTGATGCCTTCTTCAAGATCCTGCGGGCAGAGGGAGTTCGAGGCCTGTACCGCGGCTTTATGGTCAACACCTTCACTCTCATCTCAGGCCAAGCTTACATCACTACCTATGAGCTGGTGAGGAAATACGTTTCCCAATATTCTGAGGACAATACAGTCAAGTCGCTTGTGGCGGGGGGCTCTGCTTCCCTGGTTGCTCAAAGCATCACTGTACCCATCGATGTGGTGTCGCAGCAGCTGATGATGCAGGGCCAAGGGCAGCACCTCACTCGCTTTCGACTCACTACTGACTCAGAGACTGGAAAGGCAAAAAAGTTTTTTGGCCAAACCAGGAACATTATGGCTCAGATTTTTGCTGCAGATGGCTTCCGGGGATTTTACAGGGGATACGTGGCTTCTTTACTTACTTATATCCCAAACAGTGCAGTCTGGTGGCCTTTCTATCACTTCTATGCTGGTAAGCACCTAGACCAATAGTTTTTTTGTTTTAAATCAGTTGTTTTTACAATGTGGATGAGCATCCTAGCAGATAAAGCTCATTTACAGTGGTTGGAGCTGTCACCTCTCAGTGAGAAGGTTGCAGGATCACCTCCTGGCCTGAGGTCTTTCTAAACGGAGTTTGCATGTTCTCCCTTTGCAATTGTTGGCACTCTCTGGGTATGCCAGTTTCCTCTTGCAGACCGAAAACATGCATGATAGGTTAATTGGTAACTCTAACGTGTACCTAGGTGTGCGTGTGAATAGTTGTTGGTCTCATTTGTCTGTGTGTCCTCGTGATGCTCTCACACAGTGGCTGCTTGAGTAAGGTACCAGCTCTCCATGATGAAGAAAATGGATGGATGGGTTGTGATTGAAGATCTGAGATCCATTACATTTGGGAAATATGAATGTTTCTTTTTCCCCAGACATGCCTAAATTTCCTAAGCTATGATAAAGTTGTACATAAAACAGCCTTTGACAAATCAGGGTGGACTTTTTAGTCATAAGCACATCAGAAATGTGAATGAATTATTTCAAGTATCATGAGTGCGGTTACAAAGTATCTGTCTTTTTCTATCAACAGAGCAGCTCTCTAAACTAGCTCCCTGTGACTGCCCTCACCTGGTCCTTCAAGCCACAGCTGGACCTTTAGCTGCTGCCACTGCCTCCACCGTCACCAACCCAATGGATGTGGTCAGAGCCAGAGTACAGGTGGATTAACATCTAACTTTAATTAATATGTCTGTATGTTTTTTTGTTTTTTTTTTTAGTTCTGCTGATGTTTCTTCACACAGAAAGAATCTGACTGGAATGGCAGAGTCCAGTACTTTGTTTGAATTTATTTATAGATTTGACACATTTTAATAGCAATTAATGAGCTTTATGAACTAATGGTTACATCACTTTTTATTGTTAGGATTTTTGACAGGGTAGCATTGTGTTTCTTGTTCAAAAAAGTAAAAGTACTGATTTTGCGTTAAAATCTACACTAATAGTATTTGCAAAGCAAATAAAATGTCTTTAACTAAACCAAACACAACAATGTTGGATTATTATAAAAGTCCCAAAAATGTTTTTATGGTTCCTCATCATAAAGAATGTTAACATTTCTGAATGAATTTTTTTCTCTCAATTGATTGAAGTGATTGTGGAGATTTTACCTATTATGCAATACAAAAAAATGTTTACAGCTCAACAAATAATTCGGTACATCACCCAGATTCAAACAGATTAGTGGTGGTATGTGGTTGTAAATAATAAGACATCACTGTCCGTTCGTTTAGGTTGAAGGGAGAACTTCAGTCATCGAGACTTTTAGGCAGCTGATCAAAGAGGAGGGCTTCTGGGGATTAACCAAAGGACTGTCGGCACGCATCATTTCCTCAACGCCCACCGCCATCGTCATGGTCGTTGGCTACGAGACACTGAAAAAACTGAGCCTGCGTCCTGAGCTGGTGGACTCAAGGCACTGGTAAAAAAAAAGGACACCTGAGTAGGCGGGATCAATATGGACCGTGTGGCATTTTTAACCCTCATCTTTAACTTGAACTTCTTGGGAAAGAGCAGGATAAAAGATGTTTGTTCCAGAGGAAACCGCGTAGGAACGTGTAATCATTGATTTGAATCTTTTTAATGTGAAACTTGTGTTCAAGTATTAATTATGACGGGTTATTTAAAAACAAAAAAGGAGGTTTAGTTGTGGATGTGTTGCTGCTTGACAGGTTTGTGGCAGTTTGGTGCAACAACAAAGCAAACTTATACACACTTCAATTTCTTTTATATGTTTGGTCATTTGATTTCAGTTATGTTCAGGTATCTGTGTGTTTGTTAAAATGTCAAACTGATTACTTTTGTGTCTTTAATAACCTGTTTGAGTTATCCTCCCAAACCTAAGAGATGTTTTGAATGGAGATGATGAAAAAGGTCGAACATCTTGAATGATGCAATCATGTCAACAGTAAAAAAAATCTATATATTTTTAAAATCTTTTATGCCAAACTGGCTTTGATGGGCTTTTTAAAATGTTGCTTTCTTTCTGTGAAGTCTGGACAATCTGATTTTTGTTATTCATGAGAAAAACACAAACCAGAAGCAAGAGAATCTTTAGCATATTTTCTTTTGTTCCGTTTTCCCTTGCGTCAGATTTCTTGCTTGAACTCAAAAATTAAAGAGGATTTTTCTGCAACATTAATTTGCATTATTCTGGCTGCAGAAATGAATGCAGCTGACTTGGTGTGCTGGTGGGCAATAGCGTTAATATAATTCAAGGATTTCCATTAAGCTGATGTCTTGGCTGAAAACGAACAGTTTCATGTGACAGGTTTTAAAGGACAATAATCTTTGATCCCTTTTAGCAGAAAATGTTATAATTTACTTCCACTTGTTTGTATACTGAGTTTCCAAAGGAGATCTTACGTAATGTATTTGGTCTTGGTCCATGTTTTTTTCAAAGTTTTGGGGATAACAACCACTAAATATGTTTGTGATATTTTGTTCTGGTTTTGTTTTACTTTGTAAAAAGAAACTGACAACCCTGATCTGTGGCTCCTGCAGTCTGCTGCTTTTATATGAACGTGTTAAAATCTTTTAATCACAGAGTTATAATGTAATTTTATTTTCAGTTGATAAAAGTGCAATTTGTAGAAATGCTATTTTTACAAGTGAGATTAGATTGTGTTCACATTTATTGCAGAAAGGGAGGAAGGAAGAAAAAAAAAGTGGCTCTAGTCTGATTCCAGATTCAGAAGAAGCCAAAACTGCACAGTTTTTACCAGGCCATGTTAAGATTGGAACTGTGGAAGCAATAAAAGTAAAACCTGCACGTTTCTGAAATATTTACTAACTACTGGTTTCATTCTTTTTGCACAACTTTCGATTTCAGTAAAAGTGTTGTAATTTGATGAGTCTGTCCTCTTCTGTTGATGTAAAATACACGTGGTCTCACTAACGTGTCAGTTTTAGTTATTTCATCAGTAAAACAGCTGGAGTGCCGAACAAAGTTGTTGCAACGTTTTGTGTTAAATTTTAAACCACAATAGATATTGGAAATTTGAGTGTGGCAATCTATTTCTGATACAATTCTGGTTTTCTGTGATATGCTACATGACCACCTTCCCATTGAAAAAATGTTCTCTTCATCTTATATGGAAGCTTTCATAATGGCGTCCATCTTTTGGACATAACCTAAAAGACCGGTCCCCTCACTCCTTACTTGCTGGGGCATTCAAATATGCAATTTTCCCTTCTGTTTCTGAAATAAAAGGGTGACCTGTAACTTTTGACACACCCTGTAAATCTAAAAATCTTTCATTTGGATAGGTTGAAACGGCTTAGAAATTCTGTTTAATATTTCAGTCAGTAATCTGTTTGCAATAGAGATTACTTTTTTCAAGGGCCACCAATGTATCTAGAAAAAAATCTATTGTTGTATAAGGGTGCATAAATATAAATAAGGTTTAATTATTGCTTCGCAGGTGGGAAATCATAAAGGTGTCTGTGAAATGGTACATTTAATAGGTTTAGGGCAGGCTTCATTTGCCTTAAAAAGCAATTTAAGCAAATAAAATTGTTTGTCTATTGTTTACTCATATTTCAAACATGGCTCTGCAGAGTCCTAAAAACCAATACTGACAGGTTTAACAGCTTCTATGTATAACAGACGTTGCTTGATTTAAAATATACTACGTAATTTAGAGACGTGTCAATAACGTGCGTCCCCCTAATTCCCTCAGGGAGTGTGTGTTTTTTGTGCAGATAATGTCTAAGGGAAAATTAGATTTTGTCACCAGAGTTGATGTGTTTTCTCGACGTCTCTGCAACCGTGGGGCGTCCATATGTCTTCTGGGAGACGACTCTCTGACACCAGAGGTCATATCTCATTACACTGTTTAGATAATGAGATGAAAGCATTTAGTGAGGCAAATTCTGTTTGTTCGGGGCAGATTTTCTCTTAGAGTGCATAATTTCAAACTTAAGTTCTCTTAATTTGCGTTATGAAGCAGAAGATTTTAGTTTCTAACATATACATCAAAATAGTTAAAAAAATCTGTGATTTAAATGATTACATTTGAACAAAAATAGGCAACTTGTAACAAATTTTCATGAATTTGTAAAAAATTAGACAAGCTTTTGTTTTGAAGTCCACAGAAAAGCTAGAGCAGGGGTGTCCACTCCTGGTCCTCAGGGCCACTAGCCTTCATGTTGTAGAGGTTTCTTGGCTCCAACACACTTGATATGAATCAACGAGTGATAAACAGGCTTCTGTAGAACATGAAGAGGTAACTCAACTGTTGAATATTGTTGGACCATATTGGGCCTGGAGTTTTAAGTCCATTTTTTAAAATGGAGTGGGCAACAGCACATTTCTAAGCTCATCTCCTGGTGTAAAAGTTTGTCTTCTCATCTTTAAACTTTCCTCTTTTGGAAACAAGCCCACCCGGACACAAACCGACAAATCTATCAATGAATGAGCCAAACGGGGAGGAGGGGGGTCTCTTTGAGCTCCGCTGACACTTCCTGGTGGGATGACAGAGTGCCTCCTTCTCTGCTCCATGCATTAATTATCAAGCCGTGTCTGGAAGGCACTTTGTCAACGAGACTGATGAGTCTGTCAACAGAGGGAACAAATCTCGACTTGGCCGAGGTTAGAGGAAGGGCCCCTTATTTTCATGGGTTCTAAAGGTGGCGGCTGGGAGACAGAATGGCACTGAAGTGATCCAAAATGAGAATAGCTTTGTGAGGACGGTTTAGATTTGAAAAAGCTGCAGACAGGTTTAGAAAGGAAGGTCGTTATTCACGTTGACGTCTTTATGTCGTGCTCAATCTTTGGCTGCTGTAGTTCCTACGTGCACAAAGCTGGGAAACAAACCTGAGGCTCAGATCAGATCAGGCACACACGAGATCTGGTTCACTTTTTAAAATAAAACCTAAAAGAGAACAATCCAGTCAGGAAGATTTTTGGATCTGTTAATATTATATTAACAGACTTTTGTTTGAAGAATAAGAAGAAAAATGGTTGTTAAACAAGTTTCCAAACAACTCATATATAATAATAATAAAAGAGTAGCACCTATAAATCCTGTTTAATGTTGCAAATACAGTAACTTAAAAAGAAAACCTGTAACAAAAATCTGTTTTTATTCATTAAACTGGCCACAAATCACAACATTCAATACTGTCTGACTGATGAGCTCAAATGAAGCTTAAAAACAAACAAAAACAAAGTTTATATGAATATGAATTCACTTTCTGGGTTCACAACATCCCAGCCAAGAAAAAGCTTTAGTTCACAAATCAGATGAGTTAAATTAGGAGAAAACGTACAAAAAGATCAATCAGAAGCAACTCACTGTAGTATCTGTGTGTGTGTGTGTGTGTGTGTGTGTGTGTGTGTGTGTGTGTGTGTGTGTGTGTGTGTGTAGAGGAAGCAGAGGTGGAGGGGGTTTGGTCTCATGTTGGCTCATTACACACAGGGAGGAGAGAGGGATGGACGGACAGATGGGGAGAAATAGCCTGGAGAAAAGGAGCCGAGGAGGCAGAGGACAGGAGGCGCTGGGCGACGCACAACAAAAACCTGAAACCTGACGAGGAGAGAGGAAACCATGGCAAACTTCACAGGAAACTGGAAAATGAAAAGCAGCGAGAACTTCGACGAGTTGCTCAAAGCTCTGGGTGAGACGATTTTCTCTCTTCTTTCATTTTAGTGTTTTCATGAAGCAGTTGACACAAAACAATTTTAATGTTCGGTTTTTGTTCTGGTGCGCAAAAATTTGACCGTGGTTCAAACGTTTCTTTCAAAGCATGCAGAGTTAACTCATTTAGTTGTACACAATAAAAAACATGAACACATGCAAACTATAAAACCAGCAGAATCTGGTGGTACGTTTATAAAGAAACATTTGAACAAGAAAAAGACACAATTTAAACACTTTCAAGATAAATCAATCCAAAAAAGCATAAAAAATAGATAATACGTGAGTACAAACACCTTTTTAAAGGAGAAAAAGTGAGTAGTTGTTTGAGTTTTAACTTAAACACAAAGAAGACATGTTTCCTATCGGAGGCTCAGACTGAGATTTTAGGACAGATACACTCCATAAAGTTCATAAAAATGCACTCTCTTTACTTTGTTAAACTTAATTTATTTGTTATATTAAAACAGGACTGCAGGAGATAAAATCTGCCCTGAAACACCAGCAAACAAAAAAACAAAAAACAACAAAAATTAGGAAAAGACCTCAACCCTACCCAATGGAGGTGGGCTTCTGTAAAAGAAGAAGTGGAAACAGACAAAAGTTTTCCCACATCTGATCATTTCTTTAACTACAAGATGGAGGGTTTAGAGTTTCCCCCCCTCAGAGTTGATCCCAATCTGCAGAGGAGGTAAACAAAACAAACAGCATCAACATTCCTCCCTCTCATCATCATCATTCCACCTTCAGATTTGCAACATCTGCAGCTCACTTGCCGCTGCTGACGGTTCCTTTTTTTTCTTTATAACGCAAACACTGATTTTTTAGTTTTTACACTGATTTATTCACCTGTCAGCCTACAAGGGATGCATTATGGCTGAGGTAGACGAGCGACTGAAGGTGAATAAATCGAGCTCCACCTCTGGATTTCAGGAGTCAACGCCATGCTGAGGAAGGTAGCGGTGGCAGCTGCGTCCAAACCTCACGTGGAAATAAAGCAGAACGGCGACCACTTCTACATCAAGACGTCGACCACTGTCCGCACCACGGAGATCAAATTCCTCGTGGGCCAGGAGTTCAATGAGGAGACGGTGGATGGCAGAAAGTGTAAGGTAACTCCATGAAATCAGGGCTGCTGAGGTGTGCACAGATCTAAAATTTATTTTGAAGTAGCATCTCCTTTATTGTTTTACCTCTATCGATACCTGAACACCTCACAACAGAGAGCATAAAGGTGACAGGAAGCAGCTCTCGTGTTGTTTTATTGATTTCATGGACCTCATTAAAGCCTTGATTTCCTGCAGAGTTTGGCCACATGGGAGACAGAAAACAAAATGTTCTGCAAACAAACTCTGGTGAGCGGGAACGGTCCAAAAACCTTCTGGAGCCGCGAACTCAGAGGGGATGAACTCATCCTGGTGAGCAGATTTTTTTTTTTTTTCAAGTTTGAGAAATGTGTCGACAGACTGGAAAAGGATGCTGCGTGAAACGGGTTCCATTCTAAACATGTCTCTGTAGATCAGCTCTTTTTGTTTAAAAGTTCATTTTTTGTTTGCTTTTATAACATTGCGGCTCCCAGACACTCGTAGTTTTTTTAATAGTCTGATGGATCTGTAACATAATAACATTTCTCAGCTGATGGTTGGATACGTCACAAAGTGTCAGATTTGGGTCATCTAAACAATGGGACTGTCATTATGTTGGTGATTGGTGTTCCATGATCCATTCTTAAAGGAAGAGCTCAACATTATAAAAAAAATACATTAAACACTGGATCTTTCTTATTTCTACTTATAATATAACAAGCTTGTCTTAAACATAAAGACAGAATTTCTGCTTTTCAAAGTTGGAATTGTCTAATGCCAAATGGGTGGTCCTGAGAAAATTTACATAAACTGGATTAACTTCAAATATGATCATTAGAAGCATATTTAACCTCAACTGTTAACGCTTATAAAACATATAAAAAATAATATAATGCTGATGAGGCGCTTGGTTAACTAACTTATCAACAATGGTCATCAGCCTTAAAGCTAAAACGTTTGCTGTAAACCTGATTCATTACCAGGATAAGTTTTATTTTTTAGTCTGTAGAAAGAAACAGAGTTTAATAGTTTTAAGTCAAAGTGTTATTAGAGTTTTACGAGACCAATAAAGTGTTAGATGGGATCAGCAATGTATTTCATTTTCTGCTGTTTTGTGAAAAACAATGGTCTTCATACCACAAGCTTTAAATATTTGTTTATAGTTATCTGTACTCAAATAGGAGTGAAGAAATGAATTGGAAGGTGTTGTAACCATCGCTGCCTTCAAATGTACCAATACAAATCTTATTGTAACCCTGAGAAATAAGGGGAGGATACCAAAAAAAAAAGTCTTCACTGCTTTAGGACTACCCTAGGACTACCTAGAGAACAAAAAACTTGTTTTTTTAGCGACCCCAACTTAGAGAATCCCAAATCTTTGATACAACATTAAAATACCTTTGATATGTATTTATTTTTTAGCAGTTTTAAAGAGGCATTTGAAGATGTTGATTTGGATCTTGAATAAAGCTCCAAATTTCTGATGATCAAAATGATTATTCAAACCCTCTGGATCGTAGTGACCTGTCACACTATAACGTTTTCATCAACTTATGCTGACTTGTAAAACTTTTGTTATAACTAAATTACTCATATAGGTTATAATCTTAAATAAATCTAAAATTTTCGTAAGTTGTCTACAATATTATAGTGTGACTTGAAAGGTGAGTGATAAAGTTTTTTCGCCTGCATATCTCAAAACAACTGAACAGACGTTTATAATTCTTTATAAAAAATAATTATTGATTCATCTCCAACCCGATTAAAGAGTTTACAGATACTGAGCTAAAATGTGGTGAGCTATCTGGATCGTGGCCATTTCTCCTGACTGTGTTTAAACATGTTCATCCGTTAAAAGGTTTCCAAATCGTGCATCATTATGTTTATCTTTTTCTCCAAACAAAAACACAAACCTTTCATCTGTGTTTACAGCAACACTTTCTCTGTGTTTCTATAGAGAAACCCTGAGTTTTTACTCTGAGGGACTGAATTTGTCGCTGCCATATGTTTGTTGTTGCATTCCTCACAGCACTTTATGGTCTTGGATCCATCAGAAACACTTCTGCTTCCAGTTCCTGACAAAAAAAATCCTTACAAGAAACCTGTAAACATCTGGTCTGGGTTTACTGAACAGATGGAGAAACAAAAAAAAGAAAAGAGGCTTCATCCAGTTTGGCTTTGATGAAGATCACTTTATGGACTGTGACTCACCTCTGCAGAGAGGCAATCAGGAGAACATTTGGGGAAGGGGGTGGTCGTAACTTGGACTGAAAGTAGGTTTTTAAAACGTGAAACAATGCTTTTGACCTTATCGAATCTGTTTTTGTTTAAGATCAGGGTGTGCACGTCTGTTCTTCTTGGACTGATAAACTGTAATTTGATAGGCATGTGGGAATGAATCACCAAAACAGAAAAGAAAAAGAGACTGCTCGAATATAAGATCACACACTTTTGAAAACCAGGGAGGCGAGAGAGGTCAGACAGCTGTAATAAACTTCAAATTCTCAGGATGTTTAGATTTGGCTGACTTGAGTTTATGAGGGCGTTAAAAAGATGATTAACTGACCTGTAGGCAGAGTGGCTGCAGACACTTTGTCACAATCGCAATGAAAATAATTAATCAACAACTAATAAACTCCCTAAATGCTATGAATAATTTGCCAAAGTAAGTTTGTTTTATTAAATCAATGCCTATGACATAAATCTTATTGACTGTAAGCGGTATGTAGTACCTGAGAGATGTCAGTATCTTACCTGCAGTAGACAGGAGTCACAGATTTAAATTTCTACAACCTAATAATAAATAATATTAGTACACTCTATTAGTACATACAAGGACAGTTTATAAAGGTAAAAACATTACAATACAAACAAGTAGAAATTATTGAGGAAATTAGAGCAAGTAGGCTAATATGAACTGATGAGCTGAGAGTTGGGATTTGAAGGTAGGAAGAGAGTTGGTGAGCGGATTGAAGAAAAAGCATAATTTCTCACGGTGCTGAGGCGGACAGGGGTCCCGATGAGGTGGATGAAGGAGGACGAATGGAAAAGGCGGCAGGGGGTGGTGATGTGCAGGACTGTTGATAGACAAAGAGCGAGATTGTGGACGGCCTTGAATGTGAACAGGATGATTTTAAATTGAACTCTGGGAAAGGACCGGAAATTTCAGAGTGATTTGGTGAATTAACGCGGTTTTGGTAATGATGTGGGCAGCCATAATTTTAAACATTTTTGAGTACGAGTCACATTGGACTTTTAAAAACAACACAGCATCCCCACCCTGCATTCAGAGCAGTAAACATTTCATTTTGTATCAGATAGTTGTTTAAAGAAAAATACTTAGTGTTGTTTCATGTTCTGGGTGAAGCAACAGTTTGTTGTAGGCAGATTCAGTCCGAATAACTTTCTGATAATAAAAGGGATGTGGACTAACACAACACAACATAATTAGCTGAATGACTTTGAGGTTTGAATTGTTTTAAAACGGCAGAACTTTAAATAATGTCGCCTCTGACACTTAAATACTTTTCAGCCAAGTGAAATATCTAAAGCCCAATTCATAAAACATACTGAACATAAAGAAAAGCCTTCCATGCAACTCCTAATCTAGACCTCTGAATTGCCAGAAAATAAACCTCAAAACAACTTAAACTACCATCACCAGCCTCATGAGTCCTCATATGGTGGCACAAAAAATTAATAAAGATTGTAAGACAAAAAAAAACAGTAACTGTCATTTTACTGGAAATAAAAGTCACAAACACCAATTTATAATCCTAGAAATTTCTTGGTAATAATTAGTTTTTGATCTCTTATCCTAAAAAAATCCTGTCAATTTATTTAACAAAATAATGGTCAGTAGTAATAAATAAAATGTATTAAACAGAAACTATAGTCCCACATTAACTGCTTTATTGTGGGACTAAAGTCAGGTTGGGACGGTCATTATGACGGGGGAGGAGGTGTGTGTGTGTGTGTTGGGGGGTGGGGGTGTCCTAATTGACTCCATTGATCATGTTGATGAAAAGAAGCACTAATGGACCCTGATGTTACCTCCACTTTACGTCTCCTCCGGCATCACACCACTTGCCAGATGGGAGTCGTCGCAGCTCAATTGTCCTCAGCTCCGGCCTCTTCCTGCTGTCCAGCCCCTCTGTGCTGCCCGAGACAATGACACGTAGTGCTGCAGTTGTCCTCTCTGCTACAACACTAACTTCTCCTAGTCTTCTTTTCTATGGAAACAACAAAAAGTCAGGATGAAAATACAAACCTGAGCAGTAATCTGTGTAACTGTAACAACCATGTCTACTATTTTTTGTGTATTTGTAAGGAGAGGACAGATTTGGACAGACTGCAACGACTTAGGTAGCTGAGTTTTGAGTTGGTTAAATATAAAAACCAAAGTGATGCCACTTTATAATCCAGTGGTGCTTCATGTGCATCTTTACATACACTTAATCTGGCATGTGTAGATTTAAGTCTTGATTCATTCTTATCAAAAGAATGGTGAATATCAGCCACGGACATCTGCAGCCTTGAGGACGTGGTCTCTCAGGGTTGTGAAGACGTAATCATTTACCATCAAGATGATTGAGGAAATGTTTCAGATCGTTACAGAACCCGGAAAGGCTTTACTTCTCGCAGTCAGCACCTGTTCAAAAGTAAAACATCCTTCCAAAGCCAGCTAATTTCCCCTTTAAATGGTGCCACATTTGTAAAGAACGTGCATTTGATGCAAAATTTGCCAAATGGTCACGGCTAAACAGCTTATTTTGCTGTTGCTTTGACATTTGTTTTGAGCTCCTGGTACCCCCAGATGCAGCCAATCAGGTACCCGGTTTAAGATTTATTGCCAAGAAGTGTTGTTCCAACAAAGACATAATGTACTAAACACATTTCTTTAATTTTTGTATAGTACATATATCCCACACCTTGCCATGTAACTTTTTTTTAAAAATAAGATGCAACTGCTGATAAATGTCACCCCCCCACCCTTCTCATTACAGATCTTTGGAGCGGATGATGTGATCTGCACGCGGATCTATGTTCGAGCATAGCAGGACATCCGCATTTTCCCCAAACGCATACGTCCTGCAGAAAACAAACTGGAAGTTTTACATAATATGGCTTATTGCAACTTTGCGTAACTCTCAATTTTATTTAGAAAACACCAGCTATTTTAAATGTTTGTATATAATTTAGTAGTTTGGCAAAATGCTATTTTTTTTCTTCTTTTGGGCACCTAAAAAACAACAACAACAACACACTACAAATATGACTTTTACCTTGGTTTCACCTGATGGAAAATTCACGATGCGAATAAAAATCTGTATGCTGCCGAATTGAGTTACTTTTTAGGTTAAATTGATCAAGACATTAAAGAAAAACAAGAAAAATGAGTGAAAAAGAACGTGGTCAGATGAGATTGTGTCTATTCAAAGGGTAGTTTAATGCCAAACACCATACTAACACTCATGTACAACATCATAAAAGTCAAGAGAAGTGACACATTAAACGAGGTACAAACAATATCTGTATGTACAATCAGCTCGCCCAGGACCTCCTGTGGTATTCTATTACAAACGCAGTGAATATAAAAATAAAAACCCAAGTATTAAACTATTTAAAGATTGTCTGCAGCTGGTTAGGTTACTGACCGCTGCCTTTACTGGACTTTAGGAACATTGTATCAGGCAGTTTTTGGTTCCTATTAGGATCTGTGCCAACGATCATCTCATACGTACGTTTGCTTCCATCCTGCCATGAAATCAAACAAAGAGTTTCCAGGCACCCCGTTGCTCACACTTTAACTGCGAGATTCACGTTCCAGCATTTAGTCTGATGGATGTCAGTCGTCCATCGGGGTCAATTCCAATTTGACTCAAATGGAAAAGAGAAAAGGCATTTAAAATATTTCAATTTCTCTTTGTTTTTTAATGAATATACATCCTTTGTATTGCAGCAAGAAATACAAACAGACAGGAAATTATTGCTTGTTTTCCTGATCCTTTAACTGTACACAAGTCACATGGCTGACATGTACGTGCAGACCAGGTACTACTCTGCAACACGGGCCGATAAAAGTCAACACTTGTGTACAGTTAATTAGAGAAACGTAGATCCTAATCATTTTTTGCAAAGTTAAAATACAAGACAAAGTACTCTTGAGGACTCTGAAAGCAGCCACGCAGCATACTGCAGTTTCATGAGAAGTTCAGCTACATTCAGTCATCTTAAAACCAAGCGCGACACTGATGCCTGAAAACTGCAGGTCCAAATGCACAGAAGATCCAATCACTAAATTTTTATTTTTTTTAACCCTTTATTTATTTCTTTTTTTTTTTGCTAACCGATACCTGTAGCAACAATGTAATCAACAGACCATAAATTAAAAATGTCTCTGAGTAACTTCCTTTGGTAAAAAAATGGTTAAGTTTGCCATCTCGTCATAAAAGTCTCTGCATCCTCTGGTTAAAGATTGACACTTTATGTGTTAATGTTTGCTACACATCAGTAACACCTGATAAAAAAAAAGAAATCTAGATATAAACAACATATTTACAAAAACTGTTTGGGCAAAATATAAATTACTGTGCTTGATCCACAAAGCTGGCATTGTTACGAATGCCGAGCATCTATCAAGCAGGCGGCAGAAATGTGTACATATATACTGTATGAGCAGTGCAATATTTGCACTTTTACAACCAACAGAGAGAACATTCACAGGTTTTACAGGTTTACAGCTGGAAGCCACGTTAAGCTCAAAATCCAAGCACAAACGTTTGAATAAAAGGTAACAGGTACTTGTTCGTGTTACCTCAGGAGAAAAGCTGAGGCTCTTGTGTTTTTATTTTCTTTAAAACGATTTAAGTGTTTCTCATTTTAAAAAAAACACCCCCCACCCAACACACACTTTTTGTCCTTGAGTTGCTGAGTTTTGGTAATGAAAGGTTTAAAGTAGGACTTGCATTACAGAGTGAATAAATCCAAGTGTTTTCCTCCCCTGTATACATATTTATACAGAAAACGCTTTACGAGAGGGGATTCAAGAGAAAGCAACTTGTGTAAAACCCAATTTTAAAATTTGCAGCAATTGTGTAAAGTTTTAAAATAGTTTGAATTGTGTGTGGAAAATAAAATGTACATCCTTGCTGAATTACAGGTAAAAAACAAACAAAAAAACCCCCAAAACAACATCTTTTGGCAACTGTGTGCAGTAATGACAGGTCGCTGGCAGTACTTACTGCCACAGTTTACTGAAAGTACTACAGTGTCCTGTACTTCACCCGGTACTTGTTAATATTCAGGTAATGGAGGACCTCGGGGCAGCAGGTGGTGGTGCATGGCAACAAGCCCTCTTGTCCTTCTCCCCTCAGCCAGTTCAGAGTGCTGGCAGACATTTCACTCGTCACGTGAGTCTTGGCCCAGTTGTCCAGCCAGGTCTGAAAACGTCTGTGGAGGTGTGTGTGCACCTGCTGGTGGGACTGAAAAAAGATGAGAACAATACGGCTTACTACAATAAATACTCACATCGTCAAGTTAAAAAACACTGATTATTTGTAATACACTGCAATACATTTCAGTTTAGCTATTTTTTTCCTGTAATGTTTAGAAGGAAAAAAAAAATCTATATTTTTACTTCCTATTTTCTACAAAAGACAGAAAAGCTAAGGTGAGTTTAATGAAGTTTCCAATCTTTAAAAATGGCATTTTTGTGTTAAAGTACTCGATTGAGCAATTTTGTGTAAACATAAAATCCACACAGAACAACTGATGTTGATGGTTCCATAAGTGACCCGTCACCAAACAGACAATTAAATCGCAGGTAGGGTGGTGAGAGAAAAGGCAGATTTGGTGCATCGGTAGAAAACTTAGCAGAAATTGGATGTTGGTAAAATTTGATTCATTAGTCCCTGAAATGAAGAAAGTAACGGAAAAGAGTCGAGACGAAGGACATTCAAAAGTATAAACTAAAAACATAATATAATACTAAAAATGTTTTGGTTCACATTTTTCTGAGCAGTACCAACCACTAATGACGATTAGGAGCAGAAAAGCTTATTTTTTTGTTTCCTTTTCCAATTTGCTTTCAATACCAGCGTTCAAATCCTGATAAATGTAGCTTAAAGACATGGTCATGTTTAGTTATTGTGTTTTGCTGTTTGTGATTCTTAGTAAACTCCTTTGTTTACCTTTTCACAACATTAAGTTGTCACTGAGCTTATAGAAAACTAGGAGGTTATTGTACTGACCTGATGAGCTCGTGTTAGTGCCGTGTGCCTGTACATGTAGTCCTCGGACTTGCAGACATAAACCATCTTGTAGGAGTTCAGTTTGAACATGCACTTCATCTTCAGCTCACTGCTGCTGTCCTGAGACTTGTCTGAGGAGCCTTTGGTAAGTCTCTCCTGCTGCAGCTGCTCCCATCCTCTCTGGCACTTTCTTATCCGCCTCAAGTTCCTTAAGGCCAAAAACATACAAATAAAAAAAATATATACGTGTATTAATGTTGAATGAGAAGTAAAAATCCTAACTTAACAATTTTAATGTTATGATTGCCTGCCTTGTGCACTTTTAAATAGTATTTTTTAAAAGTGGGACTGTATACAGTGCTTGTGAATAGTCACTATCTTACCTACAGCACATGGCAATCAGTGTGATCTCTGGTCAATCAGAGAAGTTCTCACAGGAGTCAAAACTAAATGCTACTCAGAAAGTTTTATTTATTTAACACTGCATTTCTTTTTACATCAGATAGTTGCACAAACGGAGTACACAATCGGGTTTGTTTGGAAACATGGCCAGTGTTTAGTCCAGATGATCACAGACACTTAAGAAAATACTCATAGGATGCATAAGTGCAAAATGTTACAAAGGTCATCTGAAACTTCATGAAACGTTGAAGGATTAAGTTATTTTAGATTTTGGGGGAAAAATATAAATAAGAACACCACACCTATACTGCACTCTGATTGCAGTCTACTGCAGGTAAGACACTGACTACTCATAAGTATTGAGTGCAAAACACTTTAAAAAAATCTGAGATGTGGTCCACCATAATACAAATGACAAAAGACAAATATGAAGGAAACAATCAAATTTGAGATGAGAATCCACCTACCGGTAAACTATTTTTTTTACACAGTCATGCATTCCAAATCATTAAGCAACTTATCTAATTTTTAGGGAGTTCAAATATACTTTTTACATAAAGTTGGACTTAAAACACAAGACAGTGAGACCAGTTTTAGATAAAAACTGTTGCTACTGCCTAATTACTAAAACAACACCTGATCAGACACCAGTTCTACATGAGTGATAACACGTATGTAAACTTTTACTAACAATAAACAGTGTGATCTGAGGATAAAAACTCAACGAAAGTTAAAACAAGAAACTG
>JAVKLF010000038.1:20385100-20397327 GCA_034783495.1 Millerichthys robustus
CAGCAGGGACTGGTTTTTAATTGGTCATGTAACTTCTGTTTAATGATGCTTTAAATCTGCCAGATGCATTGTTGTTATTTCAGTACTGGGTAAAAATATTTTATAAAACCTGACAAAAACATGATTTGCTGACAAAGAATTTACACCAGATTCAGTCACTTGCAGGGTTAATCACTTTTTATTATGTTATTAATGTTTAACCATTGATCTGTTTTTCTTTTTTTTCTCCTTCCAATTCTCTAAAATAAACTTCCAAATAAGCAGACTACTCTTATTTTAAGAAAATGCTTGGAAAAAAAATATGATACATGTTTGGCAACATTTGGATGCATGGATCAAATGCCTTTGGATAACTGTTTATCGCCTATAATCACTGATAATATTATTTACATTTATGATTTAATCTGCTAGAGTACACTTTGGAAATGAAGATATGCAGATTCAAACCAGTTTTGCAGTATTTTTTTTTAATTTATCAGCAGCATGATTTGTAGACTTGGATATTTGTCTCAGATGTTTTCTGCCAGAGGAGAGCTCCCATGCAGGAGTCAAAATACAGCTCTAACTCTCTTAGGATGATTTGCAGACACCAGCAGCGAAATTCAGATGGTCCAAGATGGGTTGGAGACACCCACTTAGGACTATTTTGAGAACAGAAGTTGTTGCACACATGTCAAGAAACAGGACGGCACTCTGACCGCCTCCGACTCAGGCGAGAAAGATGACAACTCTGGAAGAAGTCCTGAGACAATCTGAAGACATTCTGGAGACTTTTTTATGATGTCACTTGCCAGCTACTCACCTAAAGGCTTCAATCAGCTGAATATATTCAACCTTCCTAGTAGTGAGGACTGTGGACCCAATGTCTGTACAGTGAAAATAAAAACCAAAAAAACTGGTAAAAATGAAATAAACTGCCGCAAAGAATTAACCAGGAAAAGAATCAATCGAAACATTTATTCAAGTGATTAAAACTTCAATTTATAAACTTTATGTAATAATTTTACTTTTATCCCTGTCAAGAATCCTTCCTGTCCCATCAAAGTAACTTTCCTCATTTCTGCCCTCGTCTGTCAAATCTAATGCAGACCCTGTTTTGTTAATTTCAAATGTCAAATGTCCAGTTTTAATGTCACCTTTGAAGTGTTTATTTTGAAACATATTCCTTCTTTTTTTGTTGAACTCAGTTTCACAATTTTGTAATAAGTTGCACTGAATCTTAAAGACAATAAAAGAAACAAATGGGTAAATTTCGAGACAATTACCTGTAGCTGAACTTTGATTTTTATCTTTATGTTGCTTCAATTAGTAAAAAAAAAAAAAATCCAGATTATGACAAACTTCAAAGACCACAGGATTTGTCATCTTTGTATTTTCGGGTCTATCAATAACAGTGAGCAATGCCAAACGTTTTTTTTTTCTTGAACAGTGCTCATTTTTACATTTTTCTTCATTTTTCTTATATTTTTTTAAAGCAGTAAAACATAAAGAAGAAGACTGACTAATAGAATTGTAGTTGTTTGGCTTGCCATTTAGATGATTTATTTAATTACATCCTCAGTCAACTCAGAGTTTCTAATGTCACATGTCATTATACCCTTTCAGCCATAATTTCCCCAGCACTGTAATTAATCAGCAGATATATATGCCTTTGTTGCTTTGATTACTCTGCCCTTTGTAAAGTCTGTTCCTGTCCCGGTCAAACCTATTCTCACACAAACAACTTTTGTGAGACTGTCTTGAAACTATAAATGGATTACTGAACGGGGGTCCTGTGAACAAAGAGGCAGCAACATCCAACTGTTGGATTTTTGTGATGGAGCACAAAATGGCAGAGGCAAATGATGAAACAAGTGTAAGATGCCTACAATCAATAGAATAGATATAATTTTGAACGGAAAAAACAGACAATACAGCATTTATGTCCAGACAAAGTACAAAAGCCAGACTAAAAGAGAGATTAGAAAACAAAAAGATCATATAAAGAAATGAAAGGCCTAAAATTCCTTAAATGAATGCATTTTGTCCACTGCTTTTATTTCCAAAGTTTTAAACAAAAAGCAACGACAGAGTTAAAACTGGTTTGGTCAAGTCTTGAAAAATAAATTAATGTGAGATGTTATAGTATCTGTGCTCAAAGTAGGTGTTGTGAATCACTATCAGTTACCATCACATTAAATTTTAGCTCAATATCTGTGAAACTGACGGGTTATAGCAATTTTTGTGTTTAGTAGGGTAGGCTGGGGTGGCCATTTTGAATTGGGTTGACTTCAAAAAGTAATGTGTTGTAGATATACATCCAATAATAATTTTCTGAACGTTTCATTACAATTCATGAAGTGATTTGCTAGATATTTTGCTAACAGACAGTAGTTACTACCAGCTACCGCACTAATTTTAGTCTGAATATCCGTAAAACTCCATGAGTTATAACCATTTTTATGCTTGCTAAATTTGGTTAGCTGTGCCTGTTAAATTGGACTGACTGTAAAAGTTAATCTGTTGTAGATGTACATGCAATAATTACTTTGAGAATTTTATTAAAATCTGCTTTTTGATTTAACAAGATATTTTGGCACAGAAATGGGCGTTCACATTATGGCGGTGGCCCATAAAAGTGAGTTCTTCACTTGATTATTAGGTTTGAAAATTAGGTAAATACAACCTCAGATAAACATTGTAAATAATTATTTGTGTCGGTGTGAAAACTACCCATAAAAATAAGAGCCAAGTTGCTGAAAGATTTGTTCAACTTATCATCAACAGGTGTGATCACCTCACACAGGAAGTTTCTGTAGTTTTGGAGCATTGAGGTTCTGAACACCAAGCAGAAAAACATCCGTAGTGAACTTACAGAAGGAACTGTTGTTGCAAATCAGTCCTAAAGGTTTATTTTTATTATTTTTTATAATTTTAATTTTACTGTAGAAAAAAATCTTCATAAGAGGAAACATCCAACACAGTTCCAAGAGCAGACGTCCCAATAAGTTCACCTCAAAATCAAACTAGGCATTTATCAAATAAAAAATAAGACAAAAATTTTATCTGAGACTGAACAGGCTTTGTCTTCATGCTCAATGGTAACTTACAATCAAAAGAAAACGACACAAATAGGACTTTTTTGGAAAATTTTTCAGGAAAAAAAAACGACTTGTCTTTCTTTAAGGAGTGTAACATGACAGCTTTGAAAAGTTACCTCTGAATAAACATCATAAATTCTGGAGAAACAAGACAAAAGCGGAGCTGTCAGAAGAGTACAGTGCTTTGCTGACTGAATTTAAAATAGCATATTTTCCTGATCCAAATGTTAAGCACGCTAAGAGAAGGATGGGCTTGTTCAACCCAACAGAATCTAAGCACCTTGAGCTCTGACTCCTCTGTATACCAAATTATGTAAAGCTTTGGAATTCAGTGGATGATGCGCGACATATTTGCCTCAAATGTGAGGACATCAGCTAAAAATGAACCCAAATCGCACAACAGGACAGCGATTCCTAGTACAGCAGCAAATCCAGGTCCAAGTCTAAACCTCAAATGAACCGAAAACTAAAGTAGGATCACAAAAGAGCAGTGCATAAACAAATGTCTGCAATCTTCAGTAATCTGAAGAAATGATGTAAAAAGGTGTAGACTATAATTCCCTCAAAACAATGTGAGAGGGTTAGGTTTATACCAAAGGTGATTGCTTCATTGTATTGGTGATAAAAAGGGGTTTTACGAGCTATGAAATCTTTGGGGTGTGAATCCAGTTAGATTTTATTGAGTAAATAACGACTCCTTGTAAAACTTGTTTTTTCTGAGACTATTCGTCAAATTTCAAGGTGTAGTGAAGCAGATAATTTACCTGAAAATAACCTGATACATAAAACAATGGGAACAGCAAAAATCTGCATATGTTTTAGTAAGACTACCTACTGCTAGAATGCTAGAAACTAATCATATAATCCATATACCTCACTGCCTTTCATGCTACAGTTTTAGAATAAAATGATTCCCTGTTTATTTAGCACAATATCTGTAAATTTGACATCTTTGTGTTTTCTAAGGTCAGTTGGTTGTGGTCGCCATCTTGAATTGAGTTGGCTCCAAAAGTTAATCACTTGCAGAAATACAGCCTATAATTATTTTCTGTAAGTTCCATTAAAATTTGTCAAGTGCTTTATTAGAATTTCTTGTTAACAGAGTTGACTCCAAAATATCAATATAATAATGATTTTTTTTTTTACCAAAATCTTTCACAATCTATTAGTGCTCAGATTATGTGTTGGGGACAAGTCTCAGCTTCTATCACACCAAAAAATTCAGCTCAATATCTGTAAAATTATTGAAGTTATAACCATTTTTTTCAATGTTTTCTTTGGTCCATTGGTTTTGTCAGCCATCTTGAAAGGTTAATCAGTTATAGACATACATGCAGTGTTCACTTTCTGTGACGTTCATTAAAATTTGCCGTGCGGTTCATGAGATATTTTGCTAACAGACACATCACTCGAACACACCCACATACACGCACTGACAGAAACAGAAACATTACTGTCCGCCTTTTGCCTTTTGGCGGTGGGCATTAAAGAGCAGAAAAGAAAATAACTGCAAACATAATCATTTCAACAAGACACAAGATTGTTTTTGAGAAAAAAAAAAAAATCCAGCAACGCACATTTGAAAGCTGCCCAGCACACCTTAAGATAAATGATGCTAAATGTTCATAAAGTGCAGGATTGCATTGTACACTGGCAGAGCTGTTGTTTAAGTCATATTTTTATGCAAATAGATCCATTTAAAATGAGACAAATCGCCTGTGTTATAAGTCCTTTTAGAAGGAAACACAAACCTGTCAGATCGAGGGGATGGAGGACAAAGTGTTTAATTTTTCCTTTTTATTTGTTGTACTCCTATCTGGGTCTGCGATATAATTAACATTCACAGTCTGCCACTCCTCAGTCCACAGTGACTTGTTCTCATTGGGAAGTTCACAAGGTACTTCTTTACTGCCACAGCCTGCGGATTAGTCGTCATGGAAACAAAGCCGCCTGAAGTCAGGAGGAATATGATACTCAGTAGTTGCACTTTCTTCCAGCAAACATGCCTCAGAAAAGTTTGTAAAGTGTTACGGACAGGATCTCCACAGCTTTCAGGAAATCAGTGATTTCCAGCAGCTATTTCTCGCTTTCCTGCGTCATTCAGCCTTTGCTCTCTGGCCTTACTCATAAAATGTACTTTAAAATTTGTAAAATATTTATGGGTTTTAAGATTTGATTTTTCTGTGTGAATCTGGGATGATTCATACACTTCTTTCTTTCTGAATTATTCACTTAGAGTTGAAATATGTTTGCCTTATTTTGCTGCAAAATTCTCACTATAAAGTAGAATATGTTTGCCCTTTACCATCCTGTTGTCTGCTCTTGAGAAAATGTGTTAACAAAACATAGTTTTAACTCTTACACTAAAAAGAATTGCTGTTTTTTCCTTCTCAGTTTATTTCCTATTTGAAGCTGTAAAACTGGCTTGATTAAAAAGATAATTTGTTGAAACTATGATTAAGGAATATTATAATGCCAAAATGATTAGTTTGGAATTTTAACTGAGGGACAAACTCAGATTAATTTACATGTGAGCAAAAGGTTCTGGTAATTATGTAGTCAGGGACATAAAACAATAGGTCCAAAATACAATATTATCAGCAAACATGAAACCAGGGCAATCATATTGTAATAAAACTAATTACTTTCACCTAAAACAGACTAATTTTTGTCATAAACTCGATTCAAGATGCAGTTTGACCTTAACAAACACAAAACTGGTTATTAATCAGTCAGTTCTGAGCCAAAGTTGGGTGTGGTCGTATATCAGACTCCTCCCTAACTCATATGAACAGATAACCAGTTCTTATGTGTTAGGGTTCATATCTTCAAAAGGGCTACTTAAAACATTTCAAGGATATTTAGTAGTTTTAAACTTTAAGTATATTCATTAATAAGAGAAGAATGAAGCAGTGGTACCAGTTTGTAGTGACGAAGAGAGAGCAGGAGCAAAAGACAAAGCTGTTCATTTAATGCTCAGTTTCTAATACTTACTGAACTTTGATCAAATCAAACCTTCTGAATCTTCTTAAGGCAGCACAGAAGTCTTGTTTTAAAATGAATGGATCAGACCCACAATCGGAAAGTCTTAACAAGATGGTGACAACAGCAGCACATCCCTCACATTGGATGTGCTGCTGCATGTGAACGCAACACTAGTTTAACACCCCCATGTTAATAACAACAATTAGCAGGTTACTAATCAGCAGTTCCAGGCTAACGATTTCTACCCCACAGCTGGTGAGTGATTCTTAGGGTTGTTATTTACATTTCTAAAGGTTCACAAGGACATTTTATTCTGTATAATCATTGCAAACACTCACAAATGCACTTATGTTGGATAGTGTGTAAAAGTAATTCAAAGCAAATATCTTATACTTGTTCATTTTAAGCTACTGACAACCCTAACACAATGTTCCCTTTCTAGGGGCTTGGCTTTTTACAGTTTTCCTGATTTAATTTCTCTTCCCAGCATGTTTTAAGGGCCCCGTTGGCATAAATCACCCCCGGCAGTAACAGTAATAGCTAATATTCTGTCAAACTGATCGTTCCATTTTTATTTAAAGCAGGACACCCGCCTTCAGGTGGCTCGAAATGACAATGAAACCCTCCTGTATCACAAATAAGAATTGCTCAGCTAACACTTGTGGATAATTGGTAAGCGAAGGGTGCTGTGCGATGAAAGACAGCCTCAGAATATCTGCTGCTTGCAGTTTTTTGAAATATGTTCCATACATCAACTGCTGCTTTAATAGCGTTTGCTTGTTATCAAAGCAGTAAAATATGTGTGTTTTATAAAAAAGGAAAAACAACAACAACAACAAAAAAACAATTTAACTGATTTTTGTTCTCGTTTTATCAGCTTATAAAGAAGACAGGAGCAGTTATTTTTGATTTCACACTAAAACACATTTAAAAAATGGTCCCGTTTAAGGAAACAAGTAATTGCATTCAATCATATTGTAATTCAGAGCAATACAATATGACAACACTAAGGCATGATTTTATGCCTGTGAGTTAGATTAGTGTTTTTTTTTTCTTTTACCTATTTACCAATGTTACATTAACTCCTCAGAGAGCATCAATATGCAGTTTTAAATATAAAAACATATATGACCTTTTAAATTTTTCTCCTGGATCAGGATCAAGCGTGTTTTTAGTGCTGTTGTTAAATCTGCACATCTAGGAAAACAATACTGCTAAACAGCAGCTATGGCAACAAAAGAAGAGCTGTAATTTAAAAAGGAGATACAGTGAAGACACTTTTCAGTTTGTGAACTCAGCCTTATAGATTCATTTTCATGGAACCTAACTACTAATAGTTTACAGTAATCAGTTTTTTTATTTTTATATTTTTATAAAAAACATAACTACAGTAAACACAGTAAGGTACGTGTTGTTTTGTTTGTCTTTTTGGAGTTTTAAAGCAAAATTAATAGGAAAAATCTAATTTACAAATTTTGTAATATAGACGTTAACGTAAAATCAGTTCGATAAATAAAAACTACAGTAGGCCTACATGATGCATGCCCTGTGTCTAGGCTCCTTCTGGAGCGTAGCATTTCTGCATCATATAACTTTACTGTGCTATGTGGCGTGTAGCATGTAGCTGCTAACAGTTTTGCACTTGTGTTCTAAAAACCGTCATTTATAACCATTTTTTGTCCACATCCAATGTTTGCATTTTTTCACAATTCATACTCCAAGAACTCAACCCCTGCAAATTTTGGGGCTTCACTGTACAGTTTTTAACACAAACATTGCTACACTTCTCCCTCTTTTTTTTGTTACGGATGCCTGTAAAAATGAACCTGCTTGCAGAGTTTACAAGCAGCAAGCCTATGTAACTCACACACGACTGTTGATAACCCTCAGGATTGTTTTAAGACATTCTGGACACTTATGAATGCTGATCACCAATTAGTCCTCAAGTGACTACAGAGTGACTACAGTTCCTTCTCAAACTGCTGTATTTTTTCCCAAGACACTATGCTTTACTGCCATTTCTACACAGAAAGCAATGACAGTTTGCAATGATATTTGCAGAACTGAGTTGATCCAATAAAACATAATTATTTTTTTTCTACATGACTTATCTGTATTCGTTCACACATTTAATTAGACCGGGCTTTTGCTTTATTGTTAGTTTAATTGTGGTGGAAATGGGTGAGCAAACGATGCATCTATTTATGGATATACAGGGAATGGATATCAGGATTGGGCTTAATTGAGAGAATGAGAAAACTGCATTCATGCACAGCTTTAGAAACTCAGTGGAGAAAAACAAACACTCAAATATATATTAGGCTTTTACACTCTTTTGCTCATAGACCGTTTTATTCCTGAACCCATGGTCCTTGTTTTAACTGGCCCTATTATTTACTTATATAAAAGCGAATAGGTGATTTATTTGTCTCATTATGTGTCCAAAAGGAAATTTTATTGGACTGTTGAAGTCAAATGATGCACCTGACCTGTGCTTGAATAAGAAAATTAAAAAGCATGGAAAAGGAGTGAAACAAGTGAAAACTGTCGATTTGTTCCATTAGGTATAGCGCACCTCGCTAACCCATTATATTTGAAGGTGGTTGATGAGATGGAATTTGCATCAAGTTTTAATAATGTGGGTTCAGAGGGGTGGTAAATAATGATAATATGACCTCCTTCCAATCATTGTGGTTAAAGGGGTAAGACACTACATTTGGTGCTACGTGCAGCCCTTTGTCTTGCAGTAACACACTTGTTAGTTGACGCTAACAACGTTGCTGATGGATGATACCAGTTAGTGAAACACAGTGGCTCATCAAACTCTTATCCTCTTGGAATAAATAAAGCTAAAATGCAGAAACAACCTACACTATCCACCAAGGACATGAACATACAGCAGACTATTATTTTAGAACAAGGTGTTAATATGGAAAGCCTTATTTTTCTTAAAACTAGCTCTTTAGGGGAGTATTTTTTTGCTACAGTGTAAACATATAAGACAATGGTGTAAATACACACACAGTTGTGTATTGCTATCTTTGTGAGGACTTGCATTGAGTGAATTCATTTCTACAGCCTAACCCTGACCCTTAACCTAACCTCACAGGTGCATATTTAACTCTAACCTACCTCATACCTATAGCCCTAAACCTAACCTTTCCTTTTAAAGGCCGGTGACAGATATTCTTTAAATTTTGGAGTTCAGCTTGAAATACGTCAATGCTGCATGTTCTCTTTTCTCCATTATTAGTACTCAGAAACACTGTGGGACTGGTTGTGTAAGGTCACACCAGAAACACTGAGAAGTAATTATTGGATAACATTCCTAGAAAAACTGCACATCACCCACGACCTTTTTTTGTGTGCCAGAATTAGAACTAAGATCATTTTATGTTGAGAAAAAATGGATTTAATAATAACTCCAGTACTACCACACCAAGTTTTAGCTCAATGTGCATGAAATTACCATAGTTATAAGCATTTTTGTGTTCCTAGCGTTAATTAGATGTGTTGGCTATTTTGAGTTGAGTGACTCCATAACGTCATCAGTTGTCGGTGAACGTTAGTTTACTATGGATGCTTAGATAAATATATGTGAAATGGTTTAATGTTGTGTAACAAGGGGTGGGATTAAGTAAGCATTTGATTATTTCCACTGTTTGAACTTAGACTTTTTTTCTCTTCTTTTTGTTATTTTTTTGTATCATTCATATTGAGAGATGATTAGATACATTCTTTGTATCAATTTTGTATCATTCATTTTGTTTTGTTTTTTTCATACATGTACATGCACACACACACACACACACACACACACAAATATATAATTTATTTGAATTTTCGTATGTTTAAATTAAGTTTTTTCAATCAAAACATCCAGTAATTACTTTTGGAGATTTTTCGTTGTATCTGTCCAGTGGTTCATCAGATATTTTGCGATGAGAAAGATAATGGTTGACTCTAACATCTGTCCATACATTCCTTCGTCTATTTTCTTTACCTGTTTTTTTTTCAGGGTCGCGGTGCAGCTGGACAGGTTGCAAGTCCTTCATAGTGACTCTAGCAGTTAATGGTAAAGTTCTGGGCAAAATTCTTGCGCAATTTGTGACGCAACAAGTTATTAAGTTGTAGACTGATATAAGGTTCTTTAAAATACATTAAATATTTCATGAGATATTTGGCAAACAGGTTGACACAGGTGACTTCAGTAATTAATAATAATAGTTATTTACTCAATATATGTAAAATTGACTTTGCAAATATTATTCAGCTGTGGCATTCATCTTGAATTGGGTTGAATCGCTGTGTTAATCAGTTCTTGATGTACATCTAATGATTACCTTCATAGAGTTTAATTAAGTCCCTCTATGGCTCATGAGGTATTTTGTTAACAGACAAACAAGCATATGTACATGTACACATACACAGACATGGGCAAAAACATTATTGCCAGCTATCAAAAGGCATGCAACAAATATTAAAGGATTACTTAATAGGTATGTAATGTTGCTGTTATTGTGCTGCTCATAGGTGCAGGACTCTGGGTTAAAGCATGTACACCTTTACCAGTGCGCCCCCCCCCCCCCAAAAAAAAAAAAAAAAAAAAAAATAGAGCTAAAAATACTTGTCCTCATTTTCAGCAATCTGAGTTGTTGCTTTCCTGACAGTGCTAAACACATATTAACCTTTCAGTCTTTTAACAGATAGATGCTGTTGTAGATATAACACAAGATGCCGCCTGAATGTCCTTCTGGAACAATTTTGTGAGTAATTTCAAACAAAACAGCCTGATGACACATGATCCTAACATTACCAGACGTCAGCAGCTCGGCTCGTGGCGGCCTGTCAGGTCTAATGAGGCCACATCGTGATGCCCTTGAGATTTCATCTCTGGCAACTTTTATTGTATCGTGTTTTAAAAGCTATCAATAGCATTGTGAGAGAAAAAGAAAAGAACAGACAAAAATCCTTGAGGAAAAGGTGGCACTCACACATGCAAACACACATTCAGGTGAACTGAAGAAGCAGAAAAAGAAGGTACATCAATCATTGTTGCTGTGGTTTGGTCCAATTCTGTTTCATGCTGGCTCCAGGGACAATGTTTCCCTCGCCTGTGTTGACCATCTCTAGAATCAAGGGCTGCCTACACATAGCCACCTTTTCTGAGAATGAGACTACTCATAGTGGGATTCCAGCTGAGTGTTTTGATGTGGTTCTTTTGTATTCCTGAGAAGGAGGTCAGACATATGTCTCTTAACCTGTATTAAAAAAAGCTTAATGTTTCCGTGAACCGGCTGTTTAGCACTTTAATCCCAGTGAATGCAGGAAAATGATGAATGGAGTAACGCTTAAAATAATGATTTGATTTAAAGCATAATGCTCACATTTATGCACCTCATTAAGCCTCAATATCTCTGTTAAATACTCTAAGAATTTATAGCATTTATAGAGAACAAAGATCAGGACATGTATATTAATCTTTCTGCATGTATTGTCATTCAATCTAAAATCTTTATGGGTAACCTGTTTCATTCATTGATGTTCCTTTTTATGCACTGTTGATTTTATCCCTTAAGTGTCGCTAATACAGTTCAGTAACAGTGGAAATTAATTATATTTGAAAATCCTTGTGTCTCAGCTCAGGATATATTGCATTCAGCCCATCAAATGCATGAATGGATGTTTTTTTTGTCTTACACACAGCTGGTGCACCAAAGCATTTCTTTCTTTCTTTTGGACACAAATGAAAAATCAATACACTGCTGGAGTGAAAATTAAAAAAAATATATATCTTAGGATAACTTCTGCACTCATTGCCGTAAGAGCAATAAAACCCTTTTGACTGAGAAGTAAGTCAGACTTGTTTGCAACACGGATTGTTTAACAAGCTTAAAAATGTAGAAAGCACTATAGGGTGACCAGATTTGGGTTTCTGAAAAGGAGGACATTTTTTTGGGGGGTGGGGGTGTTAGACTTTAACTAGTCTAGCGGCCGGTATTACGTCAAAACGCGTTTCCCCCTATTTTAAAGAGGGGGAACAGTATCTGATGGGGTTATTTCAGCTGTCAGACAGTATCTGACAGCTGAAATAACCCCATCAGATGCCTCTCCTGCCCTCCCCCACGACTCTCTACCTGCAGCACCTGCCCATCCCCCCAC
>JAVKLF010000038.1:20410963-20421105 GCA_034783495.1 Millerichthys robustus
GTCTATTTTAAGAAATAAAATTGACTATTAAAGATTAACTCAGTTTGATTAGGAAAAAGTTCAGTCTCTTCTTGAGTAGGCCCTTTGGGCCTAGAGCAAAGACAGGTGACCCCAGTTTCCCCTTTGGGGTGACCACTACACTTGGTAAAGCATAGAAGATACCAAGAAAACAGTTACAGTTGCTATGATATCCTGTTATCCAAAGTACAACATATTGTCATGTTTTTTTAATCAAATAACATTTTCTCTAGAAGGCTTTAAATAATTCAATTTCTTATTTTGCCTTTTAATAGCTTTTTTCCTCACTTTACAGTGCTGCTTCAGTTCCTGTCACTTTGTCAGACTTTGTAATTCACTGCAGCTTTTTCTTTCTTGTCCATAAACAGCAGATCTTAAATACTGTGTGACTTTGCTCAGTGGGTTGAAACGTGTTTATTTCCCAGGGGAGCTGTTGTGATTAATCGCTACACTTCTGATTTCTACATGATCCTTGGCGTAATGCTGTTGTGAAAATGTTTTTGTTTTTGTGTCGACTCAGCTGCCTCGTACACAGATTTGTTGTCATCACTCTCATGGCAAAATATGAGTATAATTTAAAGCTGATTGTTGAAATACTTTAATATTTGTTAGTAATGTTTAGCTGAAAATGACAGGAAGTGTTGGGACTTTAAACTGCCATTGAGAGATACCGAAGGTGTTGATTTGAAAGATTTTTGGTCACAGGAGGCAAGTGAAGCAGTGTCTTCCCCATTATGACGCGTGTTTCACCTTTTTCCAGATTCTATGTAATCTGATCCGTGTTAGAGATAGCCAAGGAAATATTTAACAGGACTTCTGTGTGGATAAATTTAGGCTCTTGGTACTTTATCATCAGTACAGGAACAGTAGGGCCTGCAACTTGTGACAAGTTTTAACAAACCGTAGCAAATTTTAAAGATTTAGGAGCAAAACCAAATCTTGCTAGCTTTGCTATAATTCCTTTTAATATTTCATTCGGAGCAAAGATGCACACAATGTCTAAAAATTAAACTTACCCATTTTAGCATCAATGTTCAAAACATGACAGGAACTGATTTGTTCTGGTGGTTGCATAAGCTAAAATTCTACTGGACAAAAATCTTAAAGTAATTCGACAGGCGTCTCTCATTTTATTCACTCATATGGCTGCTGTGTGTGCACTGATGTTATCCGTTTAGCTTTTTCTTATTTCAAAGTTGAAATTTTAATTGGAAGGCCCATTATTTTCTTTTCTGCCTGTGTGAAATACAACAGATCACACTGTATTTTAAACTGACAATCTTAACAGAAAATAATTTCATCATGTTATCCGTTACACTTCCTTACTGCAGCCAAAAACCTATTTTTTTTCCTTCCCTCCCATCAGTATTTCTGTAAATACAGCAGACTTCAAAGCTCCTGCCACCCCCGGGGGCTGCCTCTGCAGATTTACCCTGATTGTGGGTCGATGTGCACACGTAAAAGTGTTTGTTTGTGTCTAAGCGATAGTGTTAATGAGAGGTCTTGAATGACAGGAAGGTGTTGTGCTTTGTGGTGTCCCGAAATGTTAAAAACAATCCATCTACCAACACTTAATGAGTCGCTGCTGCATAATTCATGCCAGTCTGTATATTTTATGAGAGCATGGCAATTAGAGACATAACTGACGTAAAAGAAAGATGGGTCTCTTTCTGTATACTGTAAATATAACATTTCCCTGTCTCACATTCTGTGACTGCAAAATATGGGTCATACTTTACATATAATAGAAAGTGCAGATGTCTCATTTAAAATGATAAAAACCTGTAAAACCGTTGCAGAGAAACGCCTGCTTCAGAAACACTGTTGGATCACAGATTAACAACGTCTATCAAGAAGCTTTTTGTTTTCCCCACCAAACAACCCTGAGGATAACTGGAGGGTTCTTCTGAGAATGACATACCTTCCAGTGATATTTGGATAGGAGCACAGATAGGATAATAGTCAGTAGCTTGTGGGCAAAGCATATATTTATCTTAATGGCTCCGTCAAGAAAGAAAGACTTAAGCTGTGAATCTTTTGTCTGACTTACATAAAGACTTTTTGTTTATCCGACTTTTGCCGATCACACGGTCCACTTCAATCAACTTCCACCATCTGGATGAAACTATTGCATCACTGACAGCTCGTCTTGTTGTATGGGAGAAAATGTTTGGCTATTTGAGCTAAAAATAGATTGTTTTCATCTACTGCAGTGGAGACAGAATATAATGACTCTTCCTCCAGTAGTTATGAGAATTAGAAAGAAAGTTTCTCCAGTCTGAAAAGGTCTAATAAGAATTGTTTATTGCTTGCTTTTTTAAATTGTATTAAAAATTTGTTACAAATATAAAATGATCACTACGATTTTGTTGTTTACCTGCATTTAGCCAGTCCTGTTAAAAATATTTTCTGTTGCCTGTATTACCTAAAACATTTCCACTGACAGACTTTTAGATGTATGAACTTGTTGCAGATGTACGTCGAATAGGCATACTTAAAATGTTGAACATTAATGTTAGAATAAAGAACATATTTGCAGTTAAACACAAACTTTAAAGCAACACCTAATCACCTCAGCTAAAAGGTCAAATTGAAAGTATTCAGTTTGCCTGCTGGCACATTTTGAGTTTCAAAAGTAAGAGTTGAATAAATGTATAAATTAGGTAATATCAATATGAAAGTTGAGTTAAAAAATGGGCTTGGTTAGACTGAATAATGAATGCCAGATTTGGAACAGATGGAGACTTCATACTTAATGACCCTGTTTCATTTTATTGATCAAACTCTTTTCATAATCAGAATTTCTTTCTTTTCTTACCTTTTACAATTTCCCTAAATAAAAATGATCACCACAGCCTTTGAACCCCCCCCCCCAAAAAAAAAACCCTAACACAATCAGTTTGACTAATTTTGAGCTCAAATGTATTTAGATTTTTTCAAGATTTGACCAAAAAGGCTAAAACTATCACATTGCAATACCTTTATTCAAAACCACGACAGGAAGTGAATATCAGGAAAGTCAGCCCTTTTATTTTCACCCTGTATTCCAACATTTTAGTGTGTCAGCCCTGTTATCAGTTTTAACCCTTCCCAGTCATTTTCACGAAATAAAAAAAGCAAAACCTGAATATCCCAACAGGCATGAGTGGTCTTTTCAGTAAAGTCTGTCAGTCAGAAAGCCACACTTCCTCTCTCAGACTTCTGTCGCCTTGCAGTCTGACGAAAGTACTCACAGGAGGCAAAACAAAGGTCCATTAAATACTCAATGCAGCCACTAATACAGTCTGCACTCTCTGCAGATTGGATGTGTGCTTGTAGACTCATAAAGCCGGTGACCCAGATGGCTACAGGGTTGTGGGAAGCATGGGGCGATTGTGTGAATGTCAGCAGCAGTGCGCACTTCCTCCATGTGTCCGCACAGAGTCACACATCAGGTGAGCGGATCGTGGTGCGAAAATCTCTGCGGTGTGCACACGTAAGCAGGTGCTGCGTGACCCGAGTTCAGGTCCGTAGGGAGAGTGGAACATGACTGAAGCTGAGCGTGCAAAGAGCCGCCTGGGCTGTGCTCAGAAACAACCCCTGCATGTGGGATTAGTTTCACGCAAGGAGGCAGAGAGGAGAGGAAGCACTAATCTGAATCCAGCAGGTTTCGCAGCGCCTGTATGTTAAACGACACACCGGGCTTAGTGTGCGCACACCCGGGCTTCTGTGCTCGAGCGTTATCTGGTAGATGGCTGCGTGCGTGTGAGAGAAGATGGAGCAGTGAGACGCCGATTGGCTGTAAGCCCTCGTGAGGTGTGGCCAGAATGCCAAATGCCTGCCTTCCTGCCTGCCTTTCGCACTGCGAGCTTTTGGGGGGACAGTGACCGAGGAGGGATGGGATGTTTGAGTGTGTGCACGCGGTGGCGAGAGCATCAGAGCTTGTGAGAAAGAGGGGGTGGAGGAAAGCAAAAAAAAAAAGGAGAGGGGTGTAGAAAGAGAGAAAGAGCTTGTGAAAAGAACGAGGGAGGGTGCTTCAGGCTGCGAGGCTGGACCACCGCTCACTGCAGTCTTACGCTTTTGCTTCTCTGAGGAAAACCTGCCTAACTCTCCTTCTTACTCCTGCTTTCTTTTGCCGCGTTGCCATGACCCTGACGGACACCTTGCTCTCTTTGCCCACATAGAGAAGAGGAAAGAAACGCTGTAGCGGAGGAGTGAGTGACAAGAGGAGGCGACACCACACACTTTGCCTCACAGATGAGAGTCTGGAAATTAATTAACCGCCGTCAGCGCAGAGGGGGGAGAGCGCAGAGGGGTACAGTAATAGAATAAGAGCGAGTTGACGAGAGGGGGACTTGCGAGATGTGTGAAGAATAGGCTGTGAAGAGTCGCAGAGCAACCCCTAGACACTTTTCAGATGCAAAAAGGCACAAGTTAGGGTCGCTGTGTGAAGTCAGAAGGAAATTAGACAAGGCAGCAACTCCGCAGGGATTCTAATTTAGGAAGCCAAAGAAAGATCCAATCACAAGCATCCTTCATCCCTTCATCCCGCTTTCCAATCCTCGTCTCCAACTCATAACAGCATCCTTACCTCTCATCTCCCTGTCTCTCTCTTTATTTTTAGTTTTTTCTTCATGCATGTCAGCAAAAGCACATCACCAGCCACAGTTACATGCCGAACACCCAGACGCAACTGAGACCACAGAGCAGCGTTGCATTCTCAGTGAATGTGCTCTTCATTACTGCATAAAAGTTGATTTAGCCCAAATCAGGGGTGTCATTACATGCTGGCCAGGAGCACCTGCTCTGGAAGCTCTCATGAGACCAGGTAGGACATTTCCGGAATATTTTCTTGTCTACTTTGAGCAGCTGGACAGGACAAGCTGTCCAGTCGTTTATCTGATTGAACCTTTTATGAGATAAAACGGCAAACCAGCTTATCTCACAGAGCACTACACCTGTGTTTGAGGGATTACACAAAGAACGGGGATGTGCAGAGCTACATGTGTACAGCAGGACTCTGTCCTAAAAACATTGACTTGTATGAGTGTGCTCCATAAGATTAAAGGCGGGAATTCAATCGTAGCATTACATTATCTCCAACAAATCAACTGAGATCGAGTGTGACCGCACTATAATAAAACCAGCATTCCAGGGTTTGTCCAGGGGTTGTATTTGTTTTGAAATCCATCTCCCAGCTCCGAGGGTGCAACTCCCTGCCCTTCGTTGAGGACTTTACTCCAAGCTGAGGTACACAGAGTGACTGTTAAAGACTTGTGAAGGCTCATTGAGTTTCCATAATGAGACGTTCAAGCACAGACGAGACCCCGTACCGGCGCAGTCCGTCTCTGGACAGCAAACCCGACACGCCACCGTTCACCTCGGGTTTTCACCGCTTCAGTGGGGAATTTGAGTATAAGAGACCTCCTTTCGCGTTCGGCTTCCACACGACAAAGGGACCACAGAAGTCCAACGGGCGATACGCCCAGGGGAAGAAGTATGTGGTGTTTTACCTGGACCTCTCCTTCATCTTCCTTCTAGAACTGCGGCGCTGCAGGATGGCCGAGGGTTGCATGATGGCCCTGCGTTACGGAATGGTCTTCTTCAACCTCCTTTTCTGGGTGAGTCCTTTCTCATCATGTTGTTTTTACACTTCAAAATGTACAAGTGAGTTTTGCTGGGTGCTTGTTTCTTTCTAAACTTTTTCTTTCTCTGGTATTGTGTCCTTACTTGTCTGAGCGAGCTGCCTTGTGAGTGTATGCAGCCACAGAGGTGTTAGATGAGAGAGGAGGGGCAGTGTGAGAAAGAGACAGATCATGCATTTAGATCTGGTTTACAAAGCCCGCTATGTGGGGGAGTGAAGCGTTTTCTGCTCCTAATATTGTGTTTTCAGTGTGGGTGTACTCTGCATTGTTTTTCTTGTTAAGCCTTGGGAGCTTGGGTTGTGTGCAGACTTTAATCACAGCGTTGCGGTTGCGTTGCCATTCTTCTCCTGCCTCTACCTTCCCTCTCCATGCACCAGTCCTCCTCAGTCCATCAGATGATCTGCTGTCAGTCTGCTCTGTCTGACTGATTGTATCTGTTTGCTGTGGGGATGTTTGAGCTCGTGTATCTGCCTCTGTCACTCTCACTCTGATAGCCCCACAACAGATCACTTTCATTTGCACAGTGACGCCTGTCGCGTACCCCCGCTGTGCTTCACATTTAAAGATCTTTAGCTTGTGGGTTTTTTTTTTCCACTGCAAACTCCCACAGTGCGATTCATTGCAACTTGTCACAGAGTTTTAAAGTGAATGCTGCGTCTGTGGTTTCTTGATTTGTCTAAGTGTCTGCTGTTATCGCTGACGGAATGAAAGGAAACTTTGAGTGCTGAAATGAAATGGACCTCTTCCGCTGCAGACATGAAATTTTTGGTATCTTCACATGATAACAAAACAAACAAACAATCCAAAACTGAAAAACAAACAAAAGCACAAATAAACACAACTGGTTTAATCAGTTCCTGAAACTTCTCCCAGAGACTGGGGCTTGTCCACATGCATTTTACTGACTTCCTGTCTGGCTTTTTGGGTTTTTCTGTCAGTGGTGAAGACCTCCTGGGTCCTTTTCCATGGATCTCGTTAGGATTAAAATGTTAAGAAATGGTGCGATCAGAAAGTGATGGACCTTAACTTTAGAGTTCAACTTGAATTACAGTACTTTGGATGGTTTCCTTAGCTCTTTTTTTGTCAATTACACAGTCTGATTATTCAGGGATTGCATTTCCTCTTATATCCACATCTGAGGCTACAGTTCTATGAACCTTATACGTCTTATGTGTCTCTGGAATTTGCTGTGAAAGAAAGAGTTTATTGTTAGCACAGTTGTGTCTAGTGCTGGTGGGGATAAACAATGACCACAAAGAGAACATCATTTTTTCCCTTAAAAAGTCCTTTATGTTTGGATCTTTCAGGTGAACAGAGAAGAGCTGTAACACTAAACTAGTCATCAAAAATAATAAATCTAAACCAAAGTAGTTATATGTGCCAAATGGACCATCTTTATCCAGATTTTAAATGTCAAAGTAATATTCTTAGTTTTCAGATTGCCAATTGAAATGGTTTTGAATATAACCTCAGTATTTTCTACACAGTACCGTGGGTGGAAGAGCACCACTTTCTGCTTGAGGATCGACAGTGAAAAAAAAAGTGAATGTTATCATCTGCTCATATAGACCATAAAATGTTTAAGTTAGCAAGATTTCAGGACCTTGACTTCAAGTTTTAACAAATTGTCACTCTGAGATGAAATAATCTGTTCAGTAAAGAGAGTAGAGGTTCAAGAACATTTTTTGTGATGCTCTTTTCAAATGTACTAGATGGTGCTGCGTGATGATAGAGCTCAGCAGCTTCACACAGTGTGAAAAACAGATATAATGAGTTTCTTCATGAAAAGTGTTTTAATTTTTTCCCTCCTGGAGCCCCCTTAATGCTTTTTTGTTTAAAATTCTCTCAGAGGTCACAGAGTGCATAATTTAATTCAAAATATTCTCTGTTAAACAGGAAATACGTATATGGTTGTTAACTTGTTCCTCCAACATAAAACACTGAAAAAAACATAAAAACGTACATGTGTGATTATCAGAGTCTTCAGCTTCTCACAGTTTAGGATTGTTTAGATGACTGTTTGTTGAAGACTTACCTTTTAGTCTGTATTTCAGTCTTCCTCTCTTGACAGTGCTATCAAGGAGTAACTGACACAAATGTGTGGTTTGTCATGCTGATGAGCCTCTAGCAGCAGCTTTAACATTTCCTCTGATATTGGTTCCCTTTTCATTTCTTACACTGGTTATAAATGAAATGTGGGAAAATCTTAGCTCAGATTTTCACACAGCTGAGGTTGAAACCCTGAGCTGCACTCATACCCTTTAAAAATGCTTGGAGAGTTTTCAAGTTGAAGCAGTTGGTTTCTTTGGTTGAAGGACAAAAACATTGTAACAGGACAAACCATTCCAGAAGATGCAGTTTTATTGACTTGACAGATTGAAGATGCATGAAAGTTCATTTGAATAAAGTGTTATTATGAGTAAATACTGAATTCTGCATCTATATTTGAGCAATAATTTTGTGGACTACATCTGTTGCCAGATCTCATTAGAATGTGCTGCTGAGATGCGGACAGACCTTGAACAAACCTAATTTTCTCCCAATTTGTTGATCTAGAAAACCAATTTGGTGTCAGTATGTTCTGAAGATGTGCATCTTGTTTTAATATGGGTCTAATATTTCTCTCATAGTGGGCTTTTTTCATTTTCTCTTGTCTCATGAGAATAAATAAAATGAGGACCTGCCGCTGATCTCCTCCTGTAAGTCATTTTTACACAAGCACTGCAGTCCTGAAATGGTCTGGAGATGTTCTGGTGTCATGTGAGAATGCAAATGCCTGCAGCATTCCCTCCTGAGTTCCTGCAGAGATTTTCCTCCCCAGTAAAATGCCCAGAATAATCAGTCGGTGAAGCAATGTGTAAATGGAGCTGCTCATTTAGTAAGAGAATGTGCACTGGTAAAGATTGTGATTTCATTGGAATTTCTTTTTAGATAACCTGTAGATATTTTTTAATACATTTGGTTTTAATATCAAGACAAAAAAAAACACCATCAAGGAGACTCATCCACCGGTCTCGATGAGCTGTAAATGAAATTCAGCACATTTTACAGTACACTTCTTGCATCACATCCTACCTCCTGGGTGCACACGCTTCCCAACAACCCCTACTTTAAATTTCACGCTGTGAGAGCACTATCTCCAGCAGCAAATCTCCTGCAGTGAAGAACAGCCCAAGGTCTGAGCGGAAGCTGCGGAAACAAAAAAACGGGGTTTGGACCAAAATGTTTACACATCTTCTTGGAGATCTCTGATGTGCGTGTGTAAAAATGTCTCCGTAAAGGGGCATTGAAAAAAAAAACAAAAACAAAACAACAACAACTGCTTTTTATTGTCACACAGACAAAGGAAACACCTCTTTAATCTCTTTTCTGAACAGTTGTTTGAAACTCAGAAACAGAGAGCATGGTTTATTACAAATACAGCAAAGACAAAAAATACAATAAAGAGAAACAAACAACAGGTTTTGTGGGAAAACCTTAAAAAGGCTGCACTGGACAAACTCAGACTGTGGATAGAGCAGATCTCTGCCTTCTCTGACATCTGTCCGGTGCAATATGGTGGTTAGAAGGTTACTGCTCCAGATCTCAGCAGGATTGTTTTTCTTGTAAGTGATCCAATAGAAGCATTCGGACTTCTATTATTTCTTTAAGACATTTCATCCATTATGCAAAAGAAGGATCCAAAGCTTTTTTTTCATTAGTTTTTGTAAAGACATTGCATATTGACCTATAAATTTAAAGCTCTTTTATTTAAAGTTTGAATGCTAATTTTTTTTAGCAATATATGCTAAACAGGAGTCAGTTTATTTGATGTCCCACACACACTTTAAGACACTCTGAGTTACAGACTGTTATGTTCCTTTTAGTAGTGTGTGTCAATAATAAGAGAGAGAAAGAGAAACAAACAAACAAACAAAAAAAAAAACAAGTATATCCAATTGGTGGATACTCGTTGACTGTCAGAACTGTTGGATCTGGTAAACAGGGTTCAGGTGCATCATGTTTAGATATAAGGTTTTAGTATAAAATTAATAGCTACAACTTTGCAGACTTTAATAAGCAACACTGTCTCCAAACACGAGACAAAGCTCTCCAAAGGAACAATGGACATATAAGAGTTTTTAATCCAGTATGAATAAAAATGTCTGGTTTCCTCTCAGCTTTTTCTTTTTAAGTGAAAGTTGGGCTGTTTTTCTTCACTTAGGTTGTTTTTCCTGCCTTTCCAAGGTCATAAATGTGAGAAAAAATGTACAAGTAAATGTAACAAATGGTCTGCATCCAGATAGAACCATATTTGGATATGGATCCCATGTTACCATTTGGGGACTTCTAGTGTAGACGAATTTGATGCTGAGGCTGAGAAGAAGGACAACTTCAAGTGCTGCTTTCATCTTAGTTGAGAAGTGACTGGGCCAACGTCAGGACCCCAGAAGGCACCAATTAAAGGGAAAGTAGAAACAGTGAAGAATGGATGAATAGCTGTGCAAATTCACAGTTATC
>JAVKLF010000038.1:20444483-20455350 GCA_034783495.1 Millerichthys robustus
TAATTAGATTTCTTCCTTGGTGATTCCTTCAACACAGCCACCGTCAGCTCTTTTTTTATTGTTTAGTTCATTTGTCTGCAGCTCAGCAGAAGATCAGCTGACAGACTGATACAGTGCTAACAGTTTGACTGCTGTAGGCGGACATTTCATCACTGTATTCACCTGAGTTTTAAAATATAGTGCAGCTAATTGTTTTGAGACAAGTATCTTAGCTTTATTTCCTAATTAAACAGGTCCACTTCTGCTTGACACGTAAAAGAGGCACCTCTTTGGGTCATTGACTGTTACTTTTTCTTAATTTCTTTCGTGTTTAAAGCAACCTTCTTCATTGACGGACTCTCCTAAAAGAGCTAAAAACAAATCTATTCTCTTTACAACTCTTTACTTTGCAGTCCCTCCTTCTGAAATGTGTAGCTGTTTATTTAAATTTAGCAGAAGCTATAGGCTATTGTTGGTGACAATATTTTTAAAAGAAATAAATAATATATATCGAAAAGCTGCCACAAATACATTATCTAGCTATTTAATGGCACATTCGGCCTAACCATTGAAAACATGGATGGAAAAATAAACATAAAGCATAAAATAAAATATGTGGTTTTTAGGTGTAGTTTAGTCCTGATTTACATTTTTCAATGAATTTGTTCTTGAACAGTTATTTTCTGAAGGGGTAAATGCTTCGAAAAGGTTTGATAATCACAACAACATATATTTTCGTTTTCTTATCTTTCTGTTTCCTGAGGCCATCACCAGCTGAGAAGTTGTAAGGGAAAAAAATAAAAACACTGGTACATTGGGGAAATAGGAAATATTGTGTGGTGACATCACAATTGATGCGTCATGCCATTAAGCCCCGCCCCTACCATAGATGTCCTGTACTTTGGAGGGGCTGAGTTGGCAACCCTGCCCTTGGTTCATGAGATATTTTGTAAACAGAAGGGTGAGTTGACTCCATATAAAATAAAGACAAAGTTTTAAACAAAGATTTTGCTCCATCTGTCTAACGCTCATAAAATCAGTTGGAGATCAGTCTCAGCTGCTTCCACAACAAATTTTAGTACAATACTTGTACATTCTTGTGTTTTTTTTTTTTAAATTTAAGGTCAGCTTTTTCTGGCAGCCATTTTTAATCGTTTGACTTCAAAGGATAATCATTGTAGATATCCATCCAGTTGTTCGCCCTCTCCTGCATTACAAGTTGTTGGATACTCTGCATTTCAACTAAAAGTCTATTTGATGCTAATCAAAGCAGAATAAAAAACCTGCATTTTCAACTGCCTCTTAATAGATCACTGCAATAATGTTAAGTCTTTGTTAAAGTCACACAGTAATTAAAGGATGTGGTTCAGGTTTGAGTTTAGATGCTTTCTTTGAGCCAGTAAGTCTTCAGGAAAAAGCAGTAGCAGGCCAAGAAAAGTCTGGCACACAAACTCCCTGTGAGACAAATTGTCATTTGTATGCTTTGGTTTTCATACAGATTAAGCAAACAAGAAGTAACATGTTAATCATGAAGTGTCAGAGTTGCTGGTAGGCACATTTGTTTCTTTTTATTTGGCCAGAACCAGCTGTTTCTTGTGATTTCTAATCTTTATGATGATAAAATAGAAAGAAGTGAGCGGAGTTCTTGCTGAAGCGTTTTTTGATGTGAGAACAGTGGAGATCTAATCTGACTCAAAGCAAATAAGGGAGCAGATGTCAAACTTATCTTTACTTGCTTGCAGTATCAGATCAAAAAGCTGTTCAAGTTCAGTGGCAGAAATTTGTAGCAGAAAAGCACGATAAGTAAAATTATTCTTTTACCCCGATTTTCTAATCAGAGAAATTTACAGTAATTTTTGTGGGAAGATGAGCATAAATAGCGTGTGTTGTTTAACTCACAATTTCTGTTCTCAACCCAATGATGACAGGTAAGGAGAAAATAAATAAAAGCAGAAAAACACGCGTGTGAAATCAGCTTTCACTTTGATTTTCTCACGTTTAGAAATTAGTCCATGTCTGAAAGAAGCTTTGCTGACAGAAAAAGAACTCAAGAACTGCAATAACAAGTTCAGAGAATCAGATTTAGCGAACAAAAACAAAAAAAACATATCAAAATCAAACAAAATAAATCAAATAAAATTTTCCAATATTGTAGCATTGTTTTCAGTTTTCAGAATCCGTGGGAACAAGCTGGAGGTGTCATATCACAAATGTTTTTTTTTTTTCTCCTCATATTGAAATTGCTGCATGCTGCTTTCTGAAACCCTTTCTTTTACTTAGATCTCTCTGCTATTTTCTTTGTCATTTTTATTGTTGCTGAACTCATACTCCACCAGCACCGCCAGTTACCAAAGTCAAAATAAAGAAAGCTGCAAACTGAGGTGTCAAAAGTATAAAAAAGACATTTTAGAGGATTGAGCAGCGACGCTGTCATCCACCCCCCATAACTGCAGGAAATCAGTAAAAAATAAACCAAGTTTGCTGGTTTTTGACTTGGCAGAAAGCAAACAACAACCTGTGTGAACACTTGCAGGATGTATTAGCAGCTGTTAAATTCACTTGAGACCAAAGAGGTTTTTTAATGTCGATAATTACTGAAGAAGACAGAATGATGTGGTCAGGAGGGGGTTCTTAATTAGGGAAGAGGGTTAGCATTTTCTTTAAAGGCTGATTAGCCCCTTGACATTTACGCAGCTGCACTGATGACACAGAGAAGTGTTCAGCTAAAGCTGGTGTTATATCTTAGCCTGGGGTTTCCTAATGAGTAGAAGCTTTAAAATGAAATTTTTTTTCCCAACTTGATATGTCTCAGAATATTTGATTTCATTTCCATGGGATGTGGATGTGAATCAGTCGTATGGTTTTGTCTCACACCTGATCTGAACCACAGACCTCTTATTTGAGACGGTTTTTTTTTCTAAATTCTCTCTCAGATTAAACTAACAGAGCCACACATTGAGCGAACAGTTCCTGCACCTGGACTGCACTGACTGATGGCTCTTTATAATGACATTAAAACAGTTCTAAGTCTTGCCGCTTCCTCTTGCCTGATTACGAGCAGGGCTACGTTTGAACCCTCCTCTCTCTCTTCCTGTGCTCCAGTTTCTCATCCTTGGCACAATTAAAGCTGTGTGATTCTGCAAAAGTACCCACCCCCTCTCTATTCATAACCCCAACGTTCTCCGGTCCTCCTTGTTCCACTTGATGCACTAGCCCTTTGAAATATTCAGTGCTTCCATCTTATTACCTGCGTATCAAAGTGGATATATAGCAGGAGAGGGCTCCCTGCTACGCTGCTGTGGCAGAAGTGTGTGTGTGAGAAAAGAGAGCTCAGAACACCTGCCTTTTTCATTTTATTAATCCTCTTCTTAACACCAGCTCCTGTGTCTGTTCATCTAAGCAGCATCGGGTTCAAGTCAAAGCCCCTCTCAACTTGGTTGGATTTGCCAAACTGAGGAGGCTGGTGGACTTAGCAGCGATTTGAACCGGTGACTGTTAGAGCACCATGACAGAGAGGGACTGGGAGGTGAGATGAAAGTGAAGGTATTTGAAGGGAGGGCATTTGGGCAGAGAATGACTGAGTGCAGAGGAAACAACGAAAGCGGGATGGATAAGGCGAGATCTTTGACGTGTGAATCGAAGGGATTAAGGGAGTTAATGATAAAAAACGAGGGCTGAGGGAGAATGGGAATAGATTGAAGCATAACAGAGCTAGTGAGGGAGGCTTGAAGGACTGAGGTGTTTGTGATTGGAGTCACTCAATAAAAGTGAGACAAGTTCAGGGTGGGAGAGAAACGCAAAAGGGCAACGATTAAAAACAATGAATAGAAATGCCACTGGATTCATCTGGGAAACAGAGTGAAAGGCTGTGAAGGAGTTACAGATGACCTCAATCAGCTGAAACATGAACACAAACATACAGAAACTAGAGCTGTAAAAAACAGAGAAACGGGATGCTTAGAGCTATTTGATGGACAGAATTACAACTGATCGCTGTCAGAATGGATTAGGTCTCTAATTGTTTCGTGTGAAAAGCGTCATGTCTCAGCGTCTATTAGTAAAACATAAAAAACTGTCCATCTTAGAAACTGGGATGAGTATATACATGTTATTTTTTGCTTGAATAAATAAATGAAGGCCTATGAGGCTAACTCCAGAATCAATTATTCAGTAATAGATGTACATGTGATGATTACTTCCTGAGAGTTAAATTGAAATCTCTGCAGTGGTCAATTAAATATTATTGCCTGCCTTTCCGGAGCATTTCATTACTTTTTGGTTACAATTTTTTTTGTAGCTTAAACTTTTGAAATGAGTACCCCCCAAAATTGAATACTTACATTTGTTTTGACCACCATTCCTGCTTTCTTAATAATTTTAATTTTACTATGTAAACTGTTATCCGAATTATTTATAAGAAAAGGTTAAAAAGAAAATCCAGAAAAATTTAGGCCTCAGTCCTAAAAGGCCCTACTTAAAACCGTTTCTCCACTAAGTAAGTTTTGACCTGCTGCTACATGGACTTTGTTCTTATGTAAGGTCTCGGACTAGGATGTTAATGCTCACTCTGTTGTCCTATGAGTGTCAGGATCACACCACATGTCACTGAACACAGGATTTAAAGGCTCCCGCACAGTGAGGGGTTCGGGCTGTGACCTGGGGGCAAACAGCATTCCCAAGGGAGACTCTGACATGTGTTGAAATGATTGTGGTGGTTCTTGATTTTCTTTTGGCTGGTGCAGAAGCATGCAGTCCCATCGCTTCAGTTTCGAACATGTAAAAAAACAATTGTGCAACAGATTTACTTTCAAAAAAGGCAGTCAACACGAGCATCTCCAACCTATGTGAGTCATGACTTGAGCATTTATAATCTCAAAAGCTCCAGAGATGTATTTTGACCATTTTTAAAACGTGTACTGATACCTTTTTCTTTCAACTTGTATAACTTCCATAAACATAGAGCTGACAAACATTTCACTTGAAATGTAAACTGTAATGCATTCAATGGCGCATCAATACCAGTATCCCAGTATTAATATCGTTATTGGTCCTGAGTATCGGGACATTTTGAACGAGTAGGAGTACTTGTAAAAATGCTGGTGTCGGGCCTGATACCAGTTTTGATATCAGATTACCACTACTAAAAACATACTTTTAATAAATATTTATTGAAAAACTTGTCCAAATCTGCCTATTTTCATTTAAAAAGTGGACTCCAGCAGAATAAATGCAGGTCAAAGCAGTTGCCAAGGTGGGTTTAAAGGTGAGACAAGGCACAATGTGGGCAACAACATAATGTGCATGGGCTAGTATACAGCTTTGTAAGCTGTGAACTAAAAAATATGCCGTTTTGATTTGCATCTTCTCTCCAACAGTCACAGCCCAGTGAGATACCACCTTATGTTGCACCCTTTGGAGCCACAATAAATAGAAAGACGGGTCTAACATGAATCATGAGCATCCATTGCCACCAAATTTTATTTCACTTTACTGAGCTTTTTGATCCATTTTGTTCATTTAGTTTCAAGAATCTTGTTTGAATAAATACTGTTTTGTGCTGCAGTGTATAAATACTTTGTTTCTTTAAGGTTTGAGAGACTCTATGCTCAGGATTTTGTTAGAAGTGTTATTTTGGATGCATCAATAACTGTTTTCTAACGGCATTGCAGCCTTCTGAATCATAATTGAATCAATTCATGGGGTGCGTAAAGATTCCCACCCCTAATAGTTTCCCAGTAAAGCATTGCATTTGAAAAAGATGATCCCCTGTTATACAGTATTTGTTTGTTGCTTCTAACTCTGTCTACATTTCTACAACAGCACGTGTAGGAAGTCTTTTTTTTCTTTTTTTGGACGGGGGTTAGGGATTGAATTTAAATTAGCACAGATCACTTAGATGAATATCAAATATCCTCTGCCTGTCTGCATTAAACATTTTCTAATGTCGTTGACAGTTAATGTAAATCGTGATGTGAGAAACCGTGTGATGTAAGCAGAGCTCTTGGGATACAGACAGTGAGTGTGAACTGAAGTCAGAGTGGGTTTGTGTTGGAAGACTGTGGAAAATGGAACATCTGTTAGTGTAAATGCAGTCTCAGAAGGGCAGCTTGCTGCTCAACAACACTCTGACTGAGTGAACCAGTCGGACTATTTGTCACCTCCCCTTGCTTTGTTGATGCTCTCTGATTATTTCCGTCTCACTGCCCTTCCTCTCCCTTCTGTCTCCCTCCATCTCACTTCTCTTCTCTTCTTGTCGTGTTTGATGTACGCTGCCTTGCTGCTGCATTTTGTCATGTAGTTCTCCTGGGACAATCTTTGTTACTCTTCCCACTCAGGGCCCTCTTTTTCACCCCGTCTCAGGTCTCTGTGTGACCCATTCTCTTTGCAGCATGATACCCTTGTCCTCCTTTCTATAACAGTTCGCTGTGGCTCTTCTTTCCTTCCCTGACCACTTCTAATTTGTTCTGCCCCAGACATTCACTCGTACATGTCTCATTGGTCACTGTCCGCTGAGCTTTCCATTACCCTCTTGCTCCCCTCTCCCTCCTTACCCCCATCCCTGCGTTGCTTGATCTCATACTTTTGCTGTCAAAGATTTGTTTCTCCCTACACCAGTCTACAGGGGTGTTTTTCATCAGCGATGGCTTTATCAGCACCGAGCATAAAGGGTGAGCCGCTTGTGAGGCTTCACATTTCTCTGTATCTCAGTTCAGGGAGAATTATTTAGTGAGTGTTGCACATGCAATGTAGGTATTGCCATTTCAATATGTCATTAGTAACAACCGAATGCACAAGAAGCATTCAGAAGGCTGCAGACGGATGTGGGTATTTATTAGAAGAAAAAAAAAACGGCGTGTCAAATACTACACTCCCATTTCCTCGTGTAAATGTGATCGCACAAAGGCACGTCTGAACCCGCAAGAGCAAAATTCTAAAAACCAAAATGCCAAATCACGATCAAAGAATTTTCATTTTGAAGTCGACAAATCTCAGTATCCCTTACAATACAGCTTCTCAGGCAATTCGAGTCTCGCTGAATGTTGATTAGCTGGAGGTGTCAAAAAGCAGAATCATTTTTCTCCTAAATGTGCGAGTTTAAAAGTTCTAAAATGGACCAATTTTCCATCCACACAAACCATCAGACCCATGCTAAGTGAAAAAGATGTGATCAACAGCTGTTGCAAAGTTATGTAATGTGGTAATTATCGATGAAAAGGAGGGAACAAATGAGTGTTTTAGAAAACTGACAGGCTTGCATTGTGATTATGAAAGTCTTGTTCCACCGCAGAAAGGATGGCAGTGAAGGACTCATCTTTGTTTAGATTTTGTTTTGTTTTATTTTGTGGTTTCTTTATGACCTTAGATACAACCTGCAAGGGAAATACTGATATTAATTTATTAACTAGGCCTAAAAATTTAGTTGAGTTGGAAGTAAAGCCCGGCACATGAAAATAAACTAACAACAGGCAAAAAAAAAACAAAAAAAAAAACGTGAAACATATTTTGTCAATTTATTTTAAAGAGCAATACTTTGTGAAGAATTCAGTTTTCTGTTTGACTAAAACAAGATTCAACCAAGGCAGTTTCAAATGTTTATCATACTTTAAAAGGCCTGGGGCTGCGATGTTATTGTTGAGTTCAATACTAAACAATACTAACAAAAGCACCAGATGAAAAGAACAGAAATTAATCCACTATTGGCATTTACCTAGAGGGGTGTCAGGGTGTCGTTTCGAAGTCCACGTCAGGTCTGCCACGCCATCGTTCAGGTTTGCGAAGATCCATTTTTGTGTAACAATACCCTCAGGGCGCCATGCAGATCAGCAGGTTCAATGCAATTTAACAGCCATTTCTCAGGATAAAATGCCGCTTTCGCTCTCAACACACACTAGATAGGTCTTCTAGCCAAACACAATTAATGTGGGGGCGGGGCTTACATCTTGCCACAACTGTAATACAGATCTAGCAGCGAGCATGCACCGAGCATGGATCGCAATCTGATAAAGCCAGTGAAAAACACAAAAACAATGTCTCAATTCAGGGGTTGCGTCCTTCGAACTAGGCATTTGTTGGCCACTTAAGTCACCGCCCTGCTCTGAAGGCTAACGCAATTTGTGGGCTCCTTCTTGATGAATGCGGCCCACAAAACCTTGAAAATGAAGGCTGCATTTGAGTACCCTTCCCAGATGAGGATATTCCAGGATTTATTGCACCATCAGCAAACTAAACAGAAAAAAAGAGGGGTGGGGGGTGTGTGTTTACCAGGTGTAGTTTGGAATATCATTACAGACCGAAGAGTTTATTTTAGCAACTTAGCTGATGAAATTTATGCTGCAGTGAGATGAAATTAAAATGCAATTACAAATACTGATACTGGAGCTAAACCCAAAATATTATGTTTTTTTTTATTTATCTGTGTGTAATGTTTTTAATCCTGAGGTTATTCTCACAGTAAAAAAAAGACATGCACATACATGTCCCAAAGCATTTTGAGTCTCTACTTATAAAATAAAAAAAATAAATATAAAACAAATCACTATGGTAACGGGTTAGTGCTTGGTCACGTAAATATACATCATTTGTCTCATTTCACAGTCATTTTATGCAGCTTACAAGTTGTTTTATTCCCCCTTTTGCTCATTGTGGGACCTTAGTCAGCATGTTTTGTGCGTGTGCGTCTGAAGGTGTACAGATAGGACCACCAGCCTAAAGTGTTGACGCCCTCTTCCAAAATCTTTCCTACCTGAAAACCTGACTGCTGGTGGTTCAGTGAGATGCGAGGTGTTTTTTTTCTCTGAAACTCAGTGCACGTTAGGCTATACTGCATGTCTGTATGTCATTTTAAAGATGCATTGTTACCTCAGATGTAGGGCTGAATACAAAACATTTGTATGTTTCGAAGCAGTTTTTAACAAGAAGAATGGTTAGAAAACACAGTGATCAACAATAGTGCCCTCTATTTTCTCAAAGGTCAACACAGTCAGAATCATTTACTGTTCAAAATACTATTGTTTTGCAAAGCTAAAGTCTTGTTATGCTGCCTTTGTGTGAACAGCTGCTGTGATTCATTTCAGGTTATTTCACTCAGCGGTTTGTGATTAATAAGGGGTTTGATGCAACAAGAATTAAAAGTGCAGGTAAAAAAAGAAACATTCAGCTTTTTCACACTAATGTGAGGTTGGAACAGTTTACTTTTTACACAAAATAAAAATGATCTTAAACTTCAGAACACATTATACCGTGAATTACACATCCAACACCAAACAGCAGAGACTCAGATACTGCAGTTATCTATCTGCAGTTAATTTCTGTGTGGACGACCTCTTATAATAAATAAAAGTTTCAGATAAAGCTAAAGACAGCTGTAAAAACTGCTTTCTTTGATGTAAATTTTGTTTTATGTCCACCAGGCACAAGCTGGTATGCTTTCATTTAAAAGCAAAAATCCAACTATTACTATTTTTGATGCCTAAAGTACAATATAAATTGCTTAATATGTATTCGTATAGTAATTCCAAATATTTATTTATACCGGTAGTTGTTTTATTTGTACGCACATTCACACATTAAGGAGACTGAACAGGTTGGCTTCACTCAGTTTTAAATCGATCAGCTTCTTCCTGCAGCCAGGACTGAGATTATATTAATACGCACTCCGCAATTTTATTTATAACATTTTTACAACTATACTCAATAACTGAAGGCTCGGAGCAACGAGTAAGAGAGGAGGAACACTGCATTTGACAAGCCTGAGGGAAGGAACTAAAGAAGCCAAAAAAACCCCCCCATAAGAACAAGAAGAACAACAAAAATTCTTCATCTCTAGTATTTTATTAAAACAAAGACATTTAAACCAATCACTGTTGCTATGACATGTGGTATAACTTCATGTAGGGACACTGCGGTGACGGATGAAAGTGTTGGGCAGTTATTAATAAAGTTCGAAATGTTTTCTCCGATCAACACTTATTTTGAGTGTATTCTAGTCAGTTGTGTGGACTTCATGTAAGACATTACTGATTGAAAGGCACAATCTACAGCATGAAGTTTATTTTATTTTGGCCAGTATAAAAATGCTAAACTTATTTCATTTTAACTATTATTTCTAAGAAGTGGTGTAGATTGTGGTGGCACCAAGTTAGGATAGAACCTATTTGGTTTTCATAATAAGGATATGCCTGGTTAAATAATTAATATATCTGTCAATCCATCATTAGCTTTCTAATCAGTTCCAAACATCCATGTTTCAATCTTTCCTAATAATTACAAGCAGGTTGATAAAACTGACAAAATATATTTTTTTATGTCACTGTTGTTTGGTGCTGTGTGTTTTTGTGTTATGAAGGCTGCATGATGCTATGTCAGTTTTTGTTATGCGTAAGCCACCTATCACAAAATTAGAAAAAAACACAATGCCCCCTAAATCCACTGTTGGTGGTCCAAAAAATTGCACCTGTTCGTTTGAATAAATTTACTAATATTCTTAGTTTTAAACATGAAGTTGAGCATCATCGTTGCTCAACACAATGGCATGTTGTGCTACAAATAAAACAAAATCAAGAATAAACAAAATATAAGTAAAACGCTCCTGTAAAGTTGTTGTGTGTGATAAGTTTTCACATTAATTTAATAGCAGTTAGATTAAAAACAGGATGATTCAACTAGTTGAATGAAGAATCTGTCTCTAAAATAGTTAAGTGTTTATTTTTGTAGGTATAAGCATGTATAACAACCTGTTAAAATACACCAGAATGTCAGAAACTTCATTCAAAATGATTATTCTGATGCCCTTGGTTTAATGTTATAGAGAATAAACCAATACAGCTGCAGATCACCAACTGTATGCCTCTCTTTTGTTGTATGAAACTATGTCTGATTGTGATACTGT
>JAVKLF010000038.1:20621307-20633305 GCA_034783495.1 Millerichthys robustus
ATGGTGAAACACTTAAAACATATATGTGCATTCTTCTATCTGGTTTAGCAAGATCAGGTTTTGATGTTCTATGAAGGACAACTAAAGGCAGGTGGACAGAAGGAGGTCAGAGGTCGTCAGAGGAAAAGGCCTCATCAAGCTTTGTTAGTACCAGGGAACCATTACCTCCCTGGAACCTTTCAGGCACAGCCCATCGACCAGGAGAATGGAGAGTTGACTTCTTTAGAGGTAATCACCAGCTCAAACATCACAGATACAACTGAACACTGTTAGGGGAAAATTAATTACTTTTGATCACCAACATAGACAGACTTTAGCTAAACAAAATGTTAAACTACTGATTCCTCAAGCAAGTGCAGATGTGCTAATTTTTAGATTAACTATAAATGAAAATGACTGAAAAATCCCTTCAGAAAATAAGATGAGTCAGCTGCATGCCTGGAAATCTAAATGTTCCTACAGGATCAGGCATTTCGTAATGAAGCAGAGACCATAAAGAACCGGGTGAGCTGGGACACAGAGATGTGCTGCTTCCTGGATGCAGGAGGAGCTTCCAGGTCAGCTGCACAAAACTCTCTCTGATCATCATACCGTCTGTTGTCAAATTAAAAAAAAAAAAAATTGCTAAATGAAAGTCACTCACCAGTGCTAACCTCTCTGAATATTTATTTAGGATTTATATCAGAAATCTTAACACTTTTTATAAATTAGGGTATTTCCAGAGTATTTATGTAACAAGGGATGATATGAACTAAATGCAATATATAAATATCAATTTTATAGTCTTTACATTTCTTTATTACTTCAGTTGATATAGATCAAGCCTTTAATTTGTATCTTGTGAGAAATTGTCAAAAATGTAACTATGGGGAACACATTATCCTTCATTCTTGTGCTTAGATGCATTTTTCACATTAAAACAAGTCATCGATCAGTGATAATTTGTTTTGAAAAAGAAAAGGAGAAAAAGGTTACATTGAACATGGTTAGCTACAAGGACTTTATAGTAAATCATTTTTTAAAAGCAGAAAAATGCAATCTTTGCTAGACCTTCAGATGGTCTGTAGAATATTTCCTCAAGCTCGTCTGACTCTTAAGGCATCCTCAAGTGGTTGTTTAAAAACATCAGGAGGTTTGAGCCCTTTGTAGTAGAAGTAGCAGATGAGGCTTAGATTTAGACTTTTGCACAGCACTGTTTGTATAACCTCAGTGACTGTAATTACAGGCTGCAGCAGAAGATCACTGAGAGCAGATTGTGGCCGGTGGAGATTATGAGGTCAAGGGTTCCCCTGGATAAGGTTGAGAATATTTATCAGTGTCTTCTCATGTTGTTCTATAATGTTAGCTGTTTAGCCTAAACAGCAATTTAATTAAAGCCGAACTAAATAAAGTTGGGAAAGGTATCTGATGCATCAATTGTGTGTGTGCAGCTTGGGGGGGACAACCCAGAGATCCACTTCCATGGTTTGGTGTTCGTGGACATGGGGCGGCTGCTGTATCCTGGAGTTAATAGCATTCGAGGAGCGTACACCATTCAGCCCTTCTGCCAGACTGAGCTTCAGAACAAGGTCACACAGATACAGAACTGTAGAGATTACATTTGTTTTTATTTTGCTCATACAGTTTGCATGTTTACAATATTTAGATTATGGGAACACTGGATTTTCCCTTTTCTTTAAGGGTTCTCCTTTTAGATGTTTGTCTTCTCTTGGTGTGTGTAGTGAGCTGCAGAATGTTTCCCCTTTTATATCTGCTTTTTATGTAAATCAAAACTTCACCCAAACAAGTGTGTTCAATAATTATACTATAGTTTGGTGGTGTTTTGATGTCAGTCAGGCCTCTAATTAAATGTTGATCTAAACATTGCTTTTATTCTCAAAGACCAAGAGGAATGTCAGTGTGTTAAAGGAGCAGGCTAAGGCAGCAGCTGTCCTGGCTAAAGCTTGTGACAACTCTGCTGCTAGACTTCACAAAAAAGCGGGAAAAAACGTTGACAAAGGAAACAAGAGGACCAAGGATGTCAAAGAGCCTACAAAGGTCAGAAAACATCCTGATGGCTAAAAAAAACCAACATGTAGCACAAAATGTAATCGGTTAAACAAAAACGTAGTTGTCTTTTTTGTTTGTTTTAACATCAAATAAATTTCTTTTTAATTTCCTTATACTTTACCTCTCACCCAATTAACCAAGATTTTAGGAATAAAAAATGTTTTGTTGTAAATGTTGAAGCCTAATAATATAATTTGTCTGTAAACTGTGGGCAAACTGTCAACCAGACCCAGCTACCCAGTGTTGATGACAACACTGAAAGCTCTTCTGACTCTGAAGCGGTGATCAACACAGAAGAAAACGTAAGGTTCCACAAAACAGCAACACACCTCTGGTACAGTGCATGTTGACACAAACATGATACAACTAAACCGTGGTTGTTGTCCTAGCGTTCGATACTGATCCAATAATATGCACCAGAAATATGGTTCCATTTCTGCTGTAGGTTTTATATTAGCCATAGAATATTGTAAAGTTATATCAGCTTATTCTTGTTTTAACAGGTGTACATGGAAGCCAGAACTTATATTATCATGGAAATAACTTTAAATAAACCACTGGTGTCAAAAATATCACCAGAGGAGCTGGCTAAAAGGTATTTTTTTTACAAAGTTTTTTACACATTTCTTTGTTATGTTGCACAACTATATCAGTTCAAAAATAAATTATAATTCAGCGCTAACTACAGAGAGAACTCACAGTTTTAAAGCACTTTTATCTGACTGAAAATTAACTGTTGTTTATGGATTTAAATCATGTCTAAAGTGACTTATTCCTAACCGCAGTAAAGAATAACACTGTTCATCTGTCTTCTGTTCTTTTATTTGCTGTTCTTTGGGGTTTTCTGACTATGAAGCAATAAGAAGTGCCATTATGGTATGGTGTGTTTCTACATCCCACAGGGTGAAGGCACTTATTCCACCCAGACCTCAGCATCCAGTGGGTCCAAGCAGAGCAGAAAGAGTAAAAACAAAACAAAACTGTCATATAGGCAGTATATGAAACCATTTGAGTTGTTAAATAATCTGAAAGATTTCTCTCCTCTGGTGTGTGCTCTCACAGGCTGTGCTGGACTTCCACGGGCAGATAGGCAACGCTGTGGCTGCTGTTTCTGAGCAGTATAACCAACTGTTTGGAGCCAAAGGTTGTTCGCCAAAAAGTCTTAGCCAAGATCAAATGTTGACTGAGGTGATGGGAAGCTTCAATGTCTCGGAAAGATATTTCGCCTTCAAGGAACAGATAAAGGTCAGAACAAAGAACCTGCTGGGGCCCTCAAGTAATTTTCTGTGTTTAAATCTGTAAAAACATCTTTTTGTTTTCTGCCAATGATTTCCCTGCTGTCAGACTCACCCCACGATCTTGTGTGTTTTCTTCATTTCAGAGTGCAGTGGTTGGAATTGTACGTGACAAGATGCTGCAAACTGAGCCATTCACTGACCACCAGAAGCTTAAACAATTTGTCAGCAAACTCTACATCTACCTGGTGGACGAGATGCATGTAGCTCTCAACAAGGTAACAAACAGGCACTCAGGTAGGAATATCTTTAAAGAAATTTGCAAGTTTCCTCAATTTTCTTTTTTTTTCCTCAACAGATTTATTCAAATGATGCTGCCGAAGACGACACAGAGGAAGTTCCTTTAAATTCATCTCAGCTCAGACATTTTGCCAGAGAGGCACAGCTTCTTGGGAATTATGAGCTGTCAGCAAAGTACTATGAAGAGGTGCTAAAACAGAGAAAGAGAATGCTGGATCTATATAATTTAACCTTAGATATATTTTTGTAGTAATACTAAAATAAATTAAACACACTATGGCAGCGAACAAATCAATCTTTAACAAAAATTTAAGCTTTATAATGTATGTATATAAACTGTATTTCTTTATGTATTAGTTGCTACAAATGGGCAAACTCGTTGACTTGTATTTTCACTCCGTACTTGGAACAAATCACCAAAAATGTGCCATTTTTTACAGTGGCTGATAAAATAACTGAAACTACATCTGCAATTTGTATTTTTGGACCTGCAGTTAGTGGCGAGGCACCCCGACGAGCCCTCACACAAGTTTGAGTGGGGAAGCCTGAACATGTTGATCGGAGAGTACATGAAAGCAAAAGAGTGTTTCCATGACGCTGTTTCCATCCAGCAAGTGCACCAATCCAGGTTAGAAATGCTTCTTATATGCATAAATGATCTAAACCACGTCAAACGTTTACTTACAGGTAATCATTGCAGAAATAAGAAGCTTTAAGTTAAGATTTTAATCACAGAATATATAATTACACAACCATTATCCTGAAGAATTAATTATTTTAATTGTATTGATGAAAATAACAGAAAACAATGTATGTATTGTATTGTACTTCGGTCTGGGATGATCACATAAAGTCACATGACAGCATAGTGACTTTCACATAAAATCTATTGCTCTAATTGAACTTGGATGCTTGTTGCTGGAACAGAGAAATTACTATAAAAATGCTTTTAGACAATTTGAAATTCAGACATTTGTTTCCATAGCTTCAGTTGCTGAAGACTAAACAGTTTGTTGAATTTAGGAATCCATCAGGTTCAGAAATCTGTCATTAAGAACTGCGTTACTCCAGAGAGTTAGTGAGCAGACTGATGTGTAGTAAATCTGGTCCTCAGAGAAGCATGAGATCAATGCTAGCTAGTATTATACAAATACCTATGTGGCTTTTTTGTGGATAGTTGACACAATAGCTTGTTTTTTGTTCTCTTTCTCGTTGTCCAGTCTGATGATGTGCGGCATTTTGGAAGTGATGTTTGAGCATTACAAAGATGCTCAGACCTTTCTGGAACGGGCCATCAGCATAGAACCATCCAGTGTGCCGGCCTGGACGCTGCTGGGTGAGATGAAAATCGAAGTTCCCTCTTAATACTTTTTACCCAGAAATTAGCTCATCTAATATTTTTTATTCCAGTGGAGTAGAGGCTGATGCTAAATACAGAGTTGTGAATAATCATCTCCAGAACCCCTTCCACCAGTGATATAACCCATGTCCTGCAGCATCTTCACTGGCTCCAAGTTAAATATCACATTTCATACAATTCATAAAATCCTGTTTCTTACCTTCAAAGCCCCCAACAAACTTGCCCCTCAGTATCTCACAGGATTCCTTCACATCAACACACCCACTTGCAAACTCTCATATCCTCCTTCTCCTCCTTCACCCAACTCACCCAACCACCTTTTTGTCTGACCACTATAGGCTTCAGAGCATTCAGTTGCACAACACTCTCTGAAGTTTACATTGTTATTTATTTATTTATTTATTTATTTATTTATTTATTTATTTATTTATTTATTTATTTATTTATTTATGTATGTATGTATTTAATTAGTTTGTTCTTTTGTTTTTTTAACTGCACTGTATATTGTATTTTATTGTATGTTGTACTGTTGTACTACACCATACAATAAAATTTTGTTGGTATACAATTGTACTTTGAAAGACCCATTCAAATACAGTGTATTTTTATTATTATTATTATTATTACTATCTCTATAAGTGCTAAGCTTTACTTGAGTAAATACCAATTAGATGTGGGCTTTAATAGCACCTTGACGGTTTCTCTGAGCCTTAGTAATTTGGCATTTCCGCCGGATCTCTCGTTCAGGTTTGCTTCACGAGAGTAATAATGAATCCATCTTGGCTGAGAAGGCTTTTTTGGAGGCCAAAAAGCTGCTTGGGGAAGATGAAGCAAGCAACCAAACTTGCACAGAAGAGAAGAAGACAGACAGTGAGGAAAAAATCACGGAGATGAAAGACCTGCAGGACGAAGGCCAGACAGCTGTTCAGGCTCAACCAGCTGAGCAATGTGAGGCATGGCATTTAAAAACTCATTCAGGGAAGAAAAGAAAAATAACATTTATATGAAACATATGTCAAATCTAATATTAATTTGATGTACTTTGTTGACAAAAACCACCTGGTAATAAAACTCATCTCATCTTTTCCTTTCTCCTGAGACTCTCAGTGCATGTCAGCCTCAAGTGCATATGGCTGCAAACTCCTTGAAACTGAAGTTATCTGACAATGTTATTTATATCTCTGCCAGACCCAGAGTTTGTAGACAGGGACCCAGAAGAGCGCAAAGAGCCTTCAGCACAAGTTGACAGCTCCAAATCACATCCAGTTGTATCCACCTGTACCATTTTCACACAGACAGTCCAGTTCCTGCTGCAGAGCAATGCCTTGCAGGTACGTTAAATTCACTAATCACACACCAATCCAAAATGAGTTGAACTAACCTCCAATGTGTACAACTGCTCTCATCTTGATTGCCAGTTTTGTATGTTATTGGTTATGTATAATTTTATGTTTCCTAACAAACGAATATGACTTTGATCGTGGTCAAATGACCTAAAATTACAACTAGTCATATTAAATGTCAACAGCGAAAAACCAAACTTCATTTAAACAAAGATGAAATGAAATATAAAATAACAGTTGTAGACGTCACTGTTTTCTGTTGTTAGATGGCAGAACATGCTTTGTCCCAGGAGCTGCTGTGTATTGAAGGTGGCCGCAGCTTTTCCTTCCTCTTCAATCTGGCTCAGTTGCAGCTGCTCAAAGGTGACTACTGCAGTGCTGCTGCCAGCCTCAAAGAAGCCCTGCTTCACAGAGATCAGGTACTTTATCATTACCACTACGTGAAGACTGGCTAGAAATCAGTCAGTACTCTTGTGTTAGATGGAGTTGTCATATTCTACAGTTTTTGACTGAACACAAACTGCATTGACGACACATAGCAGATAATCTGATGGGAGGTACTACTGACATGTACATTGTACATGATGCAACTCAGCTCTTTTCATTATCTCAGCCTGTAGCGGTAGGCCCCCTTCAGCCCTCTGCAGGATGAAGTGGGAATAGCTAATATCTCTATGATCCTTCAGAAACTGTACAGGGGATAACATTTAGTTGGGTTCCTTGTTTCTTAGAATTCAGACAACAGGCTGTGTGCCTGTGCAAATTCTCAGTTATCCAGGTCATCGCAACAGCAAACAGGGTGGAATCAGAGGCAACCGGACCGTAGATCAATTCTTGTTTGAAAACTGTTCGACACGTATCCAGAAGTCTTTGTCAATTCTGGTAGCTCGCACTGAGGAATCTTTATGTGATTTTTCACATAAATCTTTACAGAAACTATTTATTTCCACCCCATTCACACACACACACAAACTCAAGATATTTCTGTGCATTGTTAAGTGAAGATTGGGTCATGGCGCATCTAGTCCATTTAAAGGAACTGCTGTCCTTGTTCCAGTAAACAAGCAGGGATAAAGAATTGATTTACTGTCTGAAGTATGTACTGCCCTGCTGCAGTAGCCCTGTTTCATCTCATTAGTATCGGGCTTTTCCTGCTGACCCAGTACCTCACTAACCTGAAACAATAACAAACAATTTGGTGGGCAGCAAATTGGTACCACAGTGAGCAGTGAATTAAACAGCTGTACCCTTGTCTCACCTACTTTTCTTTTTTCTACAGTTATCTTTGGTTCAAAAGTCTATAGAGCAGGCTTTAAATAGTAGGCCAGTTTTATAGTAGTGCAGTAAACAGATAAAAATAAATATTAACAATAAATATTAAGCTATTGTGTTTTACTTCTAAATGCACAACATAACATTCTGCCCTTTTCGGTTTTTGTTTCTTTGGTTTTAATATTTGTGACACCGCATTTGTAAAATGCAGTACTCACCCATACAACAAACTTCACTTTAGATCTCTAACCTGAAAACATTTTGTCTACAACATACGCAGGACCCGGATGCCTGGGCGTTGTACGGTCATTGTCACTACTTGCGAGGTGCATTTACTGAAGCCAGGGAGAGCTATGAGTGGAGCTTTGTCTTTCCACAGCCGCCATCAGACTCTCACATCGTTCTTCTCCGTCTGGGATCCATCTATCTCATGGAGAAAAAGGTTAGATAAGAGCATCACTGCTGTTTGAACAGACATATTATGTATGTTCTATGTACTTCCTGATTAGTGATGAAATTACATTTTACTATTTACATTGTTCTTGTTTTGTTATTTCTGAAAAAAATTAAATGTCTCTAATTTCACAAACCTCTGCAGTCTGACCAACATTTATTCTTTGGGTTTTAACTTTCAGTTTGAACCAGCCAAAGTTGTCTACCTGCAGGCTTGTGAGCAGTCTCCATCATGTCTGACCTGGCTGGGCCTCGGGACAGCCTTTTATAGGGTGAAAGTCCACTAGTAGAACTATTTATTTTCGTTATTTTGCTACCAAATATAAGTTAACATGAAACACATTTGATAGTTAGAAGAAACTGAAACCCAGTTGTGTTGTTGTTTGTGCAGTTGGAGGAGCTGTTTGAGGCTGAGAAAGTTTTAACTGTTGCCAACGGTTTGAACACAGAGAACGCAGAGGTGTGGGCTTACTTGACTCTTATTTGCCTCAGGGTGAGTGATTGTGGTTCTCTGAAACACACACCCAGGTTTGTATTTCTATCCTTATTAGGACCGTTCATTGACTTCTATTCATTTCCAGTAAATTCTACAACCTAATCCTGACCCTGAACCTAACCACCCCAGTACATAACTGACCCTAAACCTAGACTAAACTCAATTCACACCTTAGTCCTTAACCAAACCCCCAAACCAAAAATGGAGTTCCACCTTATTAGGACCGGTCTTTTGTTCCCATAAAGATTACTGGACTTGACAATGTTGGTGTGTGTACCAGAAACGGCCCTAAAAAAGGTAACAAATACAAGTACACACACAATCTATCACAGTCCAGGTTTTGCCCTCACTACGTTTTTTATTTAACACTGATTATTATTCAGTAGGTTGGAATCAACCCTTTAACCCCAGTTAACAAGAATGCAGCCTTTATTCACACAAACAGAGCAAAGCTGTGGTAAACACAATGTTATAAATATGGTAATGTTGAGATAGTGTTAAATATCATAAAAAGTGAGGGGAAGGTTTTTTTCAATGCTAAAATAAAGAATCTAGTTTTAGTTATTTGTCAACATAATATTCTTTTCTTGACCATGTTGCAAGTCGTTGTTTACGGATAGAACTACATTGTTTTCTGCAGTGAGATCGGATCTTTGGACAAAGGAATGTAAATCTAGGATCAGTTTAATCCAAAGTTATTAAAGAAACATGTGGTCAACAATTAATCTCTTTAGAAACACGTCTTCCAACCTGGGAGTCAGTTTAACACACATTAATGTTTTAATGACTATGATTATCTGATTAATTCTTGTCTTTTTAGTTTGGACAACATGAAAAAGCTGAGCAGTGTCATAAATATGCGTTAAGGGTAAGTTTTCTTTTTTTTTAATCAAATTAAGGATGGAACAATTGTTGACCTATTAATGATTGTTTTGTTGTAATTCTGTACATGTCTCATTCGCAGATTGTGATGTATGGAACTCGTTTGTCTAGATGTTTAGCTCGCTAGTCTGTACCTTTGAAGACGTGGATAAAAAACCTGACATTGATCTCACAACTCATACTGTTTTCATGCAGAACCATCGCAAAGAATTAAGACTCTGAACAGTTTGATTTGGACATTTTCTGCCATTGCTTATGTTATCTATTCCCAATTTCCTAAAAGGCATTAAAAGTCTTTCTTTGGACATTTTTTTGACCCATTCAGTTCATGAAATCTGACAATTTTTAAGTGAGTTTGTGTTTTAAGCCATTTAACGTCCTAATAAATAAATGCAAACCTCATGCAGCTAATTCAAGACATAAATCCATGTTTCAATACCTTTTGCATTATATTATTATCTTTATTTTACATGAAAAAAATCACAAGAACCCTGTTATTTTGTTTGTCTGTTTACAGTTCAGCCTACAGGAATCATCCCTCCTCAAAGAGATCGCTGAGCTGAAGGCTCAGCTGCGCTTCACTCATCTTCAGTCATGCTTTAAAACAAGCACCAAAGCATGAGTTTAAACCCCCATGACAAAACCCATGTCAAGGTACAACACAGCATCTGAGTGAGTCATATTGCAAGACACAACTTATTGTATTTTATTTTGGTGAAATCTCATAAATTGATATGCAGTTAAGTCATAAAATGAAACACTGATACTTGTCATGATTACAAATATAAATAAAGCAACGGAAGAAAGTGTCAAATGCGTAACAAAAAAAAAACAACTGAAATATTTACAAAATGTACTGCAACAATGGAAACCAAGGAAAGGGCACGTGGCAGGGCATAAAAGTAATATTGTATACGAAGCGTCTGTAATTCACTATAAGCACATAATGCAACATTGCAATGCTTATGATATTTTATAAAACATGTATATTCTTTCAGTACAGTTTATAATTAGATTTATAGACATGAAACAATGTTGTGTTTTTGGTATGAAGAAATTTATATTAATTAAATTAAAATGGATTTTGGTGTGGCAATAATAACGTGTGATAATAATTACATAGCAGTATGTTAACATTCATGATTGAAAACAGTCACAGCAAATTTTATTGTGTTTCTCAGTGACCAAAATTAAAATGATAAAATGAAAACACAAGCTTTCTGGGATATGAAACATTTTCCATTGTTTTGGCACAGTCCTTTAAGAGAAAAAAATGGGATGTGGATTGTATTTCTTTGGATGTCAAGTTGATCGAACCTTCACATGCTGCAAGAAGTTCCTTCTTTTTTATTTAATTTAATTTAAAATAATTATTTAACCTTTCCAAACCAAAATAACATCACAGTCCTAAATGTCATCACAAGTTTCTAATTGCCTTTAAAAAATGGTGAACTACATATGGCTGGCGTGTATTTATGGGTAATTTTTCACTGGACTGGATTTTTATTTTTTATTTCTTGCTTTGTGGTATTTTTTAAAAATCTGCCGCAGCAGGATCACTGTCTGGCCTGTGCAAACATTTCTCGCAGCCACGGTGAATCCTCATAGAGACGAGGGTCACCCAGATACTCCGAGGTCCTCTTGTAGAAGTAGTAGTACAAAACAGAAGCTATAAAAAAGAAAAGGGCGATAATCTACATTAAGAAGTGTTATATTGATACAAAAGGGCTAAAATGTTACATATTGTGTTCAAATTTTCATTTATCAGTGGCACTCATACTCATGGTAAAAATCTTCTCAGCTCATCATCGGAGCTTGTTTGTTTGTACCTCCATATCTTATGTAGTGACTGGAATGATGAGAACTTCTTCAGACTTTGTAAAATATACAAACTATAAAATTGAAAATCCCAAATAGAAGTCAAAACTAAATTAAATCATAAAACTCAGCCTGACAAAGCTTGAAGTGTCATAGGGAAAAAAACAACATTTTTTACATCCATGACTCCCATAATGACGTCTAGACAGATTTCAAGTAGGAAACAAAAGAAAGAGAGAAATTGGAGATGGCTTCTCAGAAAGGATTATCTGCTAAAACAAAACACCACCCAAAGATAAATCCCTTTATCCTCTAATTAGCTTATATCAGTAGGAAATCACAACCACATGGGGATGTATTTAGTCCTTAGTCTGGAGCATAATAAAGGGAAAGGACTAACTTAGTCACAACATCACGACCAGAATTCTTCATTCAGTGACCTTCTGCAGAGCTTATAAACCAGACACTAACACTATCATATTTTGTCTTCATGCACTTAGGTCAGTATTGGAAAGATCTGATGTCAAAATTTAACGGTAGGCAGACTACTTGTGTTGTTTATTCAGAAATTCAAATGAGAATAACTGTACTCAGAAGAAGCTTTCTTTCTTGCAAAAACAGTCCTAATTAGAGGGGAAAACTTTCAGTATGCTTTGTCTTTTTTAACAGGTAAGAGAAAAGTCTAAAGTTTCTTATTGGTTTTTTTTTGCAAGTAGTAGCTAGTAGGTCACCTGCCCAGTTCAGACCTTAACATTTGTGGTGGTTTTATGGCAAGTGGACAAACTCCAAT
>JAVKLF010000038.1:20677212-20691005 GCA_034783495.1 Millerichthys robustus
GGAGAGAGCGCGTGAGTAGCTGGGGCATAAAAAAGTCCACTACTATTTGTCACCATCAATTCAGAGCCTGGCTGTCAGTTGCTCCCGTCTGCATGTGGCAGCGGGGGCCTCTGGGTGTATCTCACAGCTGCCAGGGATGAACGCAGATGCCTGTTGCTTGTTTTGCATGAGGATGCTTGTGTAAAGTGAGGTCAGGGGGTGCAGCAGCGAAAACGTTACCTATACCTGCTCTACCCGTGTCTCCTCACAATTAGAGAGGGTTGCCACGATGGCTTTTCTGACGACAAGATGAAAAGACGGTTTTACACAAAATACTGTTGCTGCCTTTTCTTTACGACTTTACTCTGACTTGTGATGTTATTTTTCCAGTTCAGAAAGCAGTTAGTTGAGAAAGTATTCACACTCATATACACTTTTTGTCATCTTACAACCATAAATGTCAGAGCATTTTATTAGGATTTCATGTGATAATTGGAAAGTGGAAGGAAAGTTGTCCACGGTTTTTACATTTTCTTGGATGATGGATGCTCTGTGAGTCAGGATGTGTGTTCTTTGCTAGTTTTTGTTCATAATGTTTTGCGTTGTACGGTTAGCTTCAGCTTGTGTTTTCTGATCTTTGTGTTTTGTTACTTGTGTTTTCTACTGTTTCCTTTGTGCCATTAGTCACGCTTCAGTCTGCTCCACTCAGCCTGCCACGCCGATGCTCACTTGTTCAGCTCAGGTGGCTCCATTCGCTCATCAGCCCCAGTCTATTTATTCTGTCTCTTTCCATCAGTAGAGCATTATGCAGTGAGGGTGACCTCATGCCTCGTTGTGATTCCCAGAGTTTTGTGAGTTTTTTCGCATTTTGTCTTTTTTAACTTAAGCTCCTCGTGGCTGCCTGCATTCCTGGGTCCAAACCTCCTGTCACGGTAAAAGTGAGATGTTCAAAACTTGAGCTATTGCTTTACCTACACCTTTTACTTCTCACCAAATTCATTCTGAAGGTTTTTCAGTTTTTTTGTTTCTGTTTTTTCCCCACATATTTTCTGTCCTGCCCTTGTAGCTGACCATGACAGCATATTGTGTAGTTTGTGTTTAAAACATCAGGAAAGTAAACAAGTGGAGGACAGAAGAAAAGTCAGGCCTTTGAAACTGCAGCAGATGTAGGTATCTGAAAGTCATGTCCTTAAAAAACAAACAAAAAAGCCTTGACTCAGGACCTGAAAGATGAATCATCCATCCATCCATCCATCCATCCATGCATCCACGCTGGTAACAAAGTGTCCAAAGATTCTTATTGTCTGAATGTTGATTTGGCGTTCACACTTTAGCTATCCTGTTTTTTTGGTCTTTTCTTTTGTAATATTTCTGATATGTAACTACTGCTGCACACTTCATGCTTTTTTGGTTGTTCAAATACCAAAACATTTAGCTCATCCAGAACATTCTAGTTGTGTATTTTGATTTCTAAAACTTTTACACTTTTCTAATTCTAACTGCATTTAGAAATAAAAAAAGAAATGCATGATATGTAAAAGAACTTAGCGTGAAACAAATTCCTTCAAATTATTGGTCTCTTGAATTCGCACTGGCTCTATTTTTGTCTTTTTATGTTACTTTAAAATTTTAGCTAGCATTTTGCTACTTTTAGCTATCCTTTAGCTAAAAGAGGGAGTGAAGGGGGACCAGTTCGCAAATGCACTCCATTTGCATTAAAAGTTAAGCGTCTTCAACTACAGAAACAAAGACCATTTGTCTTGTTTTTGAAACTCGTGTAGCTATCATTTAGCTACTTTTACCTTCTAACCAGCATTTTGCTACTTTTAACTTGGAGATACAAGTTTGCTTATTTTTTTTAACTATAGCTAATGTTACCAACTTAGTTTCAGCTTCTTCTGCAAATTCACACTGCATTTTTTTAAAAATGCAGTTTTTCTTGTTAATGGTTGTTGGTTGGTTGGTTAATGGTTAGTCTTCAATGTCAGGATCCTGAAGTATTCGACATGATGGTCATGCAATCCTAAATTGAGAGTGCAAATAAACCCAGAAACATGTATTGGTATGAGAGGGAATCTGGATTTCTGCGAAATAGCAATGAAGAACGCAACATCCCCAAACCCACATACAACACGCACGCACGCACGCACGCACGCACGCACGCACACACACACACACACACACACACACACCTACTCCTTGAGGCCAGTGCTTCAGTCCCACATGATTCATCTCTCTTGACACGCAGGTCATCAGCTCAACATGGTAATGAATGAATGAATTTCCCAGCATGTCGAAGTAAACGGCGATCACAAGATGGACTCAGGATGTCTTAGTCAAGCTGTCTCTTGCATTAAGGTTATATAACTGAGGGAGTGGAAAAGGACGTGCATGTGTGTGTTTTTGAATGTAAATACGTGTGTGGGGGCGTGCGCTCAGTTCTTTTTATTCACCGCTGCATCCTGACTTTGCTGTTTTGAGGATTATGGAGGTGGCAGATAGCGTTGAAGAATGTCGTTTTCAGAAGTCATTATGATTTCTTTTTTGTGATCAAGCAGAAACAGACAATACTTAAATGTTTTTTATTTATTTATAAATCAGATATGCGACTTTTACTGCTAATTAGTCACTGAGACATTTGCTGTTTTTTTTAATATCGTCAAACATGTGTGAGTGAAGATCCAACATATCTTTCAAAACTACAATTATTTGTATTCAGTTGATGAACTTGCTGAGTTTGTTTGAACACCAACAACAGTTAAAACCAAAGATTATTAGATTTAAGCCACTAATCCTGAAAAGTTATACTCAAAAATACTGTTATAGCGTAAATTATTCCAAAGGTTAGTACATTAATTTTGCTTTTTGCATTAATACCTTAAAACAGCTGTGGAACAGAGACAACATATCTGCCTCATAAAAGACTTTTTGTTATTAAAACTGAATTTTGTGAAAAACAAAAAATAAGTAATTTTAGCAAACACAAGAATTGCTGTAACTCAACCAATTTTACAAATTTGGAATTAAAACTTGTTGCTGTGGTAGCTGTGAGTTATTTTCAACATATCAATGTAATATTGCCTATTTAGTGCATTATGATGTATTTCAATATTTTAAAGATTTGACCAAAAAGGGCTAAAAATCCATCATTTTTCTAAGTTTGCCAATTTTAGTTCAAAACTCTAGCATGAAATATGATTTACTTTCGTTCAAGAAATGCTAAGTCTTTATTCTTAAAACTTGTGTTTTTACGTTGAACTCTTTTAAGATTTATAATTAAACCTGTAGAAAAAAGTCCTACCATATTTCTAAGTGTATCATTCAGTTACGTTTTAAAGGTCACTTCAGTGTTCTTTAATACTTTTGCTCTTGTTTTTTTTCCATACTGTTAAACCTTCACTAAAAGCTTTCAGCGCTAACAGATTATTTTTGATTTTTTGCGTATTTCCTAAGGTGACAGTATGTGCAGCCATGAAGATCCTTATTTGTTTGGGAAAATGAGCTGTTTGTTTGTTTGCCCTGTCGCTTTAGGAGCTTGGGGGGTGGGAGCATGAAGGCTGCCAGCTCCAACTGCAGCAGCGACGAGAGACAACTGTGAGTGGGGGTAATGTGGAAGGGGGACAATTATAACAAGGGTATGTGTGTGAAAGAGAACGAGCGCGTGTTTATATTTGGATCTAATGCTGGACAAGTGTTTGAAGGCTCTGGGAAAACAGAGGCACAGTTTCCTCACAATTCAATTCCATTTCATTCCTCCATGGTAAAACTGGTCTCCTGTTTGGGACTGTAGGTGTGACAACAGAAGCAGCAACACGACAGACTCCTGTGTTATGGTCAGAGTTCAGAGAGAGTGAAAATAATGTGTCTTCAAGGATCATTTTCTCTAGAGTTTTCAGAAAATACTCTCTAAAATGCTATTTTTACTGGTAAGGTTTATAAGAAGAGCTGGACTTTGGCAGATTTGAGCCAACAGCCAGAGTCTTTTCTCATCTTTACACCTTACATCCAAAAACTGAACTCAGAAAAAAATGTATTTTAATTGAACACCTTGACTTTTAAAGCAGCTAGCTAATTATGGGCAAGATAGTTAGGCCAATTCTTGGCCCGATTTTGCCTTTCTGACAATAATAAGGATGGCTCAATAGTTGTGATGGCTCCAAAGATAATATTATGAGATATTTCTGCTCTGTGTGGTGTGTTAAGAGTGATCTAGTTGACTCAGAAGGACATCTGGATCACTCTGATCTTAAAACTTCAACATGTTGGATTGTAGCCAATTAGAAAGCGAAGTGACACAAACACAGCGGGGAGTCCAAAATACAAAATACAAAACAAATGGCCTGTACTTGTATAACATTTTATCAAGTCCCTGTGGATTCCAAAGCACCTTGCACTCACCTATTCATACACACATTTACAAACTGATGGTTGTAAGCTACATTGTAGCCACATCTGCCCTGGGGCAGACTGACAGAGGCCAGGCTGCCATGCATTGGCAGCACCGGACCCACTCACCACCACCAGCAGGCAAGGCAGTTGAAGTGTCTTGCCCAAGGACACAACGACTGAGAAGGATGGGCCGGGGGATCGCACCGGCAACCCACTGGTTACAGGACGACTCCCCAACAACGGCCACGGAACCCCAGAAAGTCCAGTGGATGTCAGAGACATCTTTTGTTTTGATTTTTCTGTTAAAAACAAATTATTATCATAGGTTTTTTTTCTGCCATGTTTATTTACTCTGAACTCACGTTGGATCTCGAGAGGTGTCCTGTTTGACAACTGAATGTTTGTGTGTGAAAACTGTTTGCGTGGGGTGTACTGTAGGACCAAACTTGTTGCATCTATGATTTTTTTCACCTCAGGTTTTGAAAACCAACCGATGATTCTAAAATCACCGTGAACAGGCAAGGTGAGAGGGGACTGAGTTATAGATACATGAGAGCCATCTCTTAGCTTTTCCAACATATTGACCAACTTTGTCCTGAAATGTCATTTTCACACATTTGTGCATTAAATCCTGGATTTTATGTCTGTTTTTCTGCAACTATGTTGAAAAAGGGGGTGGGGGAAGGCTTTCAGGGCACTGTCTGTACCAAATCAGAGTCAACAATACAGTGAACTCACATGGAAAAACAGCCTGTGTGTGTGTGCATGCGTGTGCGTGTGTGTGGTCAACGCCTCAAGGAAGTGTACAGCAGTGTGTTTGTCATACATTTGATGTCTGCGGACATCTCATTATGATAATTTCTTAGTCCTTAATTTAGAATGAGCTGTTCTGATCCTTAGGCTGAGACATACTGTACATCACTTAAACAAGAGGATTTCTTTGTTACTTTAAAACCATTGTTAAAGAAATAGTCTGGTTGTTTTTGGAGTGATGTTCTGTCAGAAAGCTATCAATAGTTACCAGCCGTGACATCAGTCACAAAGCATGGAAAATAAGGTAAACAAGCAGAAGTTTTCATCCATGGTACGCTATTGGCTAGTTTTTTTCAGGCCTGTTTTATATCTTATTCAGGCTTATAAAATACATCTTTCAACGTAACACTGGAAAAGAACCCTTTAGCTAATAATAAATCAACAACCATTTACTCTCTCACACCCACCACCCATGGTCAATTTAGACTTACCAATTAACCAAACCCAGAGAAAACCCACATGTGCACAAACGGATACACAGCAAATATGGTAGTGTTAAATTAACATTATTAGTGTTGATTTGACCTTAAATTAAACAAAGTCTACATTAAATGAATACTGTTTAGTGTTGATTTGATGTCGTTTTACTGTTTATAGTTAAATCAACACTATTGGTGTTAATTTAACACTGCCATATTTGCTGTGTATAAATACATGTTTTATTGGTCTTTTTGCAAATAAAAAATGTTGGGATGTATTTAAAACCTAAAGGTTTAGCTGGTTTTGAAGATTAACAAGACAATTCTAGATTAGAGGATGTTTCAGCTTTTGTTATGTTAAAATTTAAAGAAGCTTTCTGCTGATATCTGTGATAAGCCATTATTTTAAAAACACACAACTAAGAAGAAAAAACGAGGCTAGATACACACTAATAACCAACATCCTTTGAAGGAATGCATATTACCTGTCACGTTTCATTTTAGAGTTTTAAACAAAGATTGTGTATAGTTAACGGAGACAGCTGTACTCTCAGCTACTACCACATCTAACTTTAGTTCAGTATCTGTATAACTGACTGAGTTCTAGCCATTTTTTGTGTTGGCAAAGGTTGTTTAGCTTGGTTGGCCATCTTAAATTGGACTGACTCCAGCTCATTAATCAGTCATTATCACAAACATAATCTCACTTTAGCCCTTGGCTCTGGGAGATATTTGGACCCTTCACCGCAACAGCCAAGCAGGACTGTCCCTTAGAGACCAGCAGGATATTTAAAGAATCGGTTTTGCTCAAATAACTTCTGATATCTGTTGATTTTCCCTGAGCTCAGATGTAGGTCATGGTGTGATTCACCACTGACCCATTCTTACAAAAAACAAAACAGTCCCAAAAGAAAAATCCCTTTGTCAATAGGATCACTTCACTCTGTCTTTCTTGGTCATTTCTGTTCTGTTTGCAGCTCATCAGCCCAGCCTTTTGTCCACACAACTCTGTGCCGTCATCCTATCTGCCTTGACAAGGAGGAGCTCGCCAGATGCTCATTTGGAGATTTGGGTTGGAGTTGCTTCAGTGACTCAATTGAGATGCATCCGAGGACGTTTGTCTCGCTCTGGGTCGCGAGTTGTCGGTGACACGGCCGCCGCCCCGATCAGAACCGAGGCTGTTGTCTGTTTGCTGGGTCTTGCTTAATAACGTCGACGTGATGTGACAGTGAGGACCATTTGCAGTCCTATTTTCTTCATGCTCTGCTCGCTGTAATGCTGCATTTTCAAAGAAGTATTTGTATTCAAAGCACCTTTGACAGCTGAACTTTTCCATACTCTTAATGTTTATTATTGTGTTTTTGCTCGCAGATCATGTTTTGAGATGCACACTTTGACAAACAGTAATTTCAAAAAGTGATTAGAGGTACAAGTCTGCTTTTGTGTTCTATGATATAGGACAAAGGAACTCAGGTGCAGTCAGCAGGGATGATATAATCCCACAGCAGTTTAATCAGCCAGTGTCCCAAGAAATGATATAACCAGGAGGTGATCTCATTAACTTTCAGTGGCAGGACGCCTACACGTGTGAATGTGTCAAAGCTCAATCAGATCCCAAGTCATTCGCTGTTACTGCAGATGGAAATCTATTATCTAAAGACAATTGTATTGTAAAAGGTCAAACAGTAGTTTGAAAGTAGAAAGTAGTAGAAACTTATCCTGTCATGACATAAAATAAAATTTATTTTGACAAAAGAAAATACTAACAAAATATTTAATTGGAAAAAAAATAAAGAGTATAAAAACCAAAAATAACAAACAAAGCTGAAACAGCCACATAAACAGGATGAGCAAATACAAACTCCACACATAAATATTATAACTAATTTAGCAATTTCAGGAATGTATTCTCTCAGTGGCCTTTTTTTCTAGAAGGCCTATAAGTGCAAACACGAGTTATGCTAAATCTGTGCAATTAATTCTTGACATATTATAATGATAAAGATGTTTATTCCTAAAATGAGGTGGTTTGCTTTTATTTAAAATGTTTAAGAATTAAATATTTTATACACATTTAGGAAGCTTTTGTGACCAGATAAAGAGAATTATTATTTATTATTATTTATTATTTTTTTAAATTATGAAAATAAAGTCATAATATTACAAGAATAAAGTCGTACGAGAAAAAAGTCAGAATAATACCAGACAAAAGTCAGAATATTATAGGAACTCCTACACAAAATAACAGTCTTACCACTGCGTTAAAATGAGGATTGTTGAGCATCTTGCGAAGAAATATGCTTTGGTATCGGTTTTACAAATAAAGAAATATGACTTTGAAACGACGAGTTGGGAAAAAAATTGTTTCTTGAAGAAGAGCTGAGTGGTAGTGGTCGACTGCAAGGCTACAGGTTGCTACATCTGTGAGCTATTCAAAGAGGTTTTGTTGTTGCTCAGGAAACAATGTGGACGGTCATCAACATTTTGGATCCAGAGGGAGTGGAACTCCGGCGAACAAAGTAACTTCCATGTCAGCAGTACAATAGCAGGGGCCCAACGCACTGTGGCATATGAATTCATATGATAAACTGAAGCAGCATGGCAGTGCAATCAATTGCTACCCTTATTTTTGTAATATTATTACTTTATTCTCATGATTAAAAAAACAATAATTCTCTTAGTCTGACCCTAATACTCCACTGTAGGTTTTATTACAGAAAACATAAAAAAAGTTAATGTTTAACCTTCCGAAACACAATCAAGCGAATACTTTTGTTGCTTTTGCATAAAAAGTGTTCAATTGTCTCTTTGTTTTTTAAAATTAACTGCAAAGAAAAGACCTTTAAAAACAAGGTGAAAGGGATTCAGTTGCATTTGACCAAAGGTATCACAGATATTTTACTGAGACCTCAGGAAATTGTGTCAAGTCGTGAAAAGGAGCCTAATACATCTTGTGGATATTTTATTGGTTTTAAGACAACCATCTGTGAAGGGAAGAGTGAGCTTTTAGTCACACAAATGCAGCAAACCTCTTTACCCATCTATTTTTCTGTTTCTGCGGGGTTGGAAGGCCATGTTGTAGGCAGCGTTAAGGCTACTTTACAGCCCGACTGACTGTTATTATCGCACTAGGATCAAATTATTCTGGATGGGTCTGAAACAATGAATGATGATATAACAATGTGGGTGCCAGCCACTCAATGCTCCAAAAATCAATTGGTGTTTGGCCAGAACAAACGCCTGCACTGAGAATCCAATGCGGTGTGACAGGGCACACTGAAGGTAACAGACCACTGAAGCAGCTATAGGGGTCCTGTTTAAGAGAGGCTTCCAATTTAGGTTTCAGTGAGAAGAAGTTGCCCCCGTTTTGTGTAGATTTAAAGTTTTCTCTGTGTCTTTTGCTGCTTCATGTACTTCCAGATTGCCTCAGTGATGTTGAGAACAGGTCTCTGTGGGGGCCGTGCCATCTGCTGCACAACTCCTTTATTCTTCTGCTGCTAAAGATAGTTCTTTACAACTCTGTGGCGCCTTTTGGCACATTGTCATGCTGCAGGATCTGATCTTACAAATCAGATCAAATCCAATGATGGATTTAAATCTGTGACACTTGGAAAGTGACGGACAGCCGTCCATTTAACAATTCAAAGCCGTGCGCTAACGGGTCTGCAAGCTGCGTTCAATATAACAGTTAGGAACTGCTGTGGTTGCACAAAGAAGCTTGTTTGTCTTTGGAAAATGACTTATTTTCACTTGAGCTATTTCATAATTACTTTATAAACTTCATCACTTCTTTTAAGTCTTATTTAATGGAGACGGAGCGCATTTTGTTTTTATTATGCCATTAAGAACTACATGAACATCCATAAAGCGAGCGTGCATTAGGTCAAGGCATTTTGATTAATGTGCTGGTACCCAAAGGAGTGAGCAGATTCTCCAGGCAGATACAAGGTACACCTATTACTTGGAGTTGAAAGAACCAAAATAGTAACAATCAAATTGCTTAACCTAAAGCACAACTTTCTGTGACTAGAACTGTCTCTAAAGAAAGACTGCACTGGCTTTGCCACATTTTGGTTTTACCTGTTTGTGCTTGCAAAATACTTTATGAACCAACAGATTGTCATGAAACTGTCAGGAAACATTCACTGAAAGAACATTAACAACTTATTTTGTTTTGAAGTTTTTCCAAGTCAAGATGGTCACCAAAGCTTACTGACTGTAGGAAGCACAATAATGGTTATAATTCAGTGAGTTTCACAGATATTGAGCTCCAACTTGGTGTTGTAATCACTGAGAGTCATTTACAGCACTTAACGAAGCGAGAACAAAGATTTTCATATATTGCATATGAGTTTGCACTTGTTGCTGTTTTCAAGGTTTGACCAAAGTGTTCATAATTCCAATGTTTTAAAGGAATGCTAAGACTTTAATTTGATTTAGTCAATAATAAACGGAATAAACATAATATTTGAAAGAACTCTTAAACTAAAGCATAAAAAGGACATTAAAATATAGGTTAATTTGAAATTGTGTCTAAAGTTGTTTTTGACGCTGTTGTGTTGTTTGGAATAACTTTTTTCTTTGCTACCAAGTTTATGAGGTTTGTTGAATTTTGTTCATACAGTTTTTATTTTAGTGAACAGAAAAGCATATTGCCAATTTAAAAAGGAGCCAGAACAAAGAGAGAAATCACTACTAAAAGAACATCAGACAGAAGGAGCTAAATCACTGTGTGGGACTCAGAAAGTTGATAAAAAGCCAGAGGGACACCCTGGCGATGTTTTTGTGGTTACTGCTTTGCTGCAGACCGGGGAAGGAAACTTACTCCTAAAAGTTAAATCTAATGTTAAGAATTGTAAAACATTTCAGTATGAAGCTAATGCTAGCTTCTAACCTCAAACAAAAAAGATTTTGTAATAAATGCCAGTGATTTGGTTTTCAGACAAATAACTTCAGATGGAAATATTGCTACCTTCCTCCTAAGCTAATTGGCTTCGGCTTGTTCTGAGTTATGCGTGTTTGAAGCGATGGCTTTTGGATCACTGTCATTTGTTTTGTGTCCAGTGACTTTCACCGTTTCAGTCGAAGCTGTTTGTGCAGCACTTTTTCACAGAAACTTTAAAATTGGTTCTGATTAATTTAACATGTCAGATTTATTTCAATCAACATTTCAATTTTCATGCCAAATGACGTAAAATTAAATGCATGAATTGTGTGTTTTTGCTTAAGTATTGGCACAGATTTGGCTGCTACTATTTTTTAAAATAGCTCAGTATAAGGGAAGTTTTTCCCACCCATTCATGTGACTCTGTACAGCTCATTGTCTTCTTTTGGATTCATGCCATGTGGATGAAGTAGTTTGATAAATATCATAAAATAATTTTTTAAGTCTATGTATAATATTTTGTTTCAAGACGAAAGCTTTAGTTCTCAGCTGTTGTCCTTGAAAATTGGCGTTTTATCATTTTCAGCGCTCATCTTTGTGTTTTGTTTGTGAATGATTACTTTTCTATCTGAAAGCCTAGTTTTGACCGTAACAAGCTCTTTTAAAATAGAAATACCCAATTAAAAACAGAATGCTCCTAATAAACTGAAAAGTAAATAACAAGTTGGAAAAAATGTCTGACATCTGGTCATACCGAAACAGTTTAGTTTCACTACTTGATTTATTTTTAGTCGAAGCTGTTTTAAAAATGGTCACGATTTTAATAAATGGCAGATATTTCCAGAGTCGCTTTGCCTCCAAGATTTTCTGTCAGATGACTCGGTGTTGGACAGCGAGTCAGCCAGGATCATATTGAGCAGAGGAGGCAGGTCCATTTATCACTGGCTGATGTGGTTCCCACAGCAAATGATTTATTGGCAGCTGACAGATGTGAGTGACTTTATCAGCCAGAAAATTCATCTGTGTCTGTGCTGCACAAGTATTTTAATAGAAGACTTCACAAAGGCTTTAGATGTGTTCAAGTAAAGAAGTACAACTACAAAAAGCAGATTCCTTTGATTTGAAAAAGGTACAAAGTGTGACTAAGTTAGCAGCGTGATTTGCAGGGCTGAGTGGTCTGTCTGGTGTATAACATTAAAGACTGTGAAGCAAGACCATTTAATTCTTTATATGCAAATAGTAATATTTTAAAAGTCCATCTACTTTCAGCCAGTGCAGAAATTTAAGAATAGGTGTAATCTGTTCAAATGTTTTGCCACGTGGGAGAATATATTCAGTTTCATTTTGAATCAGCTATAGTTTGAGTATGGCCCATTTTGTGAGGCCACTTAAAAGACCGTTACAATTATTAATTTGACTTTCTATAACTTCATGAATCTGTTTTCTAAAGTCAGATTGAGACAAAAAGCTTCTACACTTTTGAAATGTTTCTCCAATAAGAAAAAGGCCAATTTTGTAATCTGATTGATGACTTCTTAAATTCCTTTTAGCAATGCAGCAATTGAATAAAGGTCAGCGGAACTTTCACATAGATATAAAGATGCAAGATTTTGGAATAGAACATTGTACGGATGGAAATGATTAATTGTAGAAGTTTTTTCTGTAGCACTGGTGTTTGGTTGTCAGTTCTGCTCTGCTGCTAAAACATGGCAGAGCAGAATAATACAGTGGACTGAAAAAGACCCTGTGCTGTCTGTAGATGAAACGTCCTATTTTGGGTGAACAAACTCAATGTTCTTTTCTCACAACGGTACGCATGAATAAAAACATATAAATTATATTACATTTCTATAAATCTGACAGTGTTACCCAGCTGTCATCAAAGTAATTAAGGGTAAAACCTTCCGTTTAGTGATTTTCTGCACTTCAGTGTGTCACTATAGTTAGTTTTACTTTTTTTACAGGTGTGTGTTGGTTGCATTGTGTTACCTGTTTATCAGCTGTGTGATGACAAAGAGAGCAGCAGGTCTTTGGGCTCGACCGGCTCCTAAAGTTTAGTATTAGAGCTTCAGAGCCACTCTCGGTTTATTTTATTTCTTGTAATATAGCCTAATATAATCACTCATGTAAATAGATAAGATAATATGTGTAAATGACACATATAATTGCAGACAGGCCCTTTTGCTGAAGACAAAAAGTCCATTTTGTTTTTGTTTGTTATCTCTGTTGGATGAACTGAGTTGAGCTTTTTGTGACAAAGCCAGAAAACTCTGAAACCACAGTAGGAACAATCTGAAAGCCTATTAGAGACAACACGTTTTCCCAATTGACAAGTTTTGGCTTTTGATAAATGCAACTAATTCATCTTTTGTGTCCAAGCAAAAGAGAGAAAAAAGCAACAGAAAACAAACCCTGAATCCACAAAGCAAGCTTATAGATTATCCCACATTTAGCGAGGATGACAACTGTCTTATAATAATAATAATAATAATACAATAACAAATATGGGGTAAAAGCCCTTTGGTAAAACGTGATTACAAACTAAAATATTGTATGTTTTTCCACCATCAGTAATTTTGATTGCTTGAAGAAATATATAAGAAACCAGTTTTTTTGTTTGTTTTTTTTACAAATCACCACATTTAACTAAAAGACTTCTGTTTTTGCAACATCAAGGTTGTTTAAAGAATATTCAACCCTTTTAAAAATATGCAGTTACAATTTTAACTCTTATTAATGTGATTTGAAACAATTATTTTAGAAGAAAATTACAATCAATTTATCTGAGCAAAATGCACCAGATTTAAAACAAACATCCTTGTACTCAGGTGTTTCCCCATGAAAGTTGAAATTCTGAAATAATTTTCATAACTTCTGTGATTTAAGTGTGACTTTAAATCACATAACAAAAATATATTGTATATTTATAAAAGTGTAGCTATATGTCAACAGGGATGTTGTATAATGGATATTATGGGTTAGGTTACTATTGACTGATGTTGAGCGCGAATGGGTTTTTTGCCTGTGTTTGTTCTAGCATAAGCTACCTTGTAAGGTCCAATTTTCCAAAATACACTACCTTGTGGAGTCCCACTGATCCTTATGGGGTCCGAAGCCCACGCCCCATAAGTTCAAATGCGATTTGTAGGTGAGGTTTTAGGTTCAGGGTGAGGGTCCAGATTAGGCTTCAATGAATGAAAGTCAATGCAAAGTTCCAAAGAAAATAACGCAACTCGATATGTTTTTGTTATCTGGTGGGGACAGTTTTTGACCATTGTCCCGGTACACACAGCCTTGTGACAAAAGGC
>JAVKLF010000038.1:20771587-20790158 GCA_034783495.1 Millerichthys robustus
GTGTGTGTGTGTGTGTGTGTGTGTGTGTGTGTGTGTGTGTGTGTGTGTGTGTGTGTGTGTGTGTGTGTGTGGAGGAGAGAGGGGGAGTTTGAGGCGTGCGTAAAACTTGTGTTGAATTGAGGTGGAGATTCAGCTGTTGTTGAGCAGAAAGTTTCTTCTTCTTTGGAAAACAAAAAGATTTCAAGAACTCTGTAATCACACGTCAGTCTGAATAGATTTAGAGTTAGTGCTGTTTTTCCTGCTTATGTCCGTGCCGTTCCCTTTACTGGGGCTCTTGTCCAGGCCGCACAGCGACTCCGTCACCCCCTCCTCCATCTCCATGTACTCCGCTTTGTCTCCGAGCGACGATCCGGAGGGCGAGCCTTTGAACTTCCTCAGGAAATCCGGGAAGTAGGGGCAGCCCGGGGGCATGCTCTCCACCGCCGGCGTCTGGTCTTCGTTGTCCGTTTCCCGGTGGTAGAAGTAGTTGAAGTTGGACACGATGACGGGCACCGGCAGCGCGATGGTCAGGACGCCCGCGATGGCGCACAGGGAGCCCACGATCTTGCCTCCCACGGTGATGGGCTTCATGTCGCCGTAGCCCACCGTGGTCATGGTGACCACGGCCCACCAGAAGGCGTCGGGGATACTCGTGAACTGCGAGGTGGGCTCGTCCGCCTCGGCGAAGTACACGGCGCTGGAGAAGAGGATGACGCCGATGACCAGGAAGAAGATGAGGAGGGCCAGCTCCCTCATGCTGGCGCGCAGGGTGTGACCCAGGATCTGCAGGCCCTTGGAGTGCCGCGACAGCTTGAAGATGCGGAACACCCGGACCAGGCGGATTATTCTCAGGATGGCGAAGCTCATGGCCTGCTGCCCGTTGCCCTGGTGCTGCGCCAGGTCCGTGCCCAGGGTGATAAAGTAAGGCAAGATGGAGACGATGTCTATGGAGTTCATGATGTTTTTAAAGAACGCCGTCTTGCTCGGACTCGCGAAGAAGCGCACTATGATTTCGAAGGAGAACCAGATGATGCACACAGTCTCCACGATGAAGAAGGGGTCGTTGAAGGGCGTGAAGCTGGGGTCGGGCTGTGACGAGTTGTTTCGCCGCGGCTGCAGGTACTCCTTCTCATCCCGGAACTCCGGCAACGTCTCCAGGCAGAAGATCACGATGGAGATGACTATGACCAGGACGGAGACCACCGCGATGCCCCTGGCCGGGCTCGAGCTCTCCGGGTACTCGAACAGCAGCCAGATCTGGCGCTTGAACTCGTCCTCCGGCAGAGGCTTTTCCTCCTCCTTCACGAAGCCCTCGTCCTCGCGGAACTTCAGGATGGCCTCGTCGCCGAGCTCGTAAAACTTCACCTCCTCGGAGAAGATGTCGAAGGGGACGTTTGCGGGTCTTTTTAGCCGACCCCCGGACTGGTAGTAGTACAGGATCGCGTCGAAGCTCGGCCGGTTCCGGTCGAAGAAGTACTCGTTCCTCAGCGGGTCGAAGTACCTGATCCTCTTGTCCGGATCCCCCAGGAGCGTGTCCGGGAACTGAGTGAGAGTCTTGAGCTGAGTTTCAAACTTCAGGCCGGACACGTTGATGACCACGCGCTCGCAGCAGCCGCACTCGTTGTAGACGTTCTCGTACCCGGACTGGGGCCGCCGGTCCGTCTCCTCCTCATCATCCATCATCAAGTTGCACAAAAAGCTCGACCTTTTGCTCACTCGGCCCACCTCCTCCACACCCTCCGCTTCAGCCTCCTCTCCCTGCGCCCCCTCCTCCTCCTCCTCCTCTTCCTCCTCCTCCTCGATCATGATGTCCTCCTCGGATCCGAGCAGCGCCAGCTCCGAGTGGCGCAGATCTCCGCCGAGTGCGCTCCTGTTGCGCCTCCAGCGTCCGACGCCGCGCTGCTTTTTGCGCTCTCTGAGAACTCCGTGCTGCTGCTGTGGCTGCTGCTCGGGCTCGTGCTGCTGCTGGAAGGAGGAGGAGGTGGTGGTGGAGGAGGAGGGGCGCGAGGCGGCGCTGCCGCTGCTGATGTTCGCAGAGGAGGCGGCGCGAGACTGATGCTGGCGGTTGTTAAGGAGATGAGCGCCGGAGGAGGAAGCGGTGGAGCCGGACCCTCCTCCTACCCCCCCTCCTCCTCCTGCGCCTCCTCCCTCCGCACCTTCGGCCGCAGCGGCTGCGGCCGCCGCTCGCGAGTGAGCGGCCTGGCGCTCCCTCTCGCGCTCCCTCTCCCGCGCGCGAGCCTGGGCATACCCGTAAGGCAGGTGGCTATTGCACCCGCCGTCCGCTCCCACCATGGCAAACTCCATTATCTATACTTTGTTATTGTTTTTGTGTTGTTGTTTTTTTAAGTCGATCCGCGGAGGCGCAGAGGAGGCGTGGACGCACAAGTTGCAGCTCGGCGCGAGCACGGACGGACGGACTGAGGCATCAACCGCTTCCGACCAATCAGATGGAGGAGAGTCAAAACAACAAACACACCTCAGTTAGGTCCATACTGACTGGAGTCCGTGTCCATCCTCCTTATGTTTGCGCCCCGCTGGGTGTAATTTTTCATGACATCATTACCATAACCCAGGAAATAAATAAAAAATGAAAACAAAATCCCGAGGATGGCAGGTGGCATATAGCCTGTTACGCAGACGTCTAGTCAAACTTGCAGGAGCTCGGCATGATAAATCACCGAGTCAACAAGCGACACCGGAGCAGTCCCTCCTCCGTTCCCCCGGTGCCCATCAGGTGGTTTAATCCCCCAGCGGTTTGAGCTCAGACGCGTCCTTTGATCCTCCGTGGTCAGCCGCGGTTGCCATTTTATAGAATGAGAGATTTTTTTTCTCTTTAGGAAAGGATTTGTTTGCTGCTACTCCGAAGCTCCGATGGATCTGGGTGACTTTTTATTCCCCCTCCTCTGTGAAGCACGGAGGAGCTGCGACAGAAAGAGAAGACAGAACAACAAAAATAAATAACATCCGTCGGCTTGGAGAGGAGATTGTCCAAGACAATACGCATATTACGCAACTTCGCCGGCTTTTTTTTTCTAATTTTAACATAAATATTAATAGGCTGTAGGAGAAATAAATGCAGGGCAGACATTTGCAATAACCAATAAGCACAAAATCGTCTTTCTAAAGTGCCTTAATTCCATTCTGACACCCACACTTACGTCGGAAAGGGGGGCCAAATAAATCAGCCTCAGCCCTCATAAAAACAAATCTGTCGGAGGATGCAGCTCTCCGTGCCTACATCCCCGTCTTGAATTTGGGGTGTAAGATGAAGAATCCCTCGTCGAATCCAATGGGCGACCATGTCCACATCCACATCCAGTAGATACATCCGTGCTCTGACGCACTCTGAGGAGGGTACTTTTTTCGGGGTGCTGCGCGTCGACGTCTCGTCTCAATTCAACAGGATCTATATTGGCACTTGGATCCCCCGTTTCTGCGGCATCGCTCCTGGTATACTGACAGCAATGGCCGTGGAGTAAAAGAAAAAAGAAAAATAGAAAGAAAGAAAAGAACAGGCGGGTGGTGGTGGGGGAAAATCAGGTGCGAGTTGGCATCCGTGACAGCTCCATACGATCCGGCGCAGAAGAAAAAACGGAGGGTGGGTAAAAGTTTAGCTTGGCACAGGCGAGGGGAGAAAGCCCCATGGTCGAGTCTGAACATCACACATCTGTCTGTCTGCCGCTGTAGCCCTACCTTTGCTCCCGTATCCCTCCCATTATGTGTGTGTGTGCGTGTGTGCGTGTGTGTGATGATGGAGAGAAAGTCGTCCCTGCACCGCAGCATGCAGGCGGTGCTCGGTCCTCCCCCAGTGGAGGCAGGCGGTCACTGCGCGCCGTGCTGCAGTCTCACATCTCTGCCCTTCACCGTGACTCCAACCAAGTGTCCTGTCCCAAAATAAACCTAATGCATTCGATTTTATTTGCTCATCCCTGTAGAAAATTACAAATACAATTTTTAAAAAAGTACAAACTGTTGTCAGTTCACCAATAAAACTGGTGTAACAGTCTGCCATGGTTTTATTTGGGTGGATTTTAAACAATAATTGGATTAAAATACCCTAAATGTAAAAAGCTAAATCACATGTAAATTATTTTGTTAAATTCTAACCAAATTTTACATTTGTCATTTTACAAACAAATAGTAAATTCTGGACTTTGTTTTACTCAGTTAAATAAGATAAAGTCTATATGGCCAGAATACCAAAAAGCAGACATAAAAAAAGGTACGTTGTTTAAAAAGTCAATTAAAACAAAAATTGCAGAGCTGATCAACCCAAATTTCATTCACAAAAAAGTGATGTGAATCCAGAAATGTTGCTGTCGTCTCTGTGCCAGAGCTTAAAAGAATTTAGACAGTTGTAAAACTGTTCTGGGGTCAAATGAATTCCACTTTGATTTTCTTATTTTATTTGATTTTTAGAAACCACAAACATCACATTCTTTGTTCTGGATTGGAGCAAAGCAGCACCACCCAGGATGTTGTCAGTTTGAAGTTCAAGGGCCTATCTCTCTGCTAGTATAGGAGTACATTAGTGCCTCTGGAACCAATGCAGAACAGTTTATAGGCTTTAAATGTCCAGTTAGGGGAGGGGTGACACAGAGGTAGGTGAGGCAAGCATGTAATTGAGAAGTGTTTGTTTGAATTCCCTGACCTTTACAACAAAATGTGGGTGGGAAAAGTGAAGAACCCTCCATATGTCCTACTCTGGGGCTTTGAGCATGATCCTTAACCCTCCACATCTGCTCCCCCAGGCACCCCAGATAGCAGCCCCCTGCTCTACACGTGTGTTATATGCTAGTATGTTATGCTATTTTTTTACTTTAATATAAAAATGTATTTATTCAAATAAAGGTACAAAAAATACAAATGCAAATTCTCTTTTAAGGGTTTGTTCACATTTAATGGTGTAACAGGAAACTGACGAGGAAATGCTGATTGATCCCAACTAATCCAAGGCTAGTTAGTTAATACTGTTAGTCCTGCTTATCAGACGTAAAGGATATGAACGTAAAAATGTCTTCTGTTTCATTTATATCAAGTTATGTGTTTTCTGGAAACATATCTTCTGTCTGTTGGACACTGAAGATGGATTTTACGCTCATGTTAATAAGGATGTATGTTGCACTGCATATCTTTGCTTAAATTTCAATTTAAAATCTTAAAGTTGCAGTTGTTACTCAAACTAGTTGTTGTCGTTCAAATTTGGTAATCGAAATACCTGATTTAAAATGTAAACAATCATCATGGGTAATGTTTATTTCTGTTAAAATTCTTTTTTTAATAGTGTACAACATTGTCATTGCACATCTCAAATAAAACTCGTTTTTCCACTACTGGTCCCCAGATTAGTGGTTTCTCTTTTTTTTGTTGTTGGTTTGTTTTTACAAGGGGCTGATATGTGTCTTAGGTTTTTATTTCAATACACTGTACGCAGTTCGCAACAGATTTAGAGTTTAATTTCAAAATGTGCTCACTGAAATAACTTAACTTGGACTCCAAGGATGTGTTTGGTGGTTGCTTTGTAAAAACCCACGCTGTTAGGGCAGATACGTCTGCACAATAAACTGAACAGGGGGAAAAGATGGTTCATTGCGTTGATCCTTTCTTTCCTAAAACTTTTCAAGCATGTTCCTTGATGCTTAAAGTAAAGGTTAGCGCTGCATTTTTAAACATTTAAAAATCTTTGCATACATTTGCATTTCCCGTGTGAGTAAACACCATTAATGCCCACTGTTTCTGCCTCCCTCTGCTGTAAGATTAAAGGAGGACTCCAAGGGGAATAGCACCTGCTTGGGAAGTGAAATTACTTCTACATTTTCTCGTCTATGAGCTTAACATTCTTATCTATGAAAACATTCTGCTTTAAAGGACATTACAGTCTGCACCTTGTAAAAATATGTTGAAAAATGCACACTGATTGTTTCAAAAGCTGTTAAAGCAACCAATTTAAGTCATTTCCTGTTTAAAAATATGATTGTTTTGTGGAGGCTGAAAACTGCAAATGAAACTGAAGTTTCCTGATTATTAATGTTGTGATTAGTCAAGGTCATGGTGTCCCTGAGAAACATGCTGAGAGTCAAAATGTCTACCAGTGTCTTCCAAAACAATGACCACTTGGTACTTGGCCTGAATTTGTGTATAGCGCTTTATCAAGTCCCTATGGGCTCCAAAGTGCATTACACTACAGATATTCATCCATTCACACACACATTTACACACTGATGGCGGTAAACTACATTGTAGCCACAATCCGGGTAAAGTGTCTCGCTCAAGGACACAACTGAGAAAGATGGAGCGGGGGATCGAACCTGCAACCCAGTTACAGGACGACTCCCTCAAACCACTGATGTAATGTGTTTGTCCAATTACATTTTGCTCCTCGGTGTTCCCTGCGCCATTTCTCATTTCTCCCCCAGTCAGCCCTCAGTTAGTGCTTCAGTTCCAGCTCCTGTGCCTCCAACCTGTACCTCATTGTCCTCTCCAGATGATTGCCACTCCCCTCATCAGCTCTGTCACTTTAAAACCCTCTCAGTTTGCCCTGTCCTTCATTGGCCCTTTGTGCTGTAAAGCTGTTTAAGTTTGCCCCTGCCTCATGTCTGAGAATGTGTTTTAGAGCGTACCTTTTAGAGTTTTCTGGTAAGCATGTTTTTGCTGCCACATCTGCTCTTTTGTTTCCCTTTTTGATAAGATATTGGTTTTATTTTTACCTTTTGAGTTTTGCATTTGCTCACTCTGGCAAACATTGTGAACACAGGGAACTGGACATTGCCATTTCTGTTAAAGAGACTCAGACTGGGAAAAGCTGTCCAACAGCCATTGTTTCTCTGTTGCTTTTTATTCACCCGGCTGCCACCTTGGATTTATTTTCTTTTAATTGTTTAACGGCAGAGTAAAAGTTCATTTTGTTGCACCTTTTAAACCTCCCAGGTTGATATTGAATGCTCAGCTAGTTAGAGCCCCCTCCCCGTCACCTCCTCCCCACTATGGCCCCTGCAGGTGTGATGCAATCAGTAACTGTGGCCAATTCACTTTAAATCATTTAACTTAAATACATTTCAATTAAACTCTTTAATTAGGACAGATCAGCCTGTTAGACCAAGATCCAATATTCCTCTAAGGAATTCTCATCCCCTGAGGATTTTTTGGACTGCTTATCCTGCTTCGAAATGTTATGCAGTCCCTCTGAAAGAAGTCAAACAAAAACATCCATGCAGACATCTGACATGTAAAATAGCCTGTTCTGCAGAGCAAATATCAGTTTCTGTCTCTTTAAGGAACTTGTCAGCCCCCCCGTCTTTCACAAACATTCCTACAAGACATCAGAGGAGCTCTCCTCTAATCTGTGCAACATGGAGGAAACCTCCCACCCACCACACGTTCATCATGCTCCCATCCACACCACCTCACACTTTGCTGAGCATCCACCTCAGTCAGCACCAGGGGGAGTTGTGAGGTTCATTACAATGAGAGGCAATGAAGTGAAGATGCGTGATGTTTTATCACACAGGTTCAGGTGGAACTGCAGTAGGTCAAAAAGAACGTGAGGGTGAACAAATGCAGCTCATTCAACATTTATCATTCCTGCTATTCGGTAAGCTTAAGAATGGATGTGGGCAATCATCTTTAATCATTTAGTCTTTCAGGAGGAGTGCCGTGATACACAAATTCAGTCATAATTAATACAAAGAAGTTCTATATTTATGGTGCTAAATATGAAGGGGGAGTCTCTGCCTCAAGCGAAGGAGTTTAAGTATCTGGATGTCTTCTTCACGAGTGATGGCAGGATGCAGGAAACGGATCAACGGATTGGGGCCACATTCTCAGTAATGAGGGCGTGGCTGTCAGTCGTGGTGAGGTAAGAGCTGAGACGAAAGTCAAAGTCAAACCTCTCGATTCACGGGTCTGTCTACGTTCCAACCCTCACGTGGTCCTGAAGCATGGATCATGACAGAAAGAACGAGATACAGGATCCCAGCAGCCAAATGAGCTTCCTTTGTAGGGTGGTGGGGCTCACCTGCTAGAGCCGCTGCTCCTCCACAACAAAAGGAGTCAGTCAAGGTGGCTTGGGCATCTTTGCCTAGATTTTTATTATTATGTTTTGTTGTTGCAATTAATTGTGACAGCTCATCACTGAGAAATGGGATGTTACCTGACTAATTCTACAGATTGAGGTGGCTGCACCAGGACCAAGGAAATATGCCTTTTAGTTAACTGGGTTTAGAGTAATACATACAACTAATCACAAAAATGCTCTAGTTGCTGAAAACAATAAACCTCCAGGGTCAGTCCTCTTTTACTTCTCAAATTCGTATAGATTCACATTGTGAAAAGATGATTTATTTTCTGCCAATTCAATTTAAATTTCAGAACTATTTCAAATCAATATGTTTATTTCATTAAAGCAAAAGTTTAACGCAAGACTTTTTAAAAATGGGACCAAGAAATCCTGAGGAAATCTCAAACAACTTGTGTCTTTAATGTGACAAAACAGCAGGAGGATATGAGGTAATATGAGCCAAAAATGGAGAGGAAAAAAAAGATTATTTAATATGTTTCTGAATGGAGATGGAAAATGGCTTTAAAGTGTTTGTTTTTTTTCTCTCCCCCTCACAGAGACCAGGTGATAAGATGCAGGTTGTGGAGCAGGGGAGGTCAGTTTCAGACCATTCAAGTCCTTCCTGTTAGGACTGTGTTTACTCTCAGGCCATATAAAGGCAAAAGGACTCTACTCAACATTTAAGAACCTGAAATTTGGAACTCAAATTTCTGTTAGCAAGATGTACAGCTTAGGGTCTTTTATATGTCCTCAAATACAGCTTATATGAGTTTTTTTAACACCAGGAAAAGCTTTATTTTATTGTAGTAGTCAGAGTTATGAAGCAGAAAATCATCTTGGGCCCAGAAACTATCACCTCATCCATCACGTCCAAATTGATTCTCAGTGGACGTTAATGTGACATTACAGAGCAGGCGTTCCTCTTTTGGCTGTGGGAAAGAAAAATAAATGTGCTCCCTAGGATCTTTTTTTTTTGTAACTTGCTAGAGAACAAATTGTCTATTTTTAGGACAATGGAATTTATTTTTCTGCCCTTTCTAGAATCGAGGTCAACTATACATAAGATGTTTATGTGATGATTGCGTCAATGTGGGACATGTGACTTAATGAATTACATTTTCACTATAGATTCTTCCATTTCAAGAGGTATTACCAGCTGTTACACCAACTCCTTAGAAAATGACTAATGGCATGTTCTTCTCTGAATGCAAGATTAATCAGCCGTGGCTTGTGTTCATTAAGAACAGAATACATGATAGCAATGATGTATTTCAGCTGACGTAGAGTCTCAGAGGACAGGTGTGGCTTTACAAAAGTCCTTGCTGCTTGTTATAGGCAGGTGTGGGCTGTTCAGCAGGACGGTTCGGTCCCTGATAGCTGAGAGAGTAGACTGGGCAGCCCTTTTCTCAAATTTCCAGCCTTACCATCAATTCGGTATTTCTAGGAAGCAGCACAGATCTAACATGTTAAGTAAAGGCAACAGAGTTTTCCCCCTCAAAGGAGGGGCAGCAAAGGAGCCTTAAACTTTTGATGTGTAGCAGCAGTAAGATTTATGGACACATACACTCGCTAATTTCTAATCAGCCAATCACATTGCAGCAACTCAATGCATTTAGGCATGTAGACGTGGTCAAGACGATCTGTTGCAGTTCAAACTGAGTATCGGAATGAGGAAGAAAGGTGATTTAGGTGAATTTGAACGTGGCATGGTTGTTGGTGCCAGACAGTATTTTAGAAACTGCTGATCTACTGAGATTTTCACTCAAAACCATCTCTAGGGTTTACAGAGAATGGTCCGAAAAAGAGAAAATATCCAGTGAGTGGCAGTTCTGTGGGCGCAAATGCCTTGTTGATGCCAGAGGTCAGAGGAGAATGGCCAGATAATAGAAAGGCAACAGTAACACAAATAACCAATCGTTACAACCAAGGTATGCAGAAAAGCATCTCTGAACACACAACACATTGAACCTTGAGGCGGATGGGCTACAGCAGCAGGAGACCACACCGGGTGCCCCTCTTGTCAGCTAAGAATAGGAAACTGAGGCTACAATTCACACAGGCTCACCAAAATTAGATAATAGAAGATTGGAAAAATGTAAGTTTCGATTTCTGCCACAACATTTGGATGGTCGGGTCAGAATTTGGCATCAACAACATGAAAGCATGGATCCATCCTGCATTGTATTAATGGTTCAGGCTGATGGTGGTGTAATGGTGTGGGGGATATTTTCTTGGCACACCTTGGGATAACGCACCATGTCATGAAGCACGAATCATCACAGACTGGTTTCTTGAACATGACAATGAGTTCACTGTACTCAAATGGCCTCCACAGTCACCAGATCTCAATCCAATAAAGCACCTTTGCGATGTGGTGGAACGAGAGACTTGTATCATGGATGTGCAGCCGACATACCTGCAGCTTCTGCTTGATGCTGTCATGTCAATATGGACCAAAGTCTCTGATGAATGTTTCCAGCACCTTGTTGAATCTATGCCACGAAAGATTAAGGCAGTTCTGAAGGCAAAAGGGGGTCCAACTCAGTACTTGCAAGGTGTATCTAATAAAGTGGCCACTGTTGCCTGTGATGCAAAGCTTTTTGGCGTGTTCTATATGCTGTCCATGGTGCTGAACGCAAACACACACTGAGACAAACAACAAAAGTTTTGAACTTTCCGTGTTGAGAACTTCTGCACCACAACAGATTTTGTGCATCTGATTGAAACAATTCTAGTCTTTGATATGCTGCATGACTCCTTCTCATTGGAAAAATGGGACTTTCATCCAATACAGTGGCTTTCAAGCCATGTTCTGCATATATCCTAAAAGATAAGCCCCTTCCCCATTACTTGCTGGGGTATTAAGATATTTCATTCTATTGTTTTTAAAATTACTTTTCAGATTAATAGTTTTATAATCTATTCTTATGCTGAACTAAAATAACAATGTGAAGTAACAGTATAGATACACAGGAATGTTTCTTTTTTAATATTTATTTTAAAAAGAACTCTATACACACAAAAAACATCATAAAGGTGTCCAAGTTTTATGCTCCAAACATTAAACAAAAGAACATAATAAAAACACGGTCAACCATGGAATGAACTAAAGACAAGTACAGATTTTAAACTGTGTGACTTTAACTTAAGGTCACATCAGCTGGGCTTCTGTTCTCAATGTTCATGATAAGGGTTCTGCCCCGCAGGTTTAACATCTCTGAATGTGACCGCTAATGAAAAGGCTGAAAATACAACTCAGAAGCTGTTTGTCACACATCTGCAGGCAGAGAGTTTGGCTCTAAACACTAACTGGAGTTGGCTTCTCTCAGAAGGAACGCACATGACAGAACAAATTCAGTTTCCGTATTAAATGCGGTCATATTTAATGTCTGCAACTCCAAGTCTGAAACAAAGAACATTGTGTAAAATGCAAAAAAAAAAAAAAAAAACCAGAATGTAGTTCTTTGTAAACCTCATAAACCCATAGTTTCTTCCAAATGGATCATAGTAAAAATCAAAAGTTCAAAATAAGAAATTGAATAATTTTTAGAACAAACAAAAGTCAGTTTTGGATGTTTGTGCTCTCGAGCAGTACTGCATCAAAAGCAGGTCTGATGACAACATGAACTCAGGAACAGCTCCACAAATCATTGTCTGTAAACATAGTTCCCTGTGCCATCTTCAGAAACAGGTTAAAGCTCTATCATGCAAACAATTGAAGATTATCCAGAAACCCTGCCATATTTGCTGGACTGAGGAACATGGAAAAACGTTTTGGGTCAGAACCGAGGAGAGAGGCCATCTGACCTGTTTTCAGCACACAGTCCAAAAGTCTGCCTCTCTGATGTTATAGGGATGCAACTGGTCTCCTCAGTCAATAAACGTCTACAGAGTGTTGTATCAATCAGTTTTCAGTGTGACAGAACCATTTAAAAGATGACAAATTGCGAAAGGATAATGGCTCTAAAGGGTCTGAGGATCAAGACTCTACATTTCAGCTGACTTTGTGAGGTTTCTTTAAGTCACAAAGGCCTCTTATGTAAATGAATTGCTGCCTGTCATATCAGTGTTTTCCATCTGACTGTGGGGGTGTGTTTTTAATCTTTCATTCCTGTAATCCAAAGCAGATTTCTGAAGAGTCGCTCCTCCTCATGTGTAGGAGGGAAGACCTTGAGCCACTCCTGAGCTGTTGACAGGGAAAAGACGGGTAGGCTTCGAGTCCTAAACAGGTAGGCGATGCAGGGCCGAAGCAAGGCCGAGCAGATTAAAGGGATTATGAGCAGCAGTATTTTAAGGAGGGAAAGTGTGACAGATGTTCAGAGAGGGACAGAAGAGGCAGCTCGTTCAGTTTAAAACAACACCAGAGCTCTACAGGTAAGATTCAGACTGCAGAAACAAACTACACAGCTACTTAAACAGACTTTACCTTTCACAGAAAAAAAATAATAACAAATAGTTTGCAAGAAAAAGTAAATTCTGCATAAATTAATAAACGTTAAACTTACTTTGAATTCTGATCTGGCAAAACTGTCTAATTTTGACAAAGAAAGCCTAATGAATGTTTTGTCACATTGCTATTCTTATAAAATTATTTGGTTTGTTTTAAGTTTTACACTAACTGAATTCTTGATTTATTGAAATATTAAATTTTTTCTAGGGTCTAACTTTAAAAAAGTCACAAATAAAAACTAAGTGAAGATTATTTAGTATGTTTTGAAGCAATTTGTATCTTAGAATAAGAAAACATATATGTTCATCTGTTTTTTATTTACTTTGGAGTGTTTAAAAATTTATTTAACTATGGAAAACAAACCATTATCTATTCCAAGTACAAGTAAAAATAATTTCATGCTTTCAAATCTTAAATAGCTAATTTTTTATCAAGCCCAGTCAGGATTTTTGTTATCTTATTGAAACGGATTTTAACTTTTAGACTCAACCATCTGACAGTTTCCTTTAAAAAAAACAACTAAAACAATGAGCATCCTCACAAAATATGTTCACTCATTTAACTACTTTTGAAAGGGTGTGTGAAAATCTGGTGTTTAGAGTTTTCCAAAGTGAACTAATTTGGCTGCACGGATGTCAGAAAGCTTCGCAAATGTCACAAAGAAAGAAGCAAAGAGCTACTTTCCATTCAACATGTTGGACTCTCAGGTCCAGCTCCACCGTACCTCATGCGGGCTCTGATCACCTCTTGTGGCAGGCGTCTGTGCTGCACAGGATGCAGCTGGTTGTCATGGCAGCGCTGTTGGTGCTGGCGGAGGTGGGGCAGGGCTGCAGCTTCATCTGTCATCTGAAGAATGTCAGCATCCCCGTGGAGAGCTGCGGCACCGTCGAGTTCATCCACGCCACGATATGCGAAGGACGGTGCTACCAAGAGGTGACGCAGGGTTCACACACGGCTGCTTTTTAGCAAACGGAACCACTTCGGGCTGATTGATGCTCAGTTGTTCTGCTCATAAACGGGAATATATTCAATAACTCTAAATGCAGATTTGGACAGTAAAGATAGTAAATTATATTCTGAACCAATCAAGCTTGAGGGATTTTCTCAAACTCTTATATTAGTTTTAAATTTAGGCAAGTATTGGATATTGTTAAATATAAAACCAAAAAAAGGAAAGGGAAGGAACACATTACTGTTTTTGCCTATACAGTTGTGTCTGTTTGCAAAATCTCTCATGAATTATTGGATAAATTTTAACGACACTTGCGGAAAGTAATCTTTAGATGTACATCTACAAGTGGTTAACTTTAGGTGGAGGCCAGCTTCAAGATGATTGCCACAACCAACAAATCTTAAAAAACATTTATGTGGCTACAACTTTATCAGGATTACAAATACTGACCTAATATTTGGTATGGTGGTAGCCAAGACAGACACAACACATATTCTAAGTGTGAACAGATTGCACAAGGCCTCTGTTTAAAATGTTGACTATTTAGAGACAAATGTGTCTGTCTGTTAGCAAAATGCCTCATGAACCACTGAACAAATTTTATTGAAACTTTCTAAAAGGGATCATTGGATGTACCTGCGTAATTATTAACTTTTGAAGCCAACACAGGTAAAAATGGCTGCCACAGCCAACTGAATACAGAAAAAACAAAAAAATGAAATAATTCAGTCAATTTTACAAACAGTGCACTAATATTTGGTGTATTTTTAGATGAGACTCATCTACACATCACACACATACTCCAAAGGCTAGTCATCACACAGGATCTTTGCCTAAAACTTTAACAAAACCCGTCGAAGTCAACTCTGTCTGTTACCAAAACATCCCCTGAAGCACTGAATGAATCTTAATGAAATGTTGAGAATGTAATCATTAGATGTTTACCTACAACAGATTAACATTTAGTCTCAATCCAATTCAAGATGGCCACCACAGCTAATTAATATTAGCTAACACAAAAATCTCTTAACACAATAATTTTGTCAGATATTGAGCTGAAATTTGTTGTGATAGTAGTTGAGAGATATTCTGAACACATAGTGATCTAAGTCTGAAAAGCCAGCATGACAGGAAATTATTTATTTAAACTTTTTTTTTTTTTTTACGTTTGTCCTTACTTGTGTTTCCTCTCTGCTGCTGTTGATGGCAGGATCCCATCTACGACAACCACGTCGACCCACCTGAGCAGCACATCTGCAATGGGGACTGGTCCTACGAGGTGAAACATATCGATGGGTGTCCGGTGGGCGTCACCTACCCCGTGGCCAGGAGCTGCCACTGTAGCACCTGCAACACAGAGAACACAGAGTGTGCACGCCTGCATGCAGACATTTGTTCAGCCAGCCACTTCTGATTATCTTTGTGTCGTTTAACGTAGCACTAAAATAAAAATAAAAATAGATCTCGCTCTTAATTCTGCTGTTCCTTGTCTTTGTTTAAAAAGTCTCCTTTGTGTTTTTAAATGTCCTTTATTTATTGGTTAAGCAGACTCATCAGTTTGTCATCAGTGTTGATGTATGATCGCCTTTAATAAAAAAAGACATCATTTTTAGGAATAAATACTTTAGGTTTAGTTAGAAAAGCTGACTAAGAGAACCAACAGTTTCCCTGTTTCTCCTGACCGAGGCAAGTGACCCCGAAAGTACAGTAACCATGCAAGTCAGGAGAAAAGGGTTCGTATTAGAGAAAATAGAAAGCTTAGTCTTTTTTTGACAGGTGGAAATGAAAATATAGAGTCTGCAGCGATATCTGTGAGAGTCACCAGAGTCCCAGTTTGTCTGTGGTTCTTTTTCACAAGCTTACATCCGAATAAAGCTTAGTATGCAGAAAAAAAAGGATGACTGTGTTTGTTTCTACAAGTACTGTATACCAGAGGTTCTCAAACTTGGGTCCCAGGACCCCCAGGGTTCCGTGAACCATATCTTTAGGATCCTCAAAATGTTAAGATAAATTTTAAATTTTGATTTTCATTTCAAAAACTGCATAAATACTCATGGAAAACAACGTACCAATAAAACAAACATACTAAAGCAAATAAAAAATATTGACTTGGCATTTAGGGGTTCGAATGGAAACTCATTTTAATTAGGATGAGTTTATGTGGTAACGAGACCCTGGAAATTTTTCACACCTGTAAGGTGTACCCAAACCCATAAAGTTTGAGAAGTCCTGCAGAATGTAGACCAGATTGTGTTTTTAAAAAATCTGCTTAAATAAAGAATGACAACCATTTAAACATAAGTGTTTGTAAAGTGTTATTCATTAAAAAAAAATCTACTCTAACAAAATGTATTAAGTTTAATTTAAGTTTAGTCTTTTTAGTTGCTAGTTATGTTAAACAGGTTATCAATAATGAAGTATTGATGTTTAAGCTTCATGTTTTGTCTAAGATTATAGAATTATAATGGTTTCAGTAAACCAAAAAGGCTCCTAATCTTGACTTTTATTCTTCATTATGAACTAAATTAGCATAAGGTCATGGGGTTTTTAATGTCAATCACATAATCTGACCGTAATTCAGTTTGTGTATACAGTTTCAGAATGTAAAAAGAAAGCACTCACTTACTAACGAATCACAGGACTGGTTTGTTTTCTTCTTTTGTGATACTGCAGAAACTTGTATTTAAAGGTTATCGATATTTCAGCCAACTGGTGGTGCAAATGTTAGAGCCAAAGGATCTCAGGAAGTGATGCAATCAATGAAGTGATCAATACCAGCAGAAAAGGGTGCGAAAAAGTTACCGTGTGGAATGACGGCGAACAAATTTCTATGCTTTAGGTCAAAAGTAAACCGAAGGTCAGAACAGGGGGAGTTAAATAAATACTAGAGAAATAAATTGCTAAGATAGTTTTTTAGATTCTTGTGTGGAGTCGATGCAGCAAAAACCTGCAGGCAAAGTTCACCAAAGCGTCTTGCAGCAATTAAGGCTATTGCATAAAGAGCCTGAAATAGTCAGCAGGCTACTACTGTCTCAACTGTAGCGTTACATCTCAGCAGCCGGAGGTGTCAAATCAACAAAAGACTGAATTTATGGTAATCTTGAATGAAGAACTTGAAGAAGAAGAAAAAGAATTCTGGTAAAAATTGCAAACAGAAGAAATTAGAAGAGAATTACTTTCTACAAATGCTTAACAAACTGGCTAAAAACATTCTAAAAAGCAAAAAAACTAATTCTAGTATCTAAATTTGTGCCTATATTGTCATAATCTGTAGTTTTGGTGAAACTCAAGATGCAAGCAGGCCTCGAAAGGTGCCAGTATTAAGTAAAACAATTTATTAACAAAGAAACAAAAGGAAATAACTCAAGGAGCTAAGATCAGAACACAGAGAGGAGTAGGGCTGGATTCATGTAATTATTTGCTACTGGAGACATGGAAAGGTCCAAACATATTGCAGGAAACACTGATGAACTAAATGACAAACATCTGTGAAGAGAACAATGAGGATCAAGTGGGCAGGAGCAGAGTTACAGAAGGAGAGCAGCACAGAAATCAAAGCACAAAGAAAAAACAAAAGGGGCGTTAGAAACAGCGTGTTCAAAAAAACTGTGGTTAAAGCAATCGCTCGGAGGCAAATTTCAGAAGATTGAACATTTATTTGCACATACAACCTCACAGCTGGGCCAGGGTCCGGCTATTAGTCATAAAAACCTCTGGCCCCCGAAATATGGGATCACACACAATTTATACAGACAGTGTCTTCAGCCGGACTCCACCCGTAACGGGCAAGACGACCGCTCATACAAAGGGTATCTGTGGAAAGAGACAGATATGGGTTGTTATGACAAAGGTGGTGATTAATCTATCCGCACACACTCTATCTAAGATGACCTGACCCAGTCACTTTAAAGTAGTTCTATTGTTAAAATAACACTCTTGATTAGCATAATCTAAAACTCAGAAGGTTAAACAGTTTATGTGAAATGCAATTAATCAGTGCTAAAATAATAAATTCTTCTACAGGGGGATAAAGAATAAACTCAAAAAGCATGGAACAGACACAGATCCTCACAAATCCATGTGTTTGTTCTTGTTGATCCAGAGACCAGGTGCTCAAACACTAGCTGCTGGATCAGGGGGGTGGACTTGGTGAAATCTGTTGTGCGGTTTTGTACACTTGAGGTTAGATTTGAATCATTCAGAATCTTGAAAAGACCTGATCGTTTCTTTTATGTTCCCAAAGCTCAAACGTGTGCGCTTTCTTCATTTCTGGCAGCTTGTCAAGTTCCTGGTTGTATTGTGAGGCAGACAGTGGAGTTAAATTAGGTGACAGCTGTGCGACTTCATCCTCTTTGTCAACATCCAGGAGAACTTTTGACCCTCTCACCCTCGTGTTCAGGGATTCTGTCTCAGCTTTTAATGACCTCTTTTCTTACTCCTCCACTTCAGCAGAGTGGACATCTACTGACAAAGTTTCCTTTTGTTCAGGTCATTCGTGTCCTGTAATAGCTTCCTAGTTTTTATCTGTGGAGGTTTATGTTACTTTTTCTCTCCCAATGACCACTGCAGATAAATTTAAATTTTATTCAGTTTACAGATGAGTCAGTCAATGTGTCCTGGCTGCTCGAGAGAGAGAGAGAACAGTAACTCAGAAAAGTGATCAAGGTTCCTCCCCACTTTCCCTTCAGTTTTTACATTTCTTCAGGGCCAACTTATCTCCGGTCCAAGGTTCTCATTGGTCGGTTCTGCTGCAACCCCAAAATTTATGGCCTCCCTGCTTTTAGGCAAGTTACGGCTGTGCAGGGGAGGGTTTCTGATCATGGGTCTGCCAGTACCGGCTGCCCCGCATAAGCTCACAATGTTTCCATCCAAGAAGAGTTGAAGTTCATCAGTCCCACAGGTTGTGTTGGGGTCAGGGTCTGGTTCTGCACAGCTCCAAGGAGAGCTCCAGAACACTGGTCTGGGCCTGGTCTCAGCAGGTCATCTAGGGGTCACTTCCTGACTGATGACATCATCAGTTGACTTTGTTCATCTCTGTATGATTTTTGGGGCACATGGGTGTCCATCCATCCATCCATCCATCCATCCATCCATCCATCCATCCATCCATCCATCCATCCATCCATCCATCCAT
>JAVKLF010000038.1:20797209-20813328 GCA_034783495.1 Millerichthys robustus
ATATATATATAACAACATGATCTAATCAAAGGTGAGAGAACCCTCACCCTTATTCCTCCTCTTTTATCCCTCCGCATGGCCGCCTCTCTCACTTTGTCTCTGTCTGCTTGTGTTCCCATCTGATTTGCCACATTTGTCTCTTTTGGTATTACTCCTCTTTTACGCAGCTCAATCTGTAAAAAAAAAACAAAAAAAAAAACTGCCTCATTCGAGCTGAAACGTTCAAAACAAAAGCTCAAATGTGTCAGGAGTTCTCACCTTTGTCGAGTCCTGCCCCGGGGCGAATATTGTGGGCACCGCGTCCTCTCTCAGAAACTGCTTGCCATTGTAATCCCTGAAGCAGTCGGTCCTGAAATGCTCAGAGCAGAGGCAAGTGTTGGCAGTTGGGATGAAGTTTTTCATCCCCAGGCTCTGCACCCATTTGCTGGCAAGCTGTGGCTTACTGAGTGGGAACCTGACGAGCGGGAGAGAAGGAGAGAACATGTTCGAAAGCAGGCTGGAGGATTTTACACCTGCTGGAGCAACAAGTTAAAATGTTTCAGGCTCTAACACTTGGACACAATGATGTTCAAACTTGTAAAATGCTGGAGTTTTTCGCGTTCACTGGAAATATTCTAGTGGACATATGCAGTCCCCTGAAGCGTTCAAATCTGTTGCATCTTTCATTTATAAAAACACCATGGCATGAAACCTACAGTTAATGTGGAAAAGCTTGAGAGCAGAAAAATGCTAGTTTATTATTAGTTATAAAGTCAGTTGTAAAAATATTGAGATAACGGTAGTAGCTGAGAGTCTTCAACAACACATACAATATTCACTGACAGGTCACACACAATTTGTGTTAAAAAACTTTGCTATTGACTCTCAACTCTCTCTGTCTGTTAGCAAAATACCCCTTGAACTACTTGACAGATTTTAATAAAATTCACAGAAGAAAATATTTGTCTGTATATCTACAATGGATGAACTTTTGTACTTGATCCAATACAAAATGGCCACCATAACTAATCAACCTTAGCAAAGTCAAAAATGGCCGTAATTAAGTTAATATTGCAGATATTGATCTAAAATTTGATGAGGAAGGAGCTGAAAACTATTCACAATACACACCATGCAAAACCTTGGTTGTTTTATACAAGAATGAATAAAACAGCTATAGCCTCATCGTTTCCCATCATAAGATGACTTTTGCTTACAACTCTGGCATGAAAAGCTGTCAATATGAATTCCTTCAAGGAATGTTAGGCTTTCAATTTATTTATGTTTATTTAAATACATTTGCAAATGGTGGTACTGTTTCTGAAGATAACTTATGTGTTTACCTATTTAATATATCTTTTTAGGATATTTCAAGGGGCTGTTTCCATGTAATTTGTAGCATTCTTAGGACAGTAGCGTGGTGTGGTGGTGGCAGAAAGCAGAGGTTTGTCCTGTACCAGGTGGGCTGCCGGTTCGATCCCCGCTCTATCAGTGTGTCCTTGGGCAAGACACTTCACCTTCCTTGCCTGCTGGTGGTGGTCAGAGGCCCGATAAAAGGCAGCCTCACCTCCGTCGGTCTGCCCCAGGGCAGCTGTGGCTACAATATAGCTTACCACCATCACGCTGTGGATGAGTGTAGTGTAAAGCACTTTGGAGTCTTTGGATTTAATAAAGCGCTATATGATTTCCAGCCATTTCCCATTTAAACATTCATAAGCACGTTGTAATATGATCCAATAAGTGACTTTATCATTCAGGGTTGTGAACTAAAACAACAAATCAAATGGGTGTTTTTGTGGTTTTCTTTTCTTATCATATCATATATAAAGTAGTATATCCATGGTATAACATAAGATTACATTTGTGAATGCATTATTACCCGTGATCAACAATAAAAACTTTCAAAGATTGAACCAGTTGTTTAATCTACAGAAACTGCTTTTGATGCAGTACCACTAACTGAGAGCTCGGACCATCAAAATGTTTACAACTGTAACTATATTGACAAATATAGTTGAAATCCGCTATTTTATCATTAAGTTTATTACATATATGTTCATTTAGTTTTAAAATCAGTTTTTATCTTGCCTGAGCATAATGTCTAATGACTTTTAAAAAGGTCTTGTGTAAAATCCATAATATACGATAATCCACCGGAACGCCTTCGTACAGAGCCAAATAAAAGTAAATTTGACACATCATTAAGTGACGGTTTACAGAGAGAAAAGGACCGTGCTGAAAACTTCACAGGTTTCACTCCTACCTGTAAAATCGGATTTCTGAGCCCTTGACAAATTTATTATTACACCCTGGCGCCGCACAAATAACAGGCATGGTGGCTGTTTTTAAGTAAAACTACGCAACAATGCAGCACAAAAATAATAAACACGCCCAGAAAATAAAACGCCGAACAGCTATTTGTTGTTTTCCGCCTATTCTTCTTCATCTACCTAAACTTCCGGTTTGTTTTTTGAGATTCCTCCCTCTAGCGGTGGTTTGAGTAATTTCACATGGAGTGAATTTATGGTAGATTTAATGTGGTTGTTGTTATCTTTACAGTAAACCATGATGATATATCTTATTTACGCTTTACCTCGTTTATACACTCAAAAAAAGTGCGGTAATTTTCATATTAGTGTATTTTCCTTTTTTCATCTGATGTTGCAGACTAAATGAAAATGCATCATCTGAAAAAGTGCACTTTGACATTTTTAGATATTTCTTATATCTCAAACTCATCTTAAATATCTGTTTTTATATATTTTATAATAAACATAGTAAAATATATACACTCAAGAGTCATTAGCATCTTGTTTGATTTCTGAAGATCCTCTCAGGAGGTGGTGTTTTTTGAAGCACAGTGGGGTCCCAACTTCAATTTTAATAACTACTCTTTTTAAGTTGGTATGATTATTTTGAGGTATGAAAATTCCTCAACAAGCCTATTTTGTGATTGTCTTTCAACTAATATTAGCTTAAAGACCTTTTTCATTTCCCTTATTGAAGCTGCCTGTAAGGTAGTGTACAGGGCAAAATCTAGTGCCTGTAAGACTAAATCCAGGGAAGCAAAATCCCAGTAGCTGCTCGGTCACATGACGTAACTAAGCTAGCTAACGACAGCCACTATCAGGAGTCACTTACGGACGGAGAAACAAAACCTAATAATAAACTGACAAGAAGTTATAGCTGTGTGAAATTCCTTGCAAGTAAATAATTAGCTTTTTGTCATTTCTGAACGTGTTTACGGAACCAGGAAGTTGAAATCAGCTCAGCTGGGTAAGTTGAACTTGTATATGTATCGCGTGCGGAGGTGTTATTGGCCTTGTCTTGAGTGCGGATTGACCACGAAGCTAATCTCACCTAAACATCCTGTTTGTTGTCTTTAGAAATGTGTCCAGGTTAGTGAGTCAACTCTGCACACGTTTGACACCTGATAACTTTATCTACTAGCTAATGAGTCGAACTTGAACTGCCTCCAGGTTGTTTTCTGAGCAGCAAAAGTTAATATCTACAGGATTGTATAACTATCGGCTAATGTTAGCAGTAAAGTCTGTGCGGTCTGAAAAAAATACCTTTTCCCACATGCGATTACTTGTCCTTCCTGAAATGGACTAAGAGCTTTTGCTTGTACCCCACCCTAATCTAGAAAGCACTGCACAAAGATGACACTGTATTTTCATCTAACAGCTACGTTTTTGAACCTACATATTTCATTTAGTTGAGTTCAGAGAATCATGTTGTTTTCTGAAATAATCTCGATAATAAAGGCTTTTCTTGAACTTCTTTCTAACTTTTATGGCAACTTAATGAAGTCTAGAAAATATGAGATATGGTTTATATCTTCGAAAATAAATAATCTACAGATTTGCATACATCTATCTGCACTTTTATTATCATTGTGAGCTAGTTCTGCATCTTTGAGGGGTAAAAAATAAATGAACTAAACTTGTTATTAAAATTACAGACAGTTTATGCATTATCATTGGTTTTAGGGTGGCTGCTGCACTAACAGGGAAAATTCAGTGTCATGCAATACCATTATAATAAAAGGTGAAGTTGTAATATGGCTAAGTTGAGAATTTCTGACAGTAAACTCGAATTAAAAGGGTAAAAGCATTCTCTGTATTTGCCTTTTTCCCATAAACCCAAACTCAAGCATTTTGTATGAAAGTAATTGTGTAATTTGGTCTCTTTGCGTGAAGCTTTTTCCTAGCATTTCAGTAATAATTAAATCAAGGTTTGTGTTTTGAAATTTTCATTCATTCAATTGCATTTATTGAAGGAATGCATATTGCTGGCTGCATTTAAAGCCAAAACCTTTAAATGAAACCATATGTGAAGGAGCAGAGTTCTAGCTGCTCGGTCAAACTCTTGGAACCGCATTTGTTTGATTTATGGTATATCTTCTTTGAAACAGATGTGATGTCAGATGCATCTACTCTCGATGCAAGTTGAGTCTCTTATTTTTAATTTCCATCAGTTTGGTGACCGGACATAGTTCTCTGCCTCTCCCAGCAAGTGGTAATATGGGAATAAATCTATGTAAGTTTTTACAATAAAGTTGAATCTGCAAGTAGCGTGGGAACATGGATTCAGTGTGAAGCTTGTGATTCTTAAAATCACTGACATCTTCATTTCACACCAACTTGTTGCTGTAGAGGGAAAATTATTTTTGCTTCACAAGTGAGAGTTGGATCCGTTTTTTTACTCTGAGAACCCAGAGGAAGTAAGATTTCCCACTTGGTCTTGCTGACGATATCTATATATTCAGTTTTGGGGTTTTTTTTTCACTTGGATTTGTTTCTGTCACTGTGACCCACCCACATTGTTGCTGCGTTTGAGTTTCGCAATTTCAAATTTTACAATCTAAATGATATATATTGTACAAAACCGAAACAATAATGCCTGCTGCTTCCGTGCCAGAGGTTTAGACTAACATCGTTGTGTTGAGAAATTAATTATAGTTGTGTTGTTGATAATAACGTCATGTGCAATCTTATTATATTGTGAGACATCACATCATCATGTTAAAATATAATGTGACATTCCTGTTTTTTTATTTGTTTATTTTATTTTGTATCATAAAAAAGACTAAATTTACAGGTGTTTGAACTATGGTAGATTAATTGGCTGCCATTCAACAAACTGAAGCCAGTCATTGAATTGTGACATTATTTTATGCTGACTGCTCGTTCAGCTGCCATGTCAGACAAGTAATGATCTTTTCTTTTATGTGAAATGTTAATGCTTGACTTAAGGTTTAACCATCTGCGGATATTTGAAATGGCAAAAAAATAGTTTTGTTTTTTTTTAAGTTTAAAAAATTTCAGTACATATTAGATAATTTTGTGAGACTGAAAAAAGAAAAAAGGTTGTTCCTTTTGTTGTATTGATCTCGTTGGTGCTTTTAATTCCAGCAGTCTATGAAAAACAGGCACATGGACAAAGGTGACTGACCGATAAGATGCAGGGAACATTGGACTTTACCAGCCAGATCAGGGTGGGGATAATGTGAAGATTCATGCCAGGGAGCGACACTTTACAACCGAAGAAAACAAACTCAGTCAATAAAACCCATCTCTAATTAGTACACCTGTTGTACAGATTAAAGCTTGTTTTATCTCCTGGTTGAAAGAACTTGGAGAAATGTTTTGCTCTTTATAGAAATGGGTTTGTAGTTCAAATGTCTTGATTATCAATGTCTGCTCATAACTACTTTATATTTAGAGTTTTGTTTTCTTTAAATCACTTTCCTTTGAGAAAAGCGTGAGCAGTGACCGGTTGTTAATCTTTTTTTTTTTGTTGACAAAATGGAGGAGAACTTGCAGAATACTTTGGAGTTTTGGTGGTATGGGTTTGCTTTGCTGAGATTGGCTGCCTAAATACTCAAAGAACTTGAAAAGAGCAGCTCAGTAGTTCAGGGGTTGAAGAACAGCAAATGACCTATAGTAACCTGTGGTGTTCCCTCTTTCACTGTCTCCTCCCTCTGTTTTTTCCCTCCCGTCTCCCATAGGGCATTGTAGAAAGTGACTTCTTTCCTGCTCACCGTCTTCAAGATATCGTGTCATTAAAACCTCCGCACAATAAGTCACAGGGGGGTTTGGCATCCTGTAAGGCTCGTTGGACAAAGCTGGTCCTCCATCAATGCAGATATATTGACAGACCGAGAACTCGCATGGGCATGATGGACAGGCAATAACTAGGACATCAACCTCAGAGGAGAGGTCAGCCCAACACTGATCCTGCCACATCATCTTCTGTTGCAAGTAAATTTCAACTTGATATTTTCTAACACGTTTTCTTTTTGGAGGCAAAAAGTCAGTTCTGTAAGGTGGATTCATAAAGAAAATAAAACCTAAAATCATTTTTGCTTTTCTTCATTTTGCTGCAGTTTTAATCAACAATATGTAAACATGACTTCTAGTTTTAAAATATTTGTGATATTGTTGTTTGTTTCTTTCTTAGTTTTGTCTCTGACTGACACAGTAACTACTTTGCTCATCCACTTTGGAGGTTAAAGCTTGTTAGTGGGTAGTAGTAGTTGTTATTGTTTCACTGAAGAGGTTTAATTATGATCTTTTCACAAAGTTTTCTATGATTTTTATGTCATTAATGTAATTTAGTTTCTTTTTTTGTCATTTTTATTTATCTGTTTTATGTGGAAAGCCACAAAACTCTTGCATTTTTTTCAACACTATGACTCTAAGTCTCAATGGAAATTTGTATGAATGTAAAAATTTCACATCAGTTGGGCGTTGTGTAAATATGCCGGTGAGATGACTCTGTTCAAATGATTACTATTAATAACTAAATCAGGAACTGAGGAGAGAGCCTTGTTTAGAGGCTCTGGCGCCCTGACTCAACTTTTGTTTGACATTTTTTGCGTTTTCTGATAAATTCACTCTCTGCTTAAAGATAAACCAAGAAGTCAAACTACAACAACAAAAAAGACATTTCATAATAATATTAGGTTTGAACTAGATAGATGGTATGTTATATAAGATGTCATCTTGTAAACATCCTGTAAATGATTTTAAAAAGTACCTTATGTCTTATGGATTTTTTGGGTGTATGTATTCATTTCATTTATGTTCAGTTAAAATAGTTTTTTACAAAAACAATTATGCACTAGAATTATGCATAATTGTCATAATCAATTTATTAATTTTATGTAAAAAGACTTACAGTAATAAACAGGTAGCTGTTAAGAGTTATGATGCTGACACAAGTATATTCACCAATCTAAACGAGCACAGAGTTCTGTTTGTTGTATATATTTTACAGCTAAAAAGAGAAGGTTTTACATTTTTCAAACCACTTGTCTTGAGTGTTTTTCTCCCTGCAGGCTGATTAAGAATAGCCAAGAACTGTTTGTGTGTGTGCTGAATCAGTTTCCTGAAACGGATCCCCCTGTGGCACATGATAGACTTTCATTTCTGCTTTTACGTCTAGTTGGTTTTGTTTTACACACATTTTTGTCCGCAGAATCTGTTTGTTTGAATACGCCTCAAATCTTTCTAAGAACTTAACAACGCTGTGTAAGATCAGAGTAAAACCTCGACACTGATGTTATGTACATCCTGATTTGAGCTGAGGCTAGTCACACCTATTTTTCTTATCACAGTGTGTAGTTTAAATATTATCGCCTATCATCCTCAAAGACGGGTGAACATATACTTTTATTTTGTGTGTGTGCAAAATGTCTCAACAGATTCAAATTTTCAGCAAATAATCAGTGTTCATCTCCGACTGATTAAGGTTTGGAGTTAATACGATTAAAGATCAACCATAGCATAAAAGCAAATGGCTACAATGCAGTCTTTTTTGCAGATATTAAGCTAACATTTGGTGTGGTCGTAACTGAGAAGTATCCTCAACACATACTCTTAAGTGCTTATAGATCTCATTGGTTCAAAACTTGACATCCGAGACGGCAGACAATATGCATTCTTTCAAGGAATGCTAAGGCAGATTAAGATGAATCTCATTGTTGGTACATCTTTTTCTTAAAAATCCTGTAAGTCTTGTTGACTTGGTTACTGACAGTATACATGATAAGGAAGCACATTGACTGAAGAAGACAAACAGATTTCAGATCTGTGATCAAACAGGACCAAAGCTGTTTCAAAACATTCAGACGTTTGTGCCTGGCACTCGTTTACAAAAATTTAAAGATCCATTTGTGTAATGAAAGGGAAACCTGGTTGAGCTAGATTTTTCCTTTGGTGTGTTTTGTCTTTTTATTTTTAGAAATTTTATACAACATAGCAGCACAATGGGAACTGATATTAATGTTTTGATTCATCAGGTACATGTTGATTTCGTAATGACAAGCTGCTGTGCAGAAGATGTCCACATTGTCTGTGACTGATATCCCAGATGTTGGTCATGGTGAGAAGAAAAGGTTTTTTTTAAATATATGTTTTATGAATCACAGTTAGAGATCTGACTAGACAGGATATATTTATATATTTACAAATCTAACTGCTACACTGTAGAACAAACTTTATATAAAGATCCTGCTTTATGTTTAGGAGTAATTGTTCTATCTCGTCTTTTGTTGTTTTTTATCACTTTATGGGAAATTAGCTTTATTGTTGGTCCCTAATCTTTGTTCGGAAATACTTCTGTATATGATATGTGTTCCATTTACATGCTTCTAACAAAAAGTGATTTTAATTTAGAATTTCAACAATTTCAAAGGTGGTATCTGTTCATTTTATTTTGTCTATCATTCTGGAAATATTTGTCAAGGTGTTTAATCTGAACACCTGTTATAATAAACAAAGACGACTGGGAGCAGTGTTAACCAATGTGCCTTTATTTGCAATACGTTTGTTTCTCCTTGTTCAGATGAGAGTAAGGTGTTAAACGGGGCCTCTGTGCTGCAGCTGGGCTGCATGGTTCAGGAGAGCAGTGGACTGACCGACCTCTCCCAGCCGGATGACTTCCCTGTCCCCCTACATAAGGGTCCTTCACTGACTGACATGGGCAGCCCTCTGCCAGAGGAGCCGAAAGACGTTAAGCTGGATCCAGCAGACGCCTCTAGCAGCATAGGTGAGTGATGAGTATTTCTCTTTAGTTTGTTTTTTTTGTGATACATCCTAATTAAATATAGTACAGAGGAAAAAACATAAAGGAAATATGTATAGCAGTTTTCTAAAGATCGTCCAAGTCCCTACCGTCAGTCATTTTTGAGAGAAAAGCAGACATGAAGTATGCCTGAGCTAAAACCAGTGATGGCTGTCTTCATACAACTGGAGTGACAACACTTGCTGACAAGACTGACCTGTTTTCTTTGTTTATTTTTTTTCTTTGGACATGTTAAAACGTGTCACAATCCGAGACATAGCTCTCTTCCTTTACAGTTTAGCATGTTTAGCCTTTTCATTCTGACCAGTTTGTAGCTGTGTCCTGTTTTCTGTTCACACATCCACTACACAGCAGGGCTTTCTCTGCGTGATATACTCTTTCACAACTGAAAACACTCAGCAGTCGTGTTTGTGTTGAGCTAAAAAAAAAGGAAAAAAGCTGAACATTGTCCAAAAAGTGTGACAACACATATGCTGTGTTTTTGTCCCTTTGGTTGTTTATTATTATTATTATTATTATTATTATTATTATTATTATTATTATTATTATTATTCAGTAACTATTTGTTATGTTATTTAACACTCCCTACCCTGGGGTCAAATGACTGGTAGGGAGTGTTAAGCCTGTCTTCAGACAAAAAATAAATTGTTAAATATGAAAATTTGTTTATTAATTAATTAATAAACTAATTAATTATTAACTAATTAATTAGTTAATAGTTAGTTGTTAGTATTATAAAGTAAGTATGTGTTATAATGCTCGCAAAACAAAATAAACGTTCTGCTGAAGGAGCGGATGTTACTGGTGAGAGTTTCCAGATGACAAAGGGAGGTTTTAAAGAGCGTGACACACTGGACTGGTAACGGGTGGAGACCTTGTGCATTCTGTAGAAGTGTTTTATTAAGAGATGTTGTTATTAAAGCTCATACACAAACATCCAGCATAGTTACCACATCTGACTGACACAGTGGTTCCAAAGATTTCTCAACTTGTGAATTTGTCACCAAACTTGGGCTACATTCATATTGCAAATCCTTATGCTTAATTATTTATTTTTTTTATTATTTTTTTTTTTTTGCTTTTTTGAGTGGTGGTTCACATTATAAATTATATGTGATCTCCATAAGACTTAAAAACTTTTACAAAATATAGACTGGACGTACATTTACAATCAAATAGCCTTTGGAGTCAATACAATTTAAATAACACTAAAATGGACATAACTTAGTCAGTTTTACAAATCTTGAGCTAAGATTTGATGTGGTAGTTACTGAGAGTCCTTCACAACACATACTCTGAGCATGACATTTGACAATATGGCACGAAATTTGCACATAACCTTATATTTAAGGTCAATCTAGCAATAACTCATAACAAATGCACAGTAAAAACAGGTTCTGTTCAGCTGAACATTTAACACTTAAATATGCTTAAATATCTGCCTTTAGATCATTTTGTAAAGGTTTCCAACATTTGTTTTCAGGTTTTAATCAGGTGATGAAACAGGTCTTGTGAAATAAACGTGCCTCACCTATTGACTTCACAACTATTGCATTTCTCTGCATCATAGGGCCGCAGTATATTTTCTAAATAAAGACTACTCTGCAAAGACTACACTGACTGATTTGTAACTATACAGCTGTCTAATCTCTGTTATTCATCAAATCGTAAGTTTCTTAAAACTTGTCTTTTTGACAGATGGTCAGCCAGTGAAGAGAAAAAAGGGCCCTGCCCCAAAGATGATGGGCAACGAGGTGTGCAGTGTATGCGGCGACAAGGCCTCTGGTTTCCACTACAACGTGTTGAGCTGCGAAGGCTGCAAGGGCTTCTTTCGGCGCAGCGTCATTAAAAGTGCCCAGTACTCTTGCAAGAACAATGGCCGCTGTGAAATGGACATGTACATGCGCCGCAAGTGCCAACAGTGCCGCTTGCGCAAGTGTCGGGAGGCAGGCATGCTGGAGCAGTGTAAGTTTCTGCATACTGAATGAATCAGAGGAGAAAATTCAGGTTGCAATGTGGGGGAAACTGCTGAAATCAAACCTTTGACTCAGAGGTTGAGCTTTAGTCATGATGTGTGCATCCTCTTTGCACTTTAGGTGTTCTTTCCGAGGAACAAATCCGACTGAAAAAGTTTAAAAAGCAGCAGGAGGAGGAAACGGCCCGCACGTCTACAGTGGTCACGCCCACTCCTCCTCAGGAAGTAGCTGCGCTCGATCCACAGCAACAGGAGATGATTGAGAAGCTAGTGGCCATGCAGAAGCAATGCAACAAGAGGTCTTTTCTTGATCGACCAAAAGTGACGGTGAAAAAAACAGTGCTGGAGAGAAACTGTTATTGCACGCAGACGTTTTTCTCCTCAAATGTTGATGCTGTTTGTGTGAAATGCTTAGCTCAGTTTTACCTGACTGCTGCTAATCATTTACAGCCGTGGCCACAGAGTCAGGACCTGCAGAATCGAGAAGTGCGTCAGCAACGTTTCGCCCACTTTACCGAGCTCGCAATCATGTCGGTTCAGGAGATTGTGGATTTTGCCAAGCAGCTACCTGGTTTCTTAGAACTGACACGAGAAGACCAGATCGCTCTACTGAAAACGTCTACAATCGAGGTTTGTTGTTGACGATTCAATGTGCTCGTTTAGATTGGTGAATATACTTGTGTCAGCACATTTGATGCAGTTTCTCTGCATGTTTTAACAAAACATTGAGTTATTAGCAACAATCGATGCACAATATGACTTATTAAATGTGTTCTTGATGTTTCTCTGTATACTACAATTGTTGTTGAAGCTTTGATCTTTTCAGGCCAAATCAATACTTAAAAACTGTTTTTATACCTGGGCCATAAAAACGTCGGAACACATAGATTCAGACGTTGCTCAGATTTTTGGATTTTGGACAGTTCAGGCTCAAGCATGAAAACAGTTGCACCCAAAATGGTGAATACACACAATGTTCATTTGCGCAGAGGATGAGGGTTTTTACTCTTTTAATTTAAGACATTAAGTAGCAAAAATCATTCTGTGTTCTCTCCCATTGATATTGCAGTTGCAAGCGCAGATAAATCTATTGATTGCAGCTGTCCATAGTGTGCAAGCACAATTTGACACCAATGCCTTCCAAAAACCTCCACTCTGAGACTTAAATTCAAAATGTTTTAGTTTCTGAGAAAACAATTACAGAAATGCTATGATTTCCCTTCTTAAAACAGTGTGGTGCAATCAGGGCTGTAGTGTTTTCTGGAGGTAAATGAGGTTGTAACAGACTATCACTGTAGTCTTAGTCTGTCACTCATAGATGTATGTCTTCCACAGATTATGCTGCTTGAGACTTCACGGAGATACAATCCCACCATTGACAGCATTACGTTTTTAAAGGATTTTAGCTATAATAAGGAAGATTTTGCCAAAGCAGGTGCTCTTTCACATTTATCACGTCAAATTTTTCTGACAAAAACTTCTTTTTTTACATAGTAATATTACATGTCATAAATGGAAATTACACAACTGTGAATTTGTGTGTTCATATATTAGCAGACAAATGTAATTTATTCTTTTTAGGTTTGTATTTTGTAGTAGAGATATATTTTGTGGCAAAAACAGTGAAGTCCTAGATGTAAATTTAGTCTAATTTCTATCTTGAAAGATCCTCTTATCCAGTCCTGTTTTTTGTTATTCATCTCTTTTTCTATTTTGTTTTATCCCCTCAGGCCTTCAGTTTGAGTTCATTAACCCCATCTTTGAGTTTTCAAAAGGAATGAACGACCTGCACCTTGATGAGGCCGAGTACGCTCTGCTCATTGCTATCAACATCTTTTCTGCAGGTCAGATTTGATCAGCTTCAATGCCCTTAGTTTGTCATTAGTATGCACGGCTCAGAGTAGACTACTGCTTCTGCTTTCTGTTTCTGAAGAATAAAGTATTTTTTTTTAATAGAGAAAACATTTATCTTGTCTTAAATAAAATCAGTCAACAGTGTGAGAGTCACATTCTTTGTGTGAACTTTGTTTGAATTAGTATTTTTAATTTTTTTTTTTTTGCTTTGTGTAGATCGGCCAAATGTGCAGGATCATGATCTGGTTGAGAGGCTGCAGCAACCTTATGTGGATGCTCTGCGCGCTTACATCATGATAAAGAGACCAAATGTAAGTACCCAAAGCTTTAAATAACGTGCTCTGGTGAGCCACAATATGTCAGCAAAACCTTGTCATCATCAAGCACATTGAGTCAGGGTTGAGTTTATATTACTTTGTACAAACCAGAAATGAGTAGTATAGTGTATAAAATTCAACTACAGTGTATAAAATGTAAATAAAAACAGACTGCAGGTAGTTAGGCTGTGTTCCCACTACAGGCAAATTCCACCCAAACCTGTTTTTTTTTTATTTTACGTACTGTATATTCCCACCCCCTATGCAACCCATTTCATGACGGACTGAACGTGACAAATGTGCTTGTTTTTAATTTCAAATCAGACCCAGGTCTTTTCAGTAAATGGTACTAAATTAGGTTCATAACTGACCTTTTTCAAAGTGATCGCAGTATGAACAGTCATGTTGCATTTCATCGGACTTCTACGTCAGTGAAGTGAGGGTATAAAGATCAGTCCACTTCTTTAAAATATTGATACCAATGGTGGAAAGTTTATATTTTGTAACTTTGCATGCCATTAGCTACTTTCTTTGTCTATTTCCTTTTAATTCACCATGTCCTGAATGACTAAGAATCCACATAAATATATGATAGTAACATTAGTGACAGACTGTATCAATACTAAAGTTACTGGATCTGTACTTTTATTAGTTCTACTTTGAGCTTATCTCTCCTGTTCCAGAAGTACAAAGCTGCACCTTAGGTTCAAATGTAAACAGTAAACTAAACAAGTATTTCAGATAATTGTGTAATCGGCTCTGATAGAATGACAACTTCAGAATTGCTACACACATGCTAACATGTAGCATCCATATTTACTTCTGAAAACAGCGTGCTGAATGTGACGTCACATCATCTTCTGCGCATGCAGGTGGCATCGGTGCTGTGCAGCATTCGCACTGGAGTCGCACGGTGGTCGTATTTTAAATAGAATGTGAACAGCCACACAAAAAACGTTCACATAGCCTTACAAATCTCACAAACACACATTTTATTTACAATAGAGCATAGTAAAAAATTCAAGTGTTAGTAAAATCTTTAGTAAATAAAAGAATTGTGAGATTGAGGACAGCAACACAACTTAAGAAAATAAATTACGATTGGGGCAACAAAAAAGCTGTATTAAAAAAACAGCTGGAGGAGCAGTTTGAGATTAATTGAGCTAATTGGCAAAAGGTCAGTAGGAGGAGACGTTAATGTGATGGTTGTTGCATTAATGAAGAACGGCACAAAATTCCCCTACAAAACCTCTCCTTAGTTCCTGGATGTTTATAAACTGATGTTTAATAAAGAGAGGAGGCTTCACAGTGGAAACATGACTCTGTCACAACTTCTTTGAGATGTTTTCCTGTCATAAAAATTTTACTAATTATTAATTTTTTTCTCAAAAAAATAGTACAAATTTTAGTGTACTACTTTCCATTTTGAATAAAATATGGATTTACTGGAGAGAGCGTACCATTTAAAAACTACCTTGTAACTTTCTTTACATGTGCCTAAAATTAGCTGCTCGGACGAGTTTCCTTTGTTTGCTGCACAGACAGAAAAACAAAAACGTTTCTCCTCAGCACTTTTAGGAAATTGAAAAAGACTTAAAAACAAGTTTGAAGGCTTAAAAATATGTTGCGAGCTTTTACTGCCTTCATCTAGTTCACTGTTTTACTGTTGTGGTCTAAAGTTTATTGCAGTTTTTTTTTTTCAAAGTGTGGTAATCAAATTCTTTTAATCAAATTTTAAAGCCATAATGCTAGCCCTCGGACAATTTAATTATCGTAACTGTTTCATCCCTAATTCTGTTAAACATGTTTATGTCAGAACAGGTTCTGAGTAATTGGAGTAAAACGATCTTCGCTTTCTGCAGTATTTAGATTTTGTCTTGTTGGTTTCCCCAGGATCATCTGATGTTCCCCCGTATGCTGATGAAGCTGGTGAGCCTCCGCACATTAAGCAGTGTCCACTCGGAGCAGGTTTTTGCCCTTCGTCTCCAGGACAAGAAGCTTCCGCCGCTGCTGTCTGAAATCTGGGACGTCAACGAGTGACGGCAGGCCTGACGTCGCCCCTCTGTGGCTTTATGAACCCTGAGACAGACACAGCTTCTCGCTGGATCATCTGATCTGGTCAGGGCTCGGTTATTGCCTTGAGATATTGTTTTTCCCTCTAAGAGAGAAGAGCGCCACTGCTCCTTGGCTCTCGAACAGACTGTTAAATGGTTTTGCGTTCATTAGGTGAAACATGAACACAGGATTTTCTTTTAAGCCTTTTCTTTAAGTCTAGCTGCTCACATGATTGTGATTAGGTTCCAGCATTTGGCTTTTCAGCCAGTTATGTTTGATTTACAATGAGTTATGCCAGTTTTCTGTGTGGTTCCTTACTCTTTTACTAATTAAAATCAGAAAGCCCTCAGCAGAACTTGACTGGTAATATTATAAAATCAGAATAACTGACATCCTTTTGAAAAGGTGCAGTTTTGCAAAAATATGGAAATGTATTCCTTATTGGTCATAGGCAGATGGAAGCTTATCGATTTAATATACCGGTGAGCCCCACCTGATTGCCATCAGTTTTGCTCTGGCACCAGATAGTTTATATTCCTTTTAGATTAAGTACCGAGGTCTGAGGAAGGGTGTAGTTGCTCAGGTAAAGTAATGTGAAGTAACCCTCTGGGAAGTGGGAACTTCTTCTTTCTGCTATATTTCTTTAACTTTCCTTTAACCCTCTCGCTGCCCTCGGGTCACATGACCCACCAGGCCTCAGTTTTGCGGTTAAGTGCAAAAAGGGACCGGTTTGGTCATTAATGAATGCACATTAACATTTATGTAAATTTATATTTATTTTCACCTGAAAATGTACCGTGTACACAAACCTTTCCAAAAGAATGTACAAACAGATACTAAATGCAC